>CM053038.1:41944884-42177384 GCA_028564925.1 Lithobates sylvaticus | reverse complement strand
TGCCGTAGAGTGGTACAAGGGCTAATCTTGTTACGCTCGCAAGCTGTACAAGTGCGGTGACGTACAACACTACAACGAGCCGAGTTCAATGCTTCCGAGCATGCGTCAAATTGTTTCCGAGCATGCGTAGGAATTTTGCGCGTCAGAATTGCTACAGACGATCGGAATTTTCCGATAGAAACCTTTTCCGTCGGGAAAAATTGAGAACCTACTCTCAATTCTTTGCTGTCGGAAATTCGGGCCAGCGAAATTCCGATGGAGCCTAGACAAGGTCGCATTTTCCGATAAAAAAGCTCTCATTGGTCTTTTTCTGGCCGGAATTTCCGATCGCGTGTACGCGGCATAAGGGTAGTTAGACATCGATGCGCAATCTTCGAAGGCGTCATAGTGCCATATCTAACCCATAACTTATTTTTGGATGCAAAAATGGAAATTTTCCCAGTTTTTCCAAGGAGCACACTCCGACACACACACGCGAAACCGGCGACTTACTTTAGACCCGTCCCCGAATGTCTCCGCTGTTTGCCGTAGAGTGGTACAAGGGCTAATCTTGTTACGCACGCAACCTGTACAAGTGCGGTGATGCTTCTAGAGGATGAGGAATAAAGTGAATGAACGCTCGTAGTTTAGGGGGGGGGGGGGGATTTGGATTGTTGGCCAATCAAATTCCGCTGTGCAAATACAAAGAATTGCAATCAGGCCTTAGCCAGTCGGTTCCCACATTCTTGTCCATTTCAAATGGTCTCTATGGTGACAGCCACGAATGGCCACCAAAGGGAAAAAAAAAAAAATACCATCGATTCTCCTTTTTTTTTTTTTTTTGTCATGTCCCCTCTTCATCCTGCTCACAATACAACACGATACGCCGGTGGTTAGTAAAAGAGGATAGGTGAACGGCCCTCTTTCCTTCTCTTTACAAGAGAATGTGTCTGGAAGGCTGAAGGAGACCATGCCTCAGTGACACCGGACAATGCCCGCATTAAATGAGGGCCTGGCTTATTTTTTAACTGACCAGGGATCTGTTGTCTTGCCCCCCCCCCCCTTTCTCTTCTTCTTTTTTTTGTTGGGGGGGGGGGGGGGTGATGTCAGCAAGGTAAGAATGAAAACAAAATCCTTCAAGAGATGAACGCATAGCCATGGAAAGTAGGTTGGAGAGCTGTGGAATCTGTTTGCCCCCTCAATTGAGAGACACAAAAGGCGTATTACCCATTCAAACCCGGCGGACAAAAGGGACCGGGCTGGGTAGCAACTCTCACATTTGTAGTCAAACAGTTAGAGACTTAAATCGAGTCGTCATGATGGAGAAAGACTTAGACAAAAGCCATAGAATTGCCATCACAAGACATTTCCCTGTGTCATTTTACCGTGTCTCCATAGCACCCCAAAGGCCCGGGGGACAATAGCACGAGTTTGCACACTCGACTACTGTCACCCTGCCAACGATGGCATTGACTGAAGGCAGGACAATCTGTTTAACCCTGAAAATGCCAACCCACCCCCCCCCCCACCACCACCACCACCACCCTCCAACACACTCCTCATCACAGCTACATTAGACAGGTTGAGGGTCTACTTCATGGACAGTGTCCGCCGCTGACAAAAGCCGGGGCACAGGGGGGGGGGGGGGGGCAGGAGGTGCTCATTAAAATTATTATTTTATTAATACGGGGTCTTCGGCCTCACAGAGGTGGCAGCAGCGGAGGTGGCATGTCTGCCCCCCGGGTGATTAATATCCACTTGGCCCTCTCATTTTTTTTTAGACAAATAGAAGTTGGGGCCACGATGACTACTTTCTTCCAACAAGTTCCATTCACAAATACTGACCGAGGAGCCCATAAAATATTCAGGGGGGGGGGTTAAATATAGTATATATACAGAATATATACAGTATATATACATGCATGGGCGTCCGCAGAACTTTTTTCAGGGGGGGGGGTGGGCATCACTCCGGCTGGACGATCGGTCACTCTGGGTTCCCCGGGGGGGCGACTCTGGTCAGTAGTGTAGCATGTCTGTACCCTGGCAGTGGCTCAGTCTTCCTCCCTCTGGTGGCACTGGGCAGCCTGGCTCTCTCTGGTGGCGCTGAACAGCATGGCTCTCTCTGGTGGTGCTGGGCAGCATGGCTCTCTCTGGTGGCACTGAACAGCATGGCTCTCTCTGGTGGCGTTGGGCAGCGTGGCTCTCTCTGTGGTAGCGCTGAACAGCATGGCTCTCTATGGTGGTGCTGGGCAGCATGGCTCTCTCTGGTGGCACTGAACAGCATGGCTCTCTCTGGTGGCGTTGGGCAGCGTGGCTCTCTCTGTGGTAGCGCTGAACAGCATGGTTCTCTCTGGTGGCGCTGGGCAGCGTGGCTCTCTCTCTGGTGGCGCTGGGCAGCGTAGCTCTCTCTCTGGTGGCGCTGGGCAGCGTGGCTCTCTCTCTGGTGGCGCTGGGCAGCGTGGCTCTCTCTCTGGTGGCGCTGGGCAGCGTGGCTCTCTCTCTGGTGGCGCTGGGCAGCGTGGCTCTCTCTGGTGGCGCTGGGCAGCGTGGCTCTCTCTCTCTGGTGGTGCTGGGCAGCGTGGCTCTCTCTCTGGTGGCGCTGGGCAGCGTGTCTCTCTCTCTCTGGCTTTCCGCCCAGCACACTCCTCGTTCTTTGTCCTGTATCGCTCTCTCTCTCAGCTTTTTTTCCAGGATGCAGTCTCTCAATCTCTCTCTTGATCGAGCTGTAGCCTCCTCCCTGTGGAAAATGGGGCGGCCAATCTTTGGGACTACATGTCCCATGATGCTCTCCTCTCCTAGTCTCCTTTGATTGGCCCTCAGTAACGGCCAAAAGGGAAGGAATGGAGCGGGCAGGAAGCTGGGCGGGGAACCTGGTGAGAGCCGCCGTCTCTTCTCCCTGAGGGGTGGGGCGAGCAGGGAAAATCTCTGATAGCCCGCAGCTCGCCTTTCTTCTTTCACAGCGCTGCCGAGTTCTCAGGGAAAAGAGCCCAAGGTCACACTACACTGATGGGGGGGGGGGGGGGGGCTTGACAGCACCTTAATGGTGTCACCCCGCTGGTAATAGCGACGCAACTGCTGAATTTAAGATCCGATCCCTGATTCCAGGGGGGGGCCTTGACCCCCCTTGCCCCTACCTGCGGACGCCCATGTATACATGTACATAGATAATGTCCATCACAATGTTAGCACAGTATTGATAGACAGATGGATCCTGTATGGGCATTTCATTACAGTCACATGGCTGACTGGGATCTTTCCCATCTTTGATTCTAACGTTGCGTACACACGATCGGAAATTCGGCCAGCAAAAGACAGATGAGAGCTTTTGGTCGGACCGTGTGTGCGCTCCGTCTGACTTTTGCTGCAAAAGATGGAGAGCAGGTTCTCAATTTTTTCTGTCGGAAAAAGTTTTGATCGGAAATAACGTCGTAGTGTTGTACGTCACCGCGTGAACCGAAAGTTCAAGCATGTCTCCAGACCTAAACCCTATTGATCATCTGTGGGGCATCCTCAAACGGAAGGTGGAGGAGCGCAAGGTCTCCAACATCCACCAGCTCCGTGATGTCATCATGGAGGAGGGGAAGAGGACTCCAGCTCAGTGATGTCATCCTGGGGGAGGGGAAGAGGACTCCAGCTCAGTGATGTCATCATGGAGGAGGGGAAGAGGACTCCAGTGGCAACCTGTGAAGCTCTGGTGACCTCCATGCCCAAGAGGGTTAAGGCAGTGCTGGGAAATAATGGCGGCCACACAAAATATTGACACTTTGGGCCCAATTTGGAGATTTTCACTTAGGGGTGTCCTGACTTTTGTTGCCAGCGGTTTAGAAATTAATGGCTGTGTGTTGAGTTATTTTGAGGGGACGGCAAATTTACACTGTTATACAAGCTGTACACTCACTACTTTACATTGTAGACAAGTGTCATTTCTTCAGTGTTGTCACATGAAAAGATAGAAGAGAAGATTTACACAAATGTGAGGGGTGTACTTACTTTTGTCAGATACTGTAAACATATATATATATAAATATATACAGTATGTATAAATGCCCACGTAGATATTGTGTGCCAGATTAATCCCATATGAACTTTTCCTTATGGTCACATGGCTGATGAAGACCCCCAAACATTTTATATGGAAGTGAACATCCCGTCTTCCCAGATTTAGTTTTTCAATAAATAAATCTCGGGGGTCACATGACCGCTTCCTCCAAATAACTTCCAATCTCAAAAACTGACTGATGATTCTCCAAAACATCCCGGGAAAAACAAACAAAAAGATACAAAGTATAAATATATTTACATGTGAGAATCTTTTTGATACATCCTTTAGGCTGGGATCACATATGAGCCGCATGCGGCTCCCAGCGGGGGGGGGTGGGGTGGGTCCGGTGCGTCCGGGTTCACCATCTCAGGTCCCATTTCAGCCTGAATTTTGGGGTGAATTCTGACCTGAAGCAGAGCAAAAGACGCAAAAATCGCACCGGACCCGCTGCGGAGATATGTGAACCGGCTCCATAGAGAGCCAGCAAAAAATCTCCTGCTACTGCGAATCGGATGCGATGAAGTCACATCCAATTTGCAATGGTGGGAACCCGGCCTTACATGGAGCTGTATTATGTGTCAGATGAACGCCCAATGGAAATTCATTATTACAATCACATGGCTGGTTGGGGAGACCCCCAAACATTTTCCTATGAATATCCAGATTCTTTCCACCTTTTATTTTAAGCAAATAGAAGTTGGGGTGAAATTGAGAAAAATTCGTAAGTATTGCACAGAGTGCAGAGGTGAGAAGTGTGTAAGACCCTGAGAGCAGGTGTCAGGAGTAAGTAACGCAGACAGTGCAGGCGGTCAGGAGTAACTAACACAGAGCGCAGGGGTCAGGAGCAACTAACACAGAGCGCAGGGGTCAGGAGCAACTAACACAGAGCGCAGGGGTCAGGAACAACTAACACAGAGCGCAGGGGTCAGGAACAACTAACGGAGAGCGCAGGGGTCAGGAACAACTAACACAGAGCGCAGGGGTCAGGAACAACTAACACAGAGCGCAGTGGTCAGGAACAACTAACACAGAGCGCAGGGGTCAGGAGCAACTAACACAGAGCGCAGGGGTCAGGAACAACTAACGGAGAGCGCAGGGGTCAGGAACAACTAACACAGAGCGCAGGGGTCAGGAACAACTAACACAGAGCGCAGTGGTCAGGAACAACTAACACAGAGCGCAGGGGTCAGGAACAACTAACACAGAGCGCAGTGGTCAGGAACAACTAACACAGAGCGCAGTGGTCAGGAACAACTAACACAGAGCGCAGGGGTCAGGAACAACTAACACAGAGCGCAGGGGTCAGGAACAACTAACACAGAGCGCAGTGGTCAGGAACAACTAACACAGAGCGCAGGGGTCAGGAACAACTAACACAGAGCGCAGGGGTAAGGAACAACTAACACAGAGCGCAGGGGTCAGGAACAACTAACACAGAGCGCAGGGGTCAGGAACAACTAACACAGATTTCCTACCACAGAACACCTCTCCCCCTTCCAGTACAGCTCCTTCCCCAGTACAGCTCTCCCCCAGTACAGCTCTCCCCCCTCCAGTACAGCTCTCCCACATCCAGTACAGCTCCTTCCCCAGTAAAGCTCCCCCCCCTCCAAGTACAGCTCTCTCCCAGTACAGCTCTCCCCCCTCCAGTAAAGCTCCTCTCCCAGTACAGCTCTCCCCCCTCCAGTACAGCCCCTCTCCCAGTACAGCTCTCCCCCCTCCAGTACAGCTCCTCTCCCAGTACAGCTCCTCTCCCAGTACAGCCCCTCTCCCAGTACAGCTCTCCCCCCTCCAGTACAGCTCCTCTCCCAGTACAGCTCCTCTCCCAGTACAGCTCCTCTCCCAGTACAGCTCCTCTCCCAGTACAGCTCTCCCCCCTCCAGTAAAGCTCCTCTCCCAGTACAGCTCTCCCCCCTCCAGTACAGCCCCTCTCCCAGTACAGCTCTCCCCCCTCCAGTACAGCTCCTCTCCCAGTACAGCTCCTCTCCCAGTACAGCCCCTCTCCCAGTACAGCTCTCCCCCCTCCAGTACAGCTCCTCTCCCAGTACAGCTCCTCTCCCAGTACAGCTCCTCTCCCAGTACAGCTCCTCTCCCAGTACAGCTCCTCTCCCAGTACAGCTCCTCTCCCAGTACAGCTCCTCTCCCAGTACAGCTCCTCTCCCAGTACAGCCCCTCTCCCAGTACAGCCCCTCTCCCAGTACAGCTCTCCCCCCTCCAGTAAAGCTCCTCTCCCAGTACAGCTCCTCTCCCAGTACAGCTCTCCCCCCTCCAGTACAGCCCCTCTCCCAGTACAGCTCCTCTCCCAGTACAGCTCTCCCCCCTCCAGTACAGCTCTCCCCCCTCCAGTACAGCCCCTCTCCCAGTACAGCTCTCCCCCCTCCAGTACAGCTCTCCCCCAGTACAGCTCTCCCCCCTCCAGTACAGCTCTCCCCCAGTACAGCTCCTCTCCCAGTACAGCTTTCCCCCCTCCAGTACAGCTCCTCTCCCAGTACAGCTGCTCTCCCAGTACAGTTCTCCCCCCTCCAGTACAGCCCCTCTCCCAGTACAGCTCTCCCCCCTCCAGTACAGCCCCTCTCCCAGTACAGCTCTCCCCCCTCCAGTACAGCCCCTCTCCCAGTACAGCTCTCCCCCCTCCAGTACAGCCCCTCTCCCAGTACAGCTCTCCCCCCTCCAGTACAGCCCCTCTCCCAGTACAGTTCTCCCCCCTCCAGTACAGCCCCTCTCCCAGTACAGCTCTCCTCCCCCCAGTACACACTATACAACTTTTGTTGTCTGATTTCCTTTAGATTTACCAAAACCATGTAGTACAAGGGCCGGCCTGATTGCGTACAAATTGAAACTCTTAAGGTTTGACCTCTTATTAAATGGTTTTGGTAAAATCGACAGAAAATTATATTGTGTGTATCCAGCTTTAAGGCGTCGGCATACCAAGACATTTTGGACAATTTCATGCTCCCAACTTTGTGGGAACAGTTTGGGGGACGGCCCCTTCCTGTTCCAACATGGCTGCCCACCAGTACACAAAGCAAGGTCCATAAAGACATGGATCAGAGAGTTTGGGGTGGAGGAACTTGACTGCCCTGCACAGAGTCCTGACCTCAACCCGATAGAACACCTTTGGGATGAATTAGAGCGGAGACTGCGAGCCAGACCTTCTCGTCCAACATCAGCGCCTGACCTCACAAATGCTCTTCTGGAAGAATGGTCAAACCTTCCCATAGACACCCTCCTAAACCTTGTGGACGGCCTTCCCAGGAGAGGTGAAGCTGTTATAGCTGCAAAGGGCCAACTCAATATTGAACCCTCCGGACTAAGACTGGGATGTCATTAAAGTTCATGTGTGTGTAAAGGCAGGTGTCCAATACTTTTGACAATATAGTCTATCTATCTTATAATAAAATAGGGGATGGGGGTTGGGTACTCCCCCCCCCCCCCGGCAGGCTCTGTATACAGTGGTGTCACTCACACATTATAGGACCCCCGGGTGGGGGGTGACATTGTGGTGACTTTCCATTGTCCCCCATCCTCGGGCCGTGTTCCTTCTAATGTAAATGTGAATGGGACAATTAACAAAGGGAACCTCCTCGGTGAGGCCGCTGTGCATTCTAATCCCGGCAGACAAGTGAAGGGGTTGGAGTAATGTGGGGTGACCCCGGGGGCCCCAGACACCATAACTCCCATCATGTACAGATCGATGCCTCTCATCCCCGAGCCCTCACTCAAGGCTCATTGTGTCCAGGTGAAGAGCCGACATCGTCCAATCCCGGCATTCCCCTCTTCATCACCCGATGATGGGGTCACTTCTGTCACATCTTCTCCATTCTTCAGGCCCAGCATCAGATATATTATTCCCCTTATATGTATCAGTGTGACCTTTATTACCTCCCCCCCGACAATACCTTCACCTGCATTCCTCTCCAGAAGGACGGCACCATCTTTGTTCAGGCATCACCCAGGGTGGGGGGGGGGCAGAAGATGTGGGGGGGGGTCAGGAGATGGGGGCCCAGGAGATGGGGGTGGGGGGCTCAGAAGATGGGGGGGTCAGGAGATGGGGGCCCAGGAGATGGGGGGCCCAGAAGATGTGGGGGGGGGGGGGGGTTAGGAGATGGGGGCCCAAGAGATGGGGGTCAGGAGATGGGGGGCCCAGAAGATGTGGGGGGGGGGTTAGGAGATGGGGGCCCAAGAGATGGGGGTCAGGAGATGGGGGGCCCAGAAGATGGGGGGTCAGGAGATGGGGGCTCAGAAGATGGGGGGGCAAGAGATGGGGGGTGGGGGCTCAGGAGATGGGGGTGGAGGACCGAGGAGATGGGGGGTGGGGGGGTCAGTAGATGGGGGGTCAGGAGATTGGGTGGGAGGCCCAGGAAATGGGGGGTGGGGGGTCAGGAGATGGGGGGCCCAGAAGATGTGGGGGGGGGGGTCAGGAGATGGGGGTGGGGGGCCCAGGAGATGGGGGCCCAGGAGATGGAGGGGTCAGGAGATGGGGGTGGGGGGCCCAGGAGATGGAGGGGTCAGGAGATGGGGGGTGGGGGGGCTCAGGAGATGGGGGCCCAGAAGATGGGGGGTCAGGAGATGGGGCTCAGAAGATGGGGGGGGCAAGAGATGGGGGGTGGGGGCTCAGGAGATGGGGGTGGAGGACCGAGGAGATGGGGGGTGGGGGGGTCAGTAGATGGGGGGTCAGGAGATTGGGTGGGGGGGGGGGGTGGGTGGGGGGGGGTGGAAATGGGGGGTGGGGGGGGGGGGGGGGGGGTGGGGTGGGGGGGGGGTGTGGGGAGGGGGGGGGTCAGGAGATGGGGGTGGGGGGCCCAGGAGATGGGGGGCCCAGAAGATGTGGGGGGGGTCAGGAGATGGGAGTGGGGGGGCCCAGGAGATGGAGGGGTCAGGAGATGGGGGTGGGGGGCCCAGGAGATGGGGGGCCCAGAAGATGTGGGGGGGGGGGCAGGAGATGGGGGTGGGGGGCCCAGGAGATGGGGGGCCCAGGAGATGGGGGTGGGGGGCTCAGGAGATGGGGGGTGGGGGGGCTCAGGAGATGGGGGCCCAGGAGATGGAGGGGTCAGGAGATGCAGGTGGGGCCCAGGAAATGGGGGTGGGGCCCAGGAGATAGAGGGGTCAGGAGATGGGGGTGGGGGGGGCTCAGGAGATGGGGGGCCCAGGAGATGGAGGGGTCAGGAGATGGGGGTGGGGCCCAGGAGATGGGGGTGGGGGGCTCAGGAGATGGGGGGGCTCAGGAGATGGGGGTGGGGCCCAAGAGATGGGGGGTCAGGAGATGGGGGGCCCAGGAGATGGAGGGGTCAGGAGATGGGGGGGGGGCTCAGGAGATGGGGTGGGGCCCAGCAGATGGGGGGGTCAGGAGATGGGGGTGGGGCCCAGCAGATGGGGGTGGGGGGGTCAGGAGATGGGGGTGGGGCCCACCATTCAGACAGATGGTGGAATGAGTCCTGTGAATGGGACGTGTCCGGCTCATAGAGAGAAGAGGACAATTCAGGGATTGGCCGGTCTGCTGGGAATAATGTGGCTCTCCTGTTGGTTGGATGCTCAATAAAGCCGCTTGTTTAACCCCTTCCCTTCTGAGCCGGGGGGTCCGTTCCCAGCATTGCCTTCCTGCGGACTCCGGTGGCGATCGTATAATATGGGGGTCCGCCTGTGATCACATTGTCTATGCAGTGGGGGGAGGGGGGGGGCACCGTAGGCCTCCCTGGCAATGGCCTTAAAGATTGACCAAAAGCGATTGGCCGGATGTAAACCAATCATTAACTGACTTTTTGGGGTAAAGGAGGTCCTCTGAGATCGGAGGGGGGTGCAGATTTGACCCCTTAACTCTGAAGATGATTCCACTTACATCCAGTACCCGTGTCTTATATCAGACGGAGTCATTACTGGGTCTCTGTGCTTCTCTATGCAACACAACATCAAAAAAAACTCGATGGGTGGATGTCAGTCTGGAGGAGTGGGCGTTCCTAGGCAGGCCTACAGACCACCTTTGGTAACACCCACATGTGGGGTGGGTAATGTACGTAGTGCAGGGGTCTGTACTATGTCAATGTTACCCACCCCGGACCCCTGCACTATGTACGTTACCCAACCCGGACCCCTGCACTATGTACGTTACCCACCCCGGACCCCTGCACTATGTACGTTACCCACCCCGGACCCCTGCACTATGTACATTACCCACCCCGGACCCCTGTACTATGTACATTACCCACCCCGGACCCCTGTACTATGTACGTTACCCACCCCGTACCCCTGCACTATGTACGTTACCCACCCCGGACCCCTGCACTATGTACGTTACCCACCCCGGACCCCTGCACTATGTACATTACCCACCCCGGACCCCTGCACTATGTACGTTACCCACCCCGGACCCCTGCACTATGTACGTTACCCACCCCGGACCCCTGCACTATGTACGTTACCCACCCCGGACCCCTGCACTATGTACGTTACCCACCCCGTACCCCTGCACTATGTACGTTACCCACCCCGGACCCCTGAACTATGTACGTTACCCACCCCGGACCCCTGCACTATGTACGTTACCCACCCCGGACCCCTGTACTATGTACGTTACCCACCCCGGACCCCTGCACTATGTACATTACCCACCCCGGACCCCTGCACTATGTACATTACCCACCCCGGACCCCTGCACTATGTACATTACCCACCCCGGACCCCTGCACTATGTACATTACCCACCCCAGACCCCTGTACTATGTACATTACCCACCCCGGACCCCTGCACTATGTACGTTACCCACCCCGGACCCCTGCACTATGTACATTACCCACCCCGGACCCCTGCACTATGTACGTTACCCACCCCGGACCCCTGCACTATGTACGTTACCCACCCCCGACCCCTGCACTATGTACGTTACCCACCCCGGACCCCTGCACTATGTACGTTACCCACCCCGGACCCCAGCACTAAGTACGTTACCCACCCCCGACCCCTGCACTATGTACGTTACCCACCCCGGACCCCTGCACTATGTACGTTACCCACCCCGGACCCCTGCACTATGTACGTTACCCACCCCGGACCCCTGCACTATGTACGTTACCCACTCCGGACCCCTGCACTATGTACATTACCCACCCCAGACCCCTGCACTATGTACGTTACCCACCCCGGACCCCTGCACTATGTACGTTACCCACCCCACATGTGGGTGTTACCAAAGGTGGTCTGTACGCCTGCCTAGGAACGCCCACTCCTCCAGACTGACATCCGCCCATCAAGGTTTTTTTGATGTTGCGTTGCATAGAGAAGCACAGAGACCCAGTAATGACTCCGTCTGATATAAGACACGGGTACTGGATGTAAGTGGAATCATCTTCAGAGTGAAGGGGTGGGATGGACGATCGCGGGTATCCCTGCGGCAATCGAGTCCGCGGGACCCGCGACCGGACTCACGGGGGGGGGCCCGACCGGCGCACACATGCGATGGCACGCGCCAATCTTAAAGGGACGTACCTGTACGCCCTTTTGCCTGTCCGTGCCCTTCTGCCGATGTACGGGTCGGGAAGCGGTTAAATACCACCAAAAGAAAGCTCTACTTGTGTGGAAAAAAAGGACAAAAGATTCATATAGGTGAAGTGTTGTATGACTGAGTAATTGTCATTCAAATTGTGAGAGCGCTGAAAGCTGATTGGTCTGGTTAGGAAGGGGGTTTAAGTGGTTAAATGCTTGAAAAAGGTTTAAAAAAATATATATAATATATATATAGTTTGTAGTTGGGACTCTCATCGAAGCCGTCCAGTCCAGTGGATCTCTGCCTTCGCCTTGGTCAACATATCCAGAGACTCTCTCCTGTGTTCCTGTTAAAAGACTTGCTTGGCCGACATCCCTTCTGGCTCCAGATCCTGCTTGCTGTTGTACTACGCTCACCTCTGGCTCCCTGACGTTTGGCTTGTCTGACTATCCATTCCGACAATACTGTCGTGATCCACCCTTGCCACCTGATTGACAGCGGTGCCAGCCCCCTCCCCCAGATTTCCTTCTCCGTCTGTTCTTCCAGTCAGCTCTAGAGAATCGGAAAGTGGGGGGGGGGGGGGGGGGGGGGGGGGGGGGGCAAAACTAGGCATGTGAAGTAAAATATCATGTACAATATCCACCAAATCTAGCTGTATGTAGGATTTAATAACGAGGTGTAAAGTCAGTGAGGTTTGACAACATAATATACCACTCAATGTCTCCGCAACCAAAGCGGCACAAACTTTTATTTTTGCGGCACAAAGGAATGGCGCATTTGTTTTATAAAAATTCAGCAGCATGGGGTGCAAAGTGGGCGGGGTTTCAGCAAATATAACGCACAATATCTCCGCAAACAAAGCAGCACAAACGTTTATTTTTGTGGCACAAAACAGCAGAAACGTGGCACAAACTTATATTTTTGCGGCACAAAAGTGGCACGAACGTGGCACAGACAAATGGCGCGTTTGTTTTTTTTAAATTCAGCAGCATGGGGTGCAAAGTGGGCGGGGCTTGCATTAAATCGAATGTTTAATATCTCAGAAACCGAAGCGACACAAACGCTCATTTTTGCGGCACAAACGAACGGTATATTTTTTATTCAGGTTTTACAAACATGGGGTGCCAACTTCACCCAGCTGAGGCACAACCTCTCTTTTGATTGGCTCCCCGCTGAGGTTCTCTCCTGGTCACCGTAGGACATTCTTCCAGAAGGTGGCCAGGGCCCGGAGCACCTCTTCACTCTCCTCCCTGCCGGAGGAGCACCGCGGTTCTAGCCATGTCTTTGACAAAGGCCAAGCCGGTAGTTTGCCCCCCCCACCGGCCGTATGATTACACAATTGACCTTCAACCTGGTGCCCATACCCCCTGGTGGGCGGGTTTGTCGGTCTTGGAGGACAGGGCCATGGAGGAGGATGTTGCAGAGGCACTTTCTCGAGGTGGTTGTGGTACTCGGTTACTTGGGGAGCCGCAGTCCATTTGGAGTGTTGTGTCCGGGTTTCAGGTGGTCTGAAATCTGCACCCACGTCTTAAAACCCGGACTGTCCGGGTGAATACCCGGGGCGGGTGACAACCCTACTGTACATACAGGTGAGTAAAAGGTGTTCCCAGATCACCGGACTGCGGACAGAAGGGGGCGGGGAGGATGAGGCTCTGCAGGTCGTGTTTTCTGCAGAGAACATCTCAAGGCTTCTTTGTCAGTCTTCAGTTCCAGTAAAGTGAGCGGCCGTCATACATTCCAATGTTACAGCCCCAGAAATATGGAGTCAGGGGGCCCCCTAGTGGCCACTTCATGGAAACACAAGAGTAGAGCACTGAGGAGACGGAAGACAGATCCCTGACTATGAAGGCTGTGCACCCCCTGCATCCCTTCCTCCACACCTCCTATATCCCCCACTACACTCCCTGCATCCCTTCCTACACCTTTCTCCACACCTCCTATTTCCCTCACTACACTCTGCACCCCCTGCATCCCTTCCTACACACCTCCTATATCCCCCACTACACTCTGCACCCCCTGCATCCCTTCCTACACCTTCCCCCACACCTCCTATATACCCCCACTACACTCTGCACCCCCTGCATCCCTTCCTACACCTTCCCCACACCTCCTACATCCCAGACTACACTCTGCACCCCCTGCATCCCTTCCTACACCTTCCACCACACCTCCTATATCCCCCACTACACTCTGCACCCCCTGCATCCCTTCCTACACCTTCCTCCACACCTCCTATATCCCCCACTACACTCTGCACCCCCTGCATCCCTTCCTACACCTTCCTCCACACCTCCTATATCCCCCCACTACACTCTGCACCCCATGCATCCCTTCCTACACCTTCCTCCTCACCTCCTATATCCCCCAACTACACTCTGCACCCCCTGCATCCCTTCCTACACCTTCCTCCTCACCTCCTATATCCCCCACTACACTCTGCACCCCCTGCATCCCTTCCTACACCTTCCTCCTCACCTCCTATATCCCCCACTACACTCTCCACCCCCTGCATCCCTTCCTACACCTTCCGCTTCACCTCCTATATCCCCCACTACACTCTGCACCCCCTGCATCCCTTCCTACACCTTCCCCCTCACCTCCTATATCCCCCCACTACACTCTGCACCCCCTGCATCCCTTCCTACACCTTCCCCCTCACCTCCTATATCCCCCACTACACTCTGCACCCCCTGCATCCCTTCCTACACCTTCCTTCTCACCTCCTATATCCCCCAACTACACTCTGCACCCCCTGCATCCCTTCCTACACCTTCCTTCTCACCTCCTATATCCCCCAACTACACTCTGCACCCCCTGCATCCCTTCCTACACCTTCCTTCTCATCTCCTATATCCCCCCACTACACTCTGCACCCCCTGCATCTCTTCCTACACCTTCCCCCACACCTCCTATATCCCCCCACTACACACTACACCCCTTGAATCCCTTCCTACACCTCCTATATCCCCTACTGCACTCTGCACCCCCTGCATCCCTTCCTACACCTTCCCCCACACCTCCCATATCCCCCAACTACACTCTGTACCCCCTGCATCCCTTCCTACACCTTCCTTCTCATCTCCTATATCCCCCCACTACACTCTGCACCCCCTGCATCTCTTCCTACACCTTCCTCCACACCTCCTATATCCCCCCACTACACTCTGCACCCCATGCATCCCTTCCTACACCTTCCTCCTCACCTCCTATATCCCCCAACTACACTCTGCACCCCCTGCATCCCTTCCTACACCTTCCCCCACACCTCCCATATCCCCCAACTACACTCTGTACCCCCTGCATCCCTTCCTACACCTTCCCCCACACCTCCTATATCCCCCACTACACTCCACACCCCCTGCATCCCTTCCTACACCTTCCCCCACACCTCCTATATCCCCCACTACACTCCGCACCCCCTGCATCCCTTCCTACACCTTCCTCCTCACCTCTTATATCCCCCACAACACTCATCCTGCGCCACAGAGGTGCATTATCATGTATACAGTATACACATGATTCTGCACAGAACGGCCACCCTGTAGCAGTAAATCCATTAATGGGGCGATCGGCAAGTGGTTATAATAATAATAATAGTTAAAAAAAAAATAATGATGTCAGTGGGGATGTGATGGATTTACGTTTCCCTGCAAAGCATATCCCCTAGTAAAAGTACCTCACACAGCACACAAAAACACTGGCTAGGCACACACAGTTAACCCTTTGATCACCCCTAGATGTTTAACCCCTTCCCAGCCAGTGTCATTAGTACAGTGACAGTGCATATTTTTAGCACTGATCACTGTATTAGTGTCACTGGTTCCCCACAAAGTGTCAAAAGTGTTAGTTAGGAGTCTGATTTTCGTCGGTGATATCGCAGTCCCGCTATAAGTCGCTGATCGCCGCCATTACTAGTATAAAAAAAAAAAGAATAAATAAAAATTCCAGTATATATAACCCATAGATTGTAGACGCCATAACTTATATACCAGTCAATATACACTTATTAGGATTTTATTTTTTACCAAAAACATGTAGCAGAATACTCATTGGCCTAAATGGATGAAGATATTCGATTTTTTACATTTTTTTTTCTGCATATGTTTTATAGCAGAAAGTAAAAAATATTGTGTTTTTTTTTTGTTTTTTTTTTTACATTTTCGCTCTTTTTTTGTTTATTGCACAGAAAATAAAAAACGCAGAGGTGAGATGCACGACCGTTCAATTGTCACTTAAAGTAACGCAGTCCCATATAGCAACAAAATGCCCTGGTGATGAAGGGGGGTAAATCTTCCGGAGGTTAAGTGGTTATATTCAGAAGAGGTATTGTTATTATTATTATTTTAATTTTTTTTTTGTTTTATTATTATTGGAATGATGATGATGATTATTATTATTTGAATTGCATATAAGCCTTCAACATGGGCACTTATGATTTTTCCATTTCGGGTCCCATAGACTTTAACCGCTTCCCGACCGCCTCCTGCACATATATGTCGGCAGAATGGCACGGCTAGGCAAAACCACGTACAGGTATGTCCCCTTTAATTGCCTAGCCGTGGCGGCGCGCTCGCGACCCGGTCGGGAGCTCCGTGACCACGGCCGCTGGACCGGCGGACCCGATCGCCGCTGGTGTCCCGCGATCGGTCACAGAGCTGAAGAACGGGGAGAGGTCAGTGTAAACAAAACCTCTCCCCGCGCTTCCTACACTGCCTGCTGCCTGTTCCCTGTCATCGGGGAAAGCCGATCAGTGACATCAGACGTACAGCCACGCCCCCTACTGTAAAAAAAACACACACACGTCACACTTAGCCCCTCCCCGCCCCCTAGTGGTTAACTCCTTCACTGCCAGTGTCATTTACACAGGAATCAGTGCATTTAAATAGCACTGATTGCTGTATAAATGACAATGGTCCCAAAAATGTGTCAAAAATGTCCGATGTGTCCGCCATAATGTCGCAGTCACAATAAAAATCGCTGATCGCCGCCATTACTAGTAAAAAAAAAAATATTAATAAAAATGCTATAAAACTATCCCCTATCTTGTAAACACTATAACTTTTGCGCAAACAAATCAATAATCACTAATTGCGATTTTTTTTACCAAAAATATGTAGAAGAATACGTATCGGCCTAAACTGAGGAAAAAAAAATGTTTTTTTATATATTTTTGGGGGTATTTATTATAGCAAAAAGTAAAAAATATTGAATTTTTTTTCAAAATTGTCTCTCTATTTTTTTTTAGCGCAAAAAATAAAAACCGCAGGGGCGATCAAATACCACCAAACGAAAGCTCTATTTGTGGGAAAAAGAGGACGCCAATTTTGTTTGGGAGCCACGTCGCACGACCGCGCAATTGTCAGTTAAAGCGACGCAGTGCCGGATCGCAAAAAGGAGCCTGGTCCTGGGGCTGAAGTGGTTAAAAAAAAAAAAATCCAATTTTTTTTTTTTTTTGGGGAATTTTAAGCTATTTTGTTTTTTGGGGGGAAACACCACTTTAAGTGGTTAAAGAAACTTTTCATTTTTTATTGTTTTCCTCTATAACCATAACCATTGTGTGCCCAATTACTTGCATCTAAGCCTTCAGCATGGGCACTTTTGATTTTTCCATTTCGGGTCCCATAGACTATAATGTGTTTGGCTCCGAACTTTTGCGATGTTCGAAAGTTCTGGTGCGAACCGAACCTGGGGGGTGGGGGGTGTTCAGCCCATCACTAAGTATTTTCAGAAGGGGGGAGGGGGGGTCATCACTGGCAGCCTCTATGTGTTTCTCATTAGGGTCGTTTTTCCACTGGGCATGCTGGGCAGTTGCCCGGGGGCCCCACTTGTCTGGAGGGCCCCATCCAGGGCTGATCCTCAGTGCTGCAATCTGCTGCTTAAATTGACTGACTGCACTGGTTGCTCACTTCACCAGCTGGCATCTAGCTACCAACCAGTGACGTCAATCAGAGGCCGCGGCCGCCCCAGCATTCATAGCGCACCGCGGCTGCCCCAGTGGCTAGTGAACAGGCTCCGCCCACCTCTGCCATGTTCTTCAGACAGCATGGAGAGGGAGCGGAAAGACGGCCCTTGATAGCTGGCGCTGCCTTGCTCTGCTGTGAGTGACACACTGTACTGCACCAGGCCGGCGGCCTCAAGTAAGTCTAACAATGTCTACTGCCACTGTGCCCATTAAACAGCCACTTTGCCCATCAAACAGCCACTGTGCCCATCAAAGCTGCCACTGTGCCAATCAAAGCTGCCACTGTGCCCATCAAACGCAGCCACTGTGCCAATCAAAGCTGCCATTGTGCCCATCAAACGCAGCCACTGTGCCCATCAAAGCTGCCACTGTACCTATCAAAAGCTGCCACTGTGCCTATCAAACACAGCCACTGTGCCCATCAAAGCTGCCACTGTGCCCATCAAAGCTGCCACTGTGCCCATCAAAGCTGCCACTGTGCCCATCAAACACAGCCACTGTGCCCATCAAACACAGCCACTGTGCCCATCAAACACAGCCACTGTGCCCATCAAAAGCTGCCACTGTGCCCATCAAAGCTGCCACTATGCCCATCAAAAGCTGCCACTGTGCCCATCAAAAGCTGCCACTATGCCCATCAAATGCTGCCACTGTGCCCAAATGCTGCCGCTGTGCCCATCAAACGATTCCACTGTGCCCATCAAACTCGTGTTATCTTGTCCAACTGTTGTGTTAATGTTTAAACACTGATTTTGTTGGAAGTACCAATAAATATATCCTTATTGATAATTTGCATTTTTATTAGACATGTGCACAACAAAAAAAATTTTTTATTTTCGTTTCGTTTTTTTTGCTTCCGTTGATTCGTAACGATTCGTAAATTCGTAAGTCGTCGGTGTTCGTATTCGTAACGATTCGTATTTCCGTAAGAGTTATTTTTTCGTTGATTCGTTTTTTCCGTTAGTTTAATTTTCGTTTATTCTAAATTCGGACGCATTCGTATTTTCGTAGATTTAGTTACATTCGTACTTTCGTAAGATTGTTTTCGTAGATTCGTAATCGGAGCATAATTCATAATGTTATGTAATGTGTATGCTATTATTACATTTAAAGAGACACGGAAAATTACGAATCGAAAAAAAGAAGTTACGAATGTACGAATTTTTTCGTTCAATCCATTCGAAGCACGTTAACAGCGCCATTGTAAGGGACACGGAAAATTACGAATCGAAAAAAAAAAAAAAGTTACGAATGTACGAATTTTTTCGTTCAATCCATTCGAAGCACGTTAAGCAGCGCCATTGTAAGAGACACGGAAAATTACGAATCGAAAAAAAAAAAAAAAGTTACGAATGTACGGAATTTTTTTGTTCAATCCATTCGAAGCACGTTAAGCAGCGCCATTGTAAGAGACACGGAAAATTACGAATCGCAAAAAAAAAAAAAAAAGTTACGAATGTACGAATTTTTTCGTTCAATCCATTCGAAGCACGTTAAGCAGCGCCATTGTAAGAGACACGGAAAATTACGAATCGAAAAAAAAAAAAAAGTTACGAATGTACGAATTTTTTTTGTTCAATCCATTCGAAGCACGTTAAGCAGCGCCATTGTAAGAGACACGGAAAATTACGAATCGCAAAAAAAAAAAAAAAAAGTTACGAATGTACGAATTTTTTCGTTCAATCCATTCGAAGCACGTAAGCAGCGCCATTGTAAGGGACACGGAAAATTACCAATTCAACAAAAAAAAAAGAAAAGTTACGAATGTACGAATTTTTTCGTTCATTTTGATTTTCGTTGTTCCTGTTTTCGTTTTTCGGATTTTTTTCTTTCGTAGTTTCGTTGTTTCTAATTTGGTTATTTCGGATTTTCGTTGTTTTCGTATTCGTTCGATTCGAACGATTCGTTAAAATTTTTAGCGAATCGTTCGTTCATTCGTACGATAACGAATGAACGAATATAACGAAAAGAAACATAAAAAGGAAAAAAAACAAAACGAATTGCACATGTCTAATTTTTATTCTCGTGCGCGATCGTGTAGACAGGGCGCCAGTGCGCTGTGTTGCCCGGGGGCCTATAACGCTCTTAGGATGGCCGTGTTTCTCATGCCAGGTTTCCTTTCTACATGCAGTGAAGTTTGTTTTGTAGAGGTTGCAGAGGATACAATGTGTTTCCAATGATGAGAGGCCGGGGATTATGGAGTAGATGGGGTAGATGGGGTCTACTTCTATTTATAGTGAAGACACGTCAATCGATCTCTGGAAACACGCGGCTCGCTCGCTCGCTGGCCTCCATCAAAGAGAAAAGTGTTTATATGAACATTTGGTGAACTGGAGGCCGCCGCACTAATGTAAATAACCGGAGGCCGCAAATAGAACGGAAGACGCATCGCACTTTTCACATGACGTAAAGAACTTTTGGGTCACAGGACAAAAAAATGAACGATGGAAGAGAATCGATCCCCTAAAGAAGAGCTCTGGGGTGGAGCAACTCACTGACTGGATAAAGTATCACAATTCTTGTCAGTATCCGGATTAAAGTGGACCTGTTAAAGCCCAACTCCACCCCAACAAAGAGTGGCCCGGCCATTGCAAACAATTATAAAAAGAGCTCTCGCTGCAATACTCACCTCCTCTGAGGTGCTGCCCCCCCCCCCCCCCCCCCGGACTCACCACTCTGCAATCCTGCACCGGTCATCGAATGACGCCCAGCATTGTTCAGCCCTGTTCTTATGAGCCCAGGTTGTCATGGACCTGCCCGGTGGGTGCGCGTCATCATCAGGTCATCCTGGATTGCAAAGAGCGACAGGTGATCGAATGACGCCCAGCATTGTTCAACCGAGTTCTTATAAACCCAGGCTGTCATGGCATCCCCCCCCCCCTAAAACACAGAAAAAAAACCACCAAAAAAAAAGAACAAAAAAATTAACAAAAAAAAACAAAAAAACAAAAACACCAAAAACAAAACAAAAAAAAAAAAAAAAAAAAAAAAAAAAAAAAAAAAAGGGTTACCTTTTCTTCAAGTCAAACCCGAACACTTCGGCGTTGCACAGCAATTTTTTATCATACCGTGCTCCCCCAACCCCCCCCCCACACCCCTTCCCCCCACCACCCCCCCCCCCCCCCCGATAGTAAGACACCCCCGATAGTCCCCCCCCCCCCACCCCCCCACCCCCCCCCCCCCCCCCCACCCCCCCCCCCCCCCACACACCCCCCCAAGCCCCCCCCCAGTATCGGGAGTGTCAGAGGGGACAGCTAATGTAAGCCGTACCCCGAAAGTAAGACATATGTCTTACTATCGGGGAAACACGGGGGATTTGCCTGCAGAGACCAGAGCCGCCGCCAGAGCCGAATGAGAAGCATGCAGAGTAGCGCAGGAAGCGTCTATCTGTCATACGTTTTCTCTCATGTCACTCAGCGCTGCTCGCTCCCCGGCGGCCCCTCCTCTCTTCTCGTCAATCCCCATTGGCTTGAGACATCATCTGGGATAGACGAGAAGAGAGGAGGGGCCGCCAGGGAGCGAGCAGCGCTGAGTGACATGAGAGAAAACGTATGACAGATAGACGCTTCCTGCGCTACTCTGCATGCTCGCAAGTAAGATCCCCAGATGTGCCCTGTAATGTGCCCCATGCCCTGATGCCCTAATGTGCCCCATGCCCCATAATGTGCCCAGATGTGCTATGTGCCCCATAATGTGCCCAGATGTGCTATGTGCCCCATAATGTGCACAGATGTGCTATGTGCCCCATAATGTGCCCTGATGTGCTATGTGCCCCATAATGTGCCCTGATGTGCTATGTGCCCCATAATGTGCCCAGATGTGCTATGTGCCCCATAATGTGCCCTGATGTGCTATGTGCCCCATAATGTGCCCTGATGTGCTATCTGCCCCATAATGTGCTATGTGCCCCATAATTCGACAATTTTTTCCCAATATAAGACATACCCCGAAAGTAAGACATAGTGGGGCTTTTAGGGATAAAAAGAAAGTAAGACACTGTCTTACTTTCGGGGAAACACGGTAGTATACATAGATAAACAATGCATAGATTTTGCTATTAACCACATGCCGACCGGGCCATAGCCGAAAAAGACGGCTACAGCGCAGTCGGCTTATCCTGAGTGGACCTCCTCCCAGAAATTTTCTCCCGCGCGCCCCCCTGGCGCGCGCACTCAGGAACACCCGTGACCAAATGACGGAGCGATCACATGTACACAAACTACATGTACACTTCAGGTTCACATCCGAAGCCCTTAAGGCCCCTTTCACACCGGGGCGTTTTTCATGCGGTGCAGCGCTAAAAATAGCGCCTGTTCACCGCATGAAAAAATCCGGCCCCTTTAACTCCAGTGTGAAAGCCGCCGGGCTTTCACACTGGAGCGGTGCGCTAAGCAGGATGACAAAAAAAGTCCTGCTAGCAGCATCTTTGGAGCGGGATAGGAGCCGTGTGTTCACCGCTCCTATACCGCTCCTTCCCATTGATTACAATGGGAGACCGCGGTAAAACCGCGGCAATACCGCGGCTACGGCGGCGCTCTGCGGGGGGTGTTTAACCCTTTTTCGGCCGCTCGCGGGGGGTAAAACCGCACCGCGAGCGGCCGAAAACCGCGGTGAAAACGACGGTAAAGCAGCGCTAAATATAGCGCTGCTTTACCGTCACCGCGGCTCACCGCCCCGGTGTGAAAGGGGCCTAAGTGTCCAGAATTCTGCAATATAACCTAAATTCCTGAGAATTTCTATATTCCAGTGTCATTCAAAGGACCTCAGGAAGTTTTACAAGATACACTTTATATGGTTGTTTGCAGCGCAGTTGTTTGTTTCTTATTTAGACATGTACACAAACCAGGGTCACGTCATGACGCCGGTTCCTCCCTCCCCTCTCTGTACCGATCGGGACATTGAGAGGGGAGAAGCGGAAAAGGGATGAGATGGGACCAACGCTGTGGGCTGGATGTGTAGTGCCCACAGCGCTGGTCAGTGACAGCAATACTCTGCCACCACTGTGCAATGCTCTGCCACCACTGTGCAATGCTCTGCCACCACTGTGCAATGCTCTGCCACCACTGTGCAATACTCTGCCACCACTGTGCAATGCTCTGCCACCACTGTGCAATGCTCTGCCACCACTGTGCAATGCTCTGCAACCACTGTGCAATGCTCTGCCACCACTGTGCAATACTCTGCCACCACTGTGCAATGCTCTGCCACCACTGTGCAATACACTGCCACCACTGTGCAATGCTCTGCCACCACTGTGCAATGCTCTGCCACCACTGTGCAATGCTCTATCAATACTGTGCAACACTACAACACTGCAATACTCTGCCAATACATTTTAATAGAAACAAATAATTTATTTTATTTTTTTTTTACCGAATTTTCAGTATTTTTTGATTCATAGCGCAAAAATTAAAAAAAACAGCAGTGATTAAATACCACCAAAAGAAAGCTCTATTTGTGTGAAAAAAAGGACACAAAATGCATATGGGTACAGTGTTGCATGACTGAGTAATTGTCATTCAAAGTGTGAGAGCACCGAAAGCTGAAAATTGGTCTGGTTAGGAAGGGGGTTTAAGTGCCCAGTGGGTAAGGGGTTAAATAACATTTCTAATTGTATGAAGTTAATCACAAGAGTCCCCTTTTACATTTGAGTCCACAGAGTTCCCCTTTACATCTGAATCTGCAGCAGAGCTCCCCCTTTACATCTGAATCTGCAGCAGAGCTCCCCCTTTACATCTGAATCTGCAGCAGAGCTTCCCTTTACATCTGAACTTGCAGAGTTCCTTTTCACTGTAAGGGGGACTCTGCAGACTCTGATGTAAGGGAGAACTCTGGGGACTCTAACATAAGGGATGCTCTGGTGTACGAAGAGGGCTCTGATGTAAAGGGAAGCACTGATCTAATGAGTGCTCTGAGAACCCTGATTTACCTTAGTGTACTAACTTAGAGGCAGGAGAGAGAGAAGGGGGGGGGGAGGGGGAGACTTGGTTAGGTCTGAATAATGTGTCCGGGTCTCGGGAACGCGGACGCATGATTCCAAACCCGAACTGTCCGGGTAAATCCCGAACAGGTGGCAACCCTACCCCTGATTGTTCCTAGGACGTGGTATGCTCCCGATTGTTCCTAGGACGTGGTATGCTCCCGATTGTTCCTAGGACGTGGTATGCTCCCGATTGTTCCTAGGACGTGGTATGCTCCCGATTGTTCCTAGGACGTGGTATGCTCCCGATTGTTCCTAGGACGTGGTATGCTCCCGATTGTTCCTAGGACGTGGTATGCTCCCGATTGTTCCTAGGACGTGGTATGCTCCCGATTGTTCCTAGGACGTGGTATGCTCCCGATTGTTCCTAGGACGTGGTATGCTCCCGATTGTTCCTAGGACGTGGTATGCTCCCGATTGTTCCTAGGACGTGGTATGCTCCCGATTGTTCCTAGGACGTGGCATGCCCCCAATTATTCCTAGGACATGGCATGCCCCTGATCTCGGTAAAGAGCCGATGACGCAGGGTCTTTACCCATGTGATCGGCTGTGTCCAATCACAGCCGATCACATGTAAACAAAGAAGTGCCGTTTATCGGCTCTCCTGGCAGGGGAGACCTGTACAGGTAATCAGGTCACTGATTACAGTACAGCCCTAGCGGTGCCCATCAGTGACACCAATCAGTGCCCATCAGTGACACCAATCAGTGCCCATCAGTGCTCCCTATCAGTGCCCATCAGTGACACCAATCAGTGCCCATCAGTGACCATTAGTTATGCCAGTCAGTGCCCATTAGTGATGCCAGTCAGTGCTGCCTTTCAGTGTTGCCCATCAGTGCCACCTATCAGTGCCGCCCATCAGTTACACCAATCAGTGCCCATTAGTGATGCCAGTCAGTGCTGCCCATCAGTGCCACCTATCAGGAAAAAACAAATGCAGGTGACTCTGAGTTAGACTGTAAAGTGTGTATTAATAAAAACATATGGGGGTGGATTTACTAAGAATGGAGAGTGCAAAATCTGGTGCAGGTCTGTATAGAAACCAATCAGCTTCCAGGTTTTATTGTGAAAGCTTAATGGAACAAGCTGAAGTTAGAAGCTGATTGGCTACCATGCACAGCTGCAACAGATTTTGCACTCTCCAGTTTTGGTAAATCAACCCCCGTAGTGTTTTTATCAATATACACTTTACAGTCTAAGGCTCGGTTTCCACTAGTGCGACTTTTCATGCGATTTGGGACTGAAAAGTCGCATGACAAGTCGTATCCCAATGAGTACCGTCCATATCTGTGCGACTTCAAGACGCAGCGACTTCAAAGTAGTCCCTGCACTACTTTGGTCCCACTTTGATGGAACTTGAGGTCCACAGACCTCAAGAATACACAGGAATTGCTTCAAGTCGCGGCAACAAATCGCGATAAAAGTGCACGACTTTGGGTACGCAATAGTAGAAACATAGCCTAACTCAGAGGCGCCTGCATTTGTTTTTTTCTTGCATATCTTGTAGGGGTGCAACGGATCAAAAAACTCACGGATCGGATAATTTTTCGGATCAGCAAATAATTGAATTTGCAAAAAACCTGTGAAAATTCCAGCACTATATAGTCCCCACTGTAATATCTACGCCACCCCCCCCCCCCCCACTGTAATATCCACGCCCCCCCCCCCCCCCCCCCCACCCCCCCCCCACTGTAATATCTACGCCACCCCCCCCCACTGTAATATCTACGCCATCTCCCCACTGTAATATCCACGCCACCCCCCCACTGTAATATCCACGCCACCCCCCCACTGTAATATCCACGCCATCTCCCCCACTGTAATATCCACGCCACCCCCCCCCACTGTAATATCCACGCCACCCCCCCCCACTGTAATATCCACGCCACCCCCCCCACTGTAATATCCACGCCATCTCCCCACTGTAATATCCACGCCACCCCCCCACTGTAATATCCACGCCACCTCCCCACTGTAATATCCACGCCATCTCCCCCACTGTAATATCCACGCCACCCCCCCCCCCCCTGTAATATCCACGCCATCTCCCCACTGTAATATCCACGCCACCCCCCCCCCCACTGTAATATCCACGCCACCCCCCCCCCACGCCACCCCCCCCCCACTGTAATATCCACGCCATCTCCCCACTGTAATATCCACGCCACCCCCCCACTTTAATATCCACGCCACCTCCCCACTGTAATATCCACGCCATCTCCCCACTGTAATATCCACGCCACCCCCCCCCCCCACTGTAATATCCACGCCATCTCCCCACTGTAATATCCACGCCACCCCCCCCCCACTGTAATATCTACGCCATCTCCCCACTGTAATATCCACGCCACCCCCCCCCCCCACTGTAATATCTACGCCATCTCCCCACTGTAATATCCACGCCACCCCCCCACTGTAATATCCACGCCACCCCCCCCCACTGTAATATCTACGCCATCTCCCCACTGTAATATCCACGCCACCCCCCCCCACTGTAATATCTACGCCATCTCCCCACTGTAATATCCACGCCACCCCCCCCCCACTGTAATATCCACGCCACCCCCCCCCCCACTGTAATATCTACGCCATCTCCCCACTGTAATATCCACGCCACCCCCCCCCCCCCACTGTAATATTGCCTGAATATCGCAGAGTATTGGCTGGGTGTAATGCAGAGTATGGGCAGGGTGTAATGCAGAGTATGGGCAGGGTGTAATGCAGAGTATGGGCAGGGTGTAATGCAGAGTGTTGGCAGGGTGTAATGCAGAGTATTGGCAGGGTGTAATGCGGAGTGTTGGCAGGGTGTAATGCAGAGTGTTGGCAGGGTGTAATGCAGAGTATTGGCAGGGTGTAATGCAGAGTATTGGCAGGGTGTAATGCAGAGTATTGGCAGGGTGTAATGCGGAGTATTGGCAGGGTGTAATGCAGAGTATACAGAGTGTTGGCAGGGTGTAATGCAGAGTATTGGCAGGTGTAATGCAGAGTATTGGCAGGGTGTAATGCAGAGTATTGGCAGGGTGTAATGCAGAGCATTGGCAGGGTGTAATGCAGAGTATTGGCAGGGTGTAATGCAGAGTATTGGCAGGGTGTAATGCAGAGTATACAGAGTATTGGCAGGGTGTAATGCAGAGTATGCAGAGTATTGGCAGGGTGTAATGCAGAGTATACAGAGTGTTGGCAGGGTGTAATGCAGAGTATACAGAGTGTTGGCAGGGTGTAATGCAGAGTATACAGAGTGTTGGCAGGGTGTAATGCAGAGTATTGGCAGGGTGTAATGCAGAGTATTGGCAGGGTGTAATGCGGAGTATTGGCAGGGTGTAATGCAGAGTATACAGAGTGTTGGCAGGGTATAATGCAGAGTATTGGCAGGGTGTAATGCAGAGTATTGGCAGGGTGTAATGCAGAGTATTGGCAGGGTGTAATGCGGAGTATTGGCAGGGTGTAATGCAGAGTATACAGAGTATTGGCAGGGTGTAATGCAGAGTATTGGCAGGGTGTAATGCGGAGTATTGGCAGGGTGTAATGCAGAGTATACAGAGTATTGGCAGGGTGTAATGCAGAGTATACAGAGTGTTGGCAGGGTGTAATGCAGAGTATGTTTACAAGTGATCGCTCCATCATTTGACGGAGCGATCACATTGTAAACGGCCGCCGGGTGTACCAAGATGGCCGCCGCTCCGGAGCTAGGCCGCAGCCACGGCCTTTCCTAAGTCCGAGGCCGCGGAGCGCTCCGCGGATCGCGGGGTGTGCCGATCCAAACAGGGTGACCCGTTCGGATCACGGAACGGCGACGATCCGATGCACCCCTAATATCTTGGAGACGGCTTCTCCTTCCCGACTAAGGCCGGCCCTGAATCAATAGACTATTTTTAGGCTGCATAGCAGCCCACTGGCCACTTGGACTTCAGTACTAGAGGATCTGTTTCAGTACCAGCGCCGCATGTATATTTGTTAGTCTTACCTATCAGTGCCCATCAGTGCCACCTATCAGTGCCCATTAGTGATGCCACTCAGTGCTACCTTTCAGTGCCCATCAGTGCCACCTACCAGTGCCCATCACTGGGGCATATTAGTGCCTCCTCATCAGTGCCCATCAGTGGGGCATATTAGTGCCTCCTCATCAGTGCCCTTCAGTGAAGGAGAAAAATTACTTATTTACAAAATTTACTGACAGAAACGGAAAAACTTTTATTTTTTTTTGCTACATTTTCGGTCTTTTTTTCTTTTCCGTAAAAAAATACAAAATTCACCTGTGATTAACCACTTCACATCCCAGCTATAGTAATATGACGCCCCCAGATGGGATCTCCCATCCTGGGCGGGCGTCATATGACGTCCGCCCCTTCCTGGCCTTCTAGGGGGCGCACGCGCCCGCCGCGTCGCTCGGGACCTGGTGCGCCGGGCACCTGCGATTGCCCGGGAACACAGCAGATCCACATACTGTCAGAGGAGACCGATGGTGTGTTCTCAGTACAGAGGAACACCGATCGGTCTCCTCCCCTTGTGAGTCCCCTCCCCCCACAGTTAGAATCACCTCCCAGGGAACATATTAACCCCTCGATCGCCCCCTAGTGTTAACCCCTTCCCTGCCAGTCACATTTACACAGTAATCAGTGCAATTTTATAGCACGGATCGCTGTATAAATGTGATTGGTCCCAAAAATGTGTCAAAAGTGTCCGATGTGTCCGCCGCAATATCACAGTCACGAAAAAAAAAAAAAAAATCGCTGATTGCCGCCATTACTAGTAAAAAAAAAACAAAAAAAAAAAAACAAAAAAAAAATCTTTCCCATAGTTAGTAGACGCTATAACTTTTGCGCAAACCAATCAATATACGCTTATTGCGATTTTTTTTTTTACCAAAAATATGTAGAAAAATACGTAAAACTGAGGAAAAAAATATTATTGTTTTTTGATAAATGGGATATTTATTATAGCAAAAAGTAAAAAATATTGTGTTTTTTTTTCAAAATTGTTGCCCCTTTTTTTGTTTATAGCGCAAAAAATAAAAACCGCAGAGGTGATCAAATACCGCCAAAAGAAAGCTCTATTTGTGGGGGAAAAAGGGCGTCAATTTAGTTTGGGTGCGACGTCGCACGACCGCGCAATTGTCATTTAACGTGCGACAGCGCTGAAAACTCAAAATTGGTCTGGGCAGGAAGGGGGTGAAAATGTCCCGTATTGAAGGGGTTAAATACCACCAAAGGAAAAGCTTTATTTGTGTGAAAAAAACAAATGATAAAAACGTCCTATGTGTACAATGTTACATGACCGCGTAATTGTCATTCAAAGTGTGACAGCGCTGAAAGCTGATAATTGACCTGGGCAGGAAGGGGGGTAAAAGTGCCCGGTATAGAACTGTTGATCTCGGAGTCTGATGATAAGTACCACATTCAGCCTCTCATAGTACAGATCCGTGTTCCTCAACCCCTCTCCAGTAGGGGGCGCCCGTGAAAAGTATTTCCAGTCTTGGGGGCGCCCCTGTCCAAGGCGCGGGTCACGTTACTGTGTGTCGCGCAAAACCGCGCTCGTTCCCGACACCCCGACAAATGTTGTGCTCCTTAGGGGTGCCATTCATTATTACTGGCACCCCACACATTGGCAAACACGCGGTGCTTTTGGTGCGGCGCAATAAAATTTTTTAAAAAAGGGGCGGGGACTTCTCTCCCGGCATTCCTGCGGGTGGGGAAGCCCATTGAAATGAACAGGCGGCCACACAGATGTGAACCAAGGGCTTGTTCGCATGGCAATTCGAAGGTGGGGGGGGGGGTAAAACCACATGGTTGAGATGGTTTTACCACCCCTAACTGCTCCTCCCCCTTTTAGCTGGGGGGTGTACCCACAGGGTGAATGAGGCTGCACTGCAACCTACAACTGTGTGCATTGCACGGTGATGAGGCATTTACGGGCTTAAAACAGGTGAGGAGGCAACATATTGCCTCTTCACCGCCTGACAAATGCCTCTGAAAAGCGATCTGTATGGATTGCTTTTCAGAGGAGCAGCAGTCCCTGCTGTTATCACAAACAAGACCTAAAAATAGCAGTTCTGATAGTCCAGGAATAGGGGGGGGGGGGGGGGGGGGGGGGTCAGGAGTACAAGTAACACACACATATATAAATGTACAAATACTACTAATGAGAATAATAATATAAAGATAATAATAATATAATATAAGTAATAATATAAATAATGATAATATAAATAATGATAAAAATAAAATAATATAAATAATGATAATAATAATGATACTAAAAATGATTGTTGGTAATAAGAGGTCGGTGGGGGGATTTGCAATGCTGATCACATGACATACAATGCACCAATCTATTATTACATGGTGAGGATTACAAATCTTTATTGGTAATAATAATGACTGACAATAACAATAATGAGTTCTCCCCCCCGGTGTCTCCTCCCCCCGGGGGTTCCACTCACTGCTGTGTCCCTTCTTGCAGCAATTCCCCTTCCCGGCCACCCCGGGGCGCAGCTTCCCCGCCTCCCCCTCCATTCACCCCGACCACCGGGACACACCGATCTGCCGGAGCTCTATGGTGATCGGTGTTACAGGAGGAAATCTATAGTGATGGGATTCTACAGGAGGAGATGAATGTTGCTGCCCTCTACCGGCACCTGTGTGCATTACAACCGGGGAACCAGGCTCATGTCCTCCAAATACAGAGAACTGTTTTATTATATCGTTATTATTATTCTACTTACTAATCTTATTATTTCCCGTAATATAAAATTATTTAAAATAATATATAGTATTAGAATTTATATTATACCAATAACAATCATATATATATATATATATATATATATATTTATTAAATACAGTTAAAAATGTATTAAAATTATTATTACTATTTATTTTATACATTTATATATATATATATATATATATATATATATATATATATATATATATATATAATTGTTATTGGTATAATATAAATTCTAATATTATATATTATTTTAAATAATTTTATATTATCGTAAATATTAGCAGAAATGATAGGATTAGAATATTATTTAATAAAATAATTTATGATATTAGTAACAAAATTATGATCTGATCTTCTAATAACTATATATCTGTGTAATTTGCCCTTTTATTGTTTTTGCCCCCTACAGACTATAAATCATATTAATATTCCTCCCATGACTCCATTATTCTCATAAAGTCTCTTATTATATCTACGGATTCCCAATAGGAAACATTCTTGTTTACTCAATATGTAGCCAATCAGATTGCAGCAGCCACTGTTCAGCTTTCCCTGCTGCAATCTGATTGGCTCAAAAGAGCACCCACTATGATGTCACACTGTGATGGTCACATGACCTGGCACACTATGATGTCACACTGTGATGGTCACATGACCTGGCACACTATGATGGTCACATGACCTGGCACACTATGATGTCACACTGTGATGGTCACATGACCTGGCACACTATGATGTCATAGTGACACCTGACCTCTTGCAGTTGGTAAATAGTGTGTGTGCACAGCCAGAAGCCACATTTGAGATTTGCTTTCAGTAGAGTAAGCTGCTTCCTTACAGAGCTCCTGTATTTGCATTGCTTTATATCTCAGAAAACTCAGCCTAATCGTTCTAATTTCTGTAGTGATTGGCATTCATTGACATTTACTACGTATCCAGCGACTGTAATTGAATTTATTTCTCAATTACTCTATAAAAAAATAAAAATAAAAAAATGAGGAATATAATCCTCACCATTCTTTTTATGCTAATGCTTCCATGGGAAGTACAAAGAAATGACATCAAAGACTCCCCAGAGTTCCACATGGAAAACATGGAGGGAGACATGAAGATGACCCACGAACCCGTGAAGGAAATGGTCAGACAATTGGAGAATGACCCCCCGGAGACCCGCATGGAGCAGAAGGAGGGGATCATGAAAACAAGGCAGCAGCCGGTGCAGATTCCATTGATTATTAGAATCTTGTACCCATGGGCTGTACCCAGAAATGACATCAGAGAGTCCCCAGAGATCCACATGCAGGAGGAGGAACCCGGAAATGACATCAGAGAGTCCCCAGAGATCCACATGCAGGAGGAGGAACCCGGAAATGACATCAGAGAGTCCCCAGAGATCCACATGCAGGAGGAGGAACCCGGAAATGACATCAGAGAGTCCCCAGAGACCAGCATGGAACAGAAGGAGGGGATCCTGAAAACAACACAGCAGCCGGTGCAGATTCCAATGATTTTTAAAATCTTGTACCCATGGGCTATCCTGATATGTATTTTCATTCTGAAGTACATTCTGCACCAATATTACCTGGCCAGAATATTAGGATACTATTTGAAGTACTTGCAGCTGTGTGGATTTATTCATCTACTGATGTATATCTGGAACATCAGGGGGACGGCCTTTGACAATATAATCCCACCCCTGCCTATAAATGCTGGTGATTGGTACCGATGGGTGGTCACTGGGCTCTGCTCAGTCTGGTCCAAGGGGCGGGTGGCCCTAGAGACCAGCATGGAACTGAAGGAGGGGATCCTGAAAACAACACAGCAGCCGGTGCAGATTCCAATGATTTTTAAAATCTTGTACCCATGGGCTATCCTGATATGTATTTTCATTCTGAAGTACATTCTGCACCAAAATTACCTGGCCAGAATATTAGGATACTATTTGAAGTACTTGCAGCTGTGTGGATTTATTCATCTACTGATGTATATCTGGAACATCAGGGGGACGGCCTTTGACAATATAATCCCACCCCTGCCTATAAATGCTGGTGATTGGTACCGATGGGTGGTCACTGGGCTCTGCTCAGTCTGGTCCAAGGGGTGGGTGGCCCTAGAGAACACAGTCCCACCCATACTTATAAAAATTGTTACTGAGCACCGGTCAGAATGCTTGTTGGGGCTTGTCACCATGCTGGTGGTACTGCTCCTAATATATTTCAAGGCGTTCTACCGACTGTTCCAACCAACGAGTAGAAACTCCACCCCACCAACAAATTATGTAATTCACCCAGAAACTGATGACACCATCCCACCAAAAAATGAAAGTGCAGACAACGCTATGGAGGGAACGGACTTTCCCATTCCCAGTGTTGCACCCCCTAGGGATGACATCCGTGCTCACCTACGGGATTTATGCCGGCCAATAAAAAGGCGCAGGCCAACCAAGGAGTTCAGGCATGGCAACATGCTTTCATCAAGTACTGAAAATGCAGACAACGCTATGGAGGAAACTGACTTTCCCATTCCCAGTGTTGCACCCCCTAGGGATGACATCCGTGCTCATCTACGGGATTTATGCCGGCCAACGAAGAGGCGCAGGCCAACCAAGGAGTTCAGGCATGGCAACATGCTTTCATCAATTACTGAAAATGCAGACAACGCTATGGAGGAAACTGACTTTCCCATTCCCAGCGTTGCACCCCCTAGGGATGACATCCGTGCTCACCTACGGGATTTATGCCGGCCAATAAAAAGGCGCAGGCCAACCAAGGAGTTCAGGCATGGCAACATGTTCTCATCAATTACTGAAAATGCAGACAACGCTATGGAGGAAACTGACTTTCCCATTCCCAGTGTTGCACCCCCTAGGGATGACATCCGTTCTCACCTACGGGATTTATGCCGGCCAATAAAGAGGCGCAGGCCAACCAAGGAGTTCAGGCATGGCAACATGCTTTCATCAAGTACTGAAAATGCAGACAACGCTATGGAGGAAACTGACTTTCCCATTCCCAGCGTTGCACCCCCTAGGGATGACATCCGTGCTCACCTACGGGATTTATGCCGGCCAACGAAGAGGCGCAGGCCAACCAAGGAGTTCAGGCATGGCAACATGCTTTCATCAATTACTGAAAATGCAGACAACGCTATGAAGGAAACTGACTTTCCCATTCCCAGCGTTGCACCCCCTAGGGATGACATCCGTGCTCACCTACGGATTTATGCCGGCCAATAAAGAGGCGCAGGCCAACCAAGGAGTTCAGGCATGGCAACATGCTTTCATCAAGTACTGAAAATGCAGACAACGCTATGAAGGAAACTTTCCCATTCCCAGCGTTGCACCCCCTAGGGATGACATCCGTGCTCACCTACGGGATTTATGCCGGCCAATAAAAAGGCGCAGGCCAACCAAGGAATTCAGGCATGGCAACATGCTTTCATCAATTACTGAAAATGCAGACAACGCTATGAAGGAAACTGACTTTCCCATTCCCAGCGTTGCACCCCCTAGGGATGACATCCGTTCTCACCTACGGGATATATGCCGGCCAACGAAGAGGCGCAGGCCAACCAAGGAGTTCAGGCATGGCAACATGCTTTCATCAAGTACTGAAAATGCAGACAACGCTATGAAGGAAACTGACTTTCCCATTCCCAGCGTTGCACCCCCTAGGGATGACATCCGTGCTCACCTACGGGATTTATGCCGGCCAATAAAAAGGCGCAGGCCAACCAAGGAGTTCAGGCATGGCAACATGCTTTCATCAATTACTGAAAATGCAGACAACGCTATGGAGGGAACGGACTTTCCCATTCCCAGTGTTGCACCCCCTAGGGATGACATCCGTGCTCACCTACGGGATTTATGCCGGCCAACGAAGAGGCGCAGGCCAACCAAGGAGTTCAGGCATGGCAACATGCTTTCATCAAGTACTGAAAATGCAGACAACGCTATGGAGGAAACTGACTTTCCCATTCCCAGCGTTGCACCCCCTAGGGATGACATCTGTGCTCACCTACGGGATTTATGCCGGTCAATGAAGATGCTTTCATTAACCACTGAAAATGTCGGCAATGCTATGAAGGAAACTGACTTTTCCATTCCCAGTGTTGCACCCCCTAGGGATGACATCCGTGCTCACCTACGGGATTTATGCCGGCCAACGAAGAGGCGCAGGCCAACCAAGGAGTTCAGGCATGGCAAAATGGTCTCATCAACAAGTGGCATCTTCCAACAGAGTGATGATACCATCCCATCGACAAGTGACATCATCCAACCATCGAGTGATGACATCAGTTCTGGGGTTGACCAACTGACTGTCCATCCCAGCGTCGCACCTCCTAGGCATCACAAACGTTATCACCTACGGATTGTATTGTTCCTAAAGAAGACGTGCAGTCCAATGAGTGACATCATCTCACAGACCGATGATAGCATATCAATTACTGAAAATGCAGACGACGCTATGAAGGAAACTGACTTTTCCATTCCCAGTGTTGCACCCCCTAGGGATGACATCCGTGCTCACCTACGGGATTTATGCCGGTCAATGAAGAGGCGCAGGCCAACCAAGGCGTTCAGGCATGGCAACGTGCTTTCATCAATTAATGAAAATGCAGACAACGCTATGAAGGAAACTGACTTTCCCATTCCCAGCGTTGCACCCCTTAGGGATGACATCCGTGCTCACCTACGGGATTTATGCCGGCCAATAAAAAGGCGCAGGCCAACCAAGGAGTTCAGGCATGGCAACATGTTCTCATCAACAAGTAGCATCTTCCAACAGAGTGATGATACCATCCCATCAATCAGTGACATCATCCAACCATCGAGTGATGACACCAGTTCTGGGTTTGACCAACTAACTGTCCATCCTAGCGTTGCACCTCCTAGGGATGACGTCCGTGCTCACCTACAGGATTTATGTCGGACAGTGAAGAGGTGCAGACCAACCAAGGAGATCAGGCATGGCAAAATGTTCTCATTAACATGTGAAAATGCCGACAACGATATGGAGACGGACTTTCCCATTCCCAGCGTTGCACGTCCTGGGGATGACATCCTTGCTTACCTACGGGATTTATGCCGGCGAATAAGAAGGCGTAGGCCAACCAAGGCGATCAGGCATGGCAACATGCTTTCATCAACCACTGAAAATGTTGAAAACGCTATGGAGGAGACTGACTTTCCCATTCCCAGCGTTGCACCCCTTAGGAAAGACATCCGTGCTCACCTACGGGATTTATGCCGGCCAATAAATTGGCGCAGGCCAACCAAGGAGTTCAGGCATGGCAAAATGTTTTTATCGACAAGTGCCATCTTCCAACAGAGTGATGATACCATCACATCGACAGTGACATCAGCCAACTATCGAGTTCTGGGGTTGGCCAACTGTCCATCACAGCGTCGCCCCTCTTATGAATTGCATCCGTTATCAACTACGGAATTTATTGCTTTAGAAGCCTCAAAATGGAACTATACTGCGGTGCCCCTTGCCAGCTACTGATATCTTTGGCTGGGCAGCTTCCGGGTACCGATCTCCATCGGTCTTAGTTGGCCGGGATGAGGTGATGTCACTCCCGCACAGGCGCGGATGTTCAGTCATCTCAGCATTGCTGGGCTGTTTAATTTAAAACATTTTAGGGAGTAGTAGGTAGTTAGGTAGTAAGTTAGATAGTTATACTAAAAGTACACAGGGGGGCACTACAGGGGGGGATGGTGTGAAAGGGGGCAGAGGACACCGCTGTTGGGGGGGGGGGGGGGGGGTGGCAGAGGATACTACCGTGGGGGGGTGAATTAAAGGGGGGCATAAAACACTACTGTGACACAATATGTGTTTCTATTGGAGGTTTTATTGTTATATGTGTGGGGTGGAAGGGGGGTGGGATGCAGAAAACAGTTCTATGGGAAGGGGGGGGGGGCAGAGGGCACTACAGAGGGGGGGGGGGCAAAGGACACTACAGAGGGGGGGATGGCAGAGGACACTGCTATGGGGGGCATAGGACACTGCTTTGGAGACGGGTCACAGAGCACTACTATTGGGGTGGGGGGGGGGGGGGTAGAGGACACTACCATGCATGTGTGGGGAGGGGGGAGCAGAGGAAACTACAGTGGGGGGAGGGGAATAGTATATTACTTGGGGGATGTGCACTGAGCTGTTTAATTTAAAACATTTTAGGTAGTGGTAGGTAGTTAGGTAGTAAGTTAAATAGTTATACTCAAAAAAAAATAAAAATAAATAAGTAGTAGTAAGTAGAGGACACTACTGTGTGTGCGGTGGAGGGGATGCAGAAAACAGTACTATGGGGGGGGGGGGGGGGGGGGGGGGGGGGGGGGGGGGCACTATAGAGGAGGGGGATGGCAGAGGACACTGCTATGGGGGGGGGCATAGTACACTGCTTTGGTGACGAGGCATAGGGAACTACTGTTGGGGGGGGGTCAGAGGACACTACAGTGAGGGGGGCATAGTATATAAATGGGGGGATGATGTGAAAGGGGACAGAGGACACCGCTGTGGGGGGGTTCAGAAAATACTACTGTGGGGGGGGGAGGGTAGTGATTAGAAGCGAGGAATAAAACACCACTGTGATATATGTTTCTATTGGAGACTTAATTTTTAGAAGAAGACTCAACAAAAAGTCTGAGGAACCCTCCCAGGTACGGCTGTGCCAATACAGGTTCTCACACTGGTGGCGGCTGCCACTCCAGTAACCGGAGGGTCTTTCCACCAGCCCTCTATTTCCCTTTCTGCAGCTTCTGAATCACAAACTGTGACCACAAAGCTCACCAAAAGGGTATTTCCAATTTTTCAGCCACATTTTTTACACCTACTTTATATTTGTTACCATTCACATAGCATAGCTTTAAGAAAATTGTAAAAAAATTGCTGCTCACCATTAAAGGCAGAAACCCCATAGAAAGAATGCAAAAAAAAAAAAAAAAAAAACCCCCACGGTCAATCAAAATCCAGACCCCCTCCTAAGCACGCATCCTGGCAGGCCAGGAAAATGGGGGGGGGGGGGGGTGAGCATGCACCGCCCTCCTCTCCTCGCCCATACCAGGTCACATGCCCTCAACATGGGGAGGTACCTTGTCAGGGGGAAGGGGGGTTCCCCTTTGCAAGGTCCACTCCCCATGTCGAGGGCATGTAGCCTGGTATGGCTTAGGAGTGGAGGGGGTCACGCTCACCCCCCCCCCCCCCCTCACCTCCCCTCATTTCCTGGCTGCATGCTCGGCTGGAGTTCTGGTATCAGATTTGTGGAGCCATGTTTTTTTTTGTAATTTTTCACACGCGATTTCCTCTTTAACCGCTTCCCGACCGCCTCCTGTAGATATACGTCAACAGAATGGCACGGGCAGGCAAAAGCACGTACCTGTACGTCCCCTTTAATTTGCCTGCCTCGGGAGCTCCGTGACCACGGCCGCGGGACCAGCGGACCCGATCGCCGCTGGTATCCCGCGATCGGGTTACGGAGCGGAAGAACGGGGAGAGGTCTATGTAAACAAACCTCTCCCGCGCTTCCTACACTGACTGTCAGTGATCGGCGGTTCCCTGTCATCGGGAACGCCGATCAATGACGTCAGACGTACAGCCACGCCCCCCTACTGTAAAAAAAAAACACAACACGTCACACTGACTCCTCCCCGCCCCCTAGTGGTTAACCCCCTAACTACAACTGTCATTTACATAGGAATCAGTGCTATTTAAATAGCAGTGATTGCTGTATAAATGACAAATGTCCCAAAAATGTGTCAAAAATGTCCGATGTGTCCGCCAAAATGTCGCAGTCACAATAAAAATCGCTGATCGCCGCCATTACTAATAAAAAAAAAAATATTAATAAAAATGCTATAAAACTATCCCTTATTTTGTAAACGCTATAACTTTTGCGCAAACTAATCAATAATCGCTAATTGCGATTTTTTTTACCAAAAATATGTAGAAGAATACGTATCGGCCTAAACTGAGGAAAAAAAATGTTTTTTTATATATTTTTTGGGGATATTTATTATAGCAAAAAGTAAAAAATATTGCATTTTTTTCAAAATTGTCGCTCTATTTTTGTTTATAGCGCAAAAAATAAAAACCGCAGGGGCGATCAAATACCACCAAAAGAAATCTCTATTTGTGGGAAAAAAAGGACGCCAATTTTGTTTTGGAGCCACGTCGCACGACCGCGCAATTGTCAGTTAAAGCGACGCAGTGCCGAATTGCAAAAAGGGGCCTGGTCCTTTGGCTGCCAATTGGTCCGGGGCTGAAGTGGTTAAAGGTGAGCAGCAAACTTCACAAATTTTTTATTAAGTTTTACTCTGTAAATGAGAACATGTAACAGATATAAAGTTGGTGTTATCCCAATTTGGCTGCAAAAGTGGAAATACCTTTTGGGTGAGAGTCAAAGAAGTAGCGCTGGTTCTCCATTCAAGTGGTCACCATAAAAGTGGCATCATAAAATCAGCAGAGGCCGGCCAGCAGACCTGGGCACAGTAGGTGGAGCTGGTAGCAGCTGCACAGACAATGATGATGGACCATCAGGGCATTCTTGTTGCCCGATCCACCATACTGGGAAAGGACTCTCTACCGTCTATGAAGAGCCAGGCTTCCACATTTAAATGAGTTGTCCTGTCCCCTGCCTGTCTACGTTTCAGGTCACACCCATGGCTAGCTCATGTCCTCTTACATAAGACAGAGCCTATCCATGGAGTAGAGACACTACACAGACCAGAGGACATGTATTTGTCCCATTCCACACAAAGGACATCACCAATATTTCAGGCCACTGAGGCCGACAACAGCTGAAGGACTCTGTAGCTCCAGGTCACTCTACAAAAAGGATCTGCATCTTACGGGTCACTTAAAGCGGAAGTAAACCCATCGATTTAACAGTCTAAAAAAAAAAAAAAGGCATGCCGTGAATGCTAACTGCACATTGGCTGTGCTCTCAACCAAACAGTCAAACCATCCAATGGCTGGTGTCATAACGGATCACATGTGCAGCACTGTGGCAGTTGAAGATTAAACAGAGGCAAAGATGGCGGCTTCCTTGGCTGAAAACGATAGGGGGGTTTACTTCCACTTTAAGAATATCGTAACCGAAGGAGAATGAAGGGGAAATACGGACGGCTCTTGAGTAGGGTGGATGGAAAGAGAACCGTTCAGAGTCTCCACCTACAGGACAGAATATGAAAGATTCATAACTCTACAATATGGACCTGTAGCTCCAGGTCCTTTAGGAAAATTAAAGCTGAAGGAGGAAGAGGAGGAAAAGCGCAACTTCCACTTATAGGCGAAGTTCTGCTTTAACCACCTGGGATCCGCTCTATAGCCGAATGACGGCAACAGCGCGGATGTAAGATATCGGGACGTCGTCCCGGCCACGAGCGGCCTATGCTCCCCTAAAGGGTAAATCCTTCCAGGGAGGTTCAGAAGTGATGAAAGTATTCCTAGCAAATGAATATCTCAGCCTTCCAAATAATATGCTTACCAGAAATAAGCAAAAAATTGCGCAGTTGGCTTATACCCAGCCTGGGCCTTTAGATGAATCGGGATCCCGGAACTTTAGGTGCTCGAGAGTGACGTATGCCCCCAGTGATTTTTACCAAAAAGAAAAAAGGGAGGCAGACATAGCATAATATTAATTTTTTTTTTTTTTTTTTTAAAACAATAATAATGGGAAAAAAGTTATATATAAAATTATATATAACACTTTTCTGTATAAAAAATAAATAAAAAAATAAAAAAAATATAAAAAATAAAAAAAAATAAAATAAAAAAAATTCCAAATTAAAAAAGAGAAAAACACCCAGTGTGGTAAACCAAAAATATAGAGCGTGTTCTAATAGAGACTCCTCCACCATTTGAGTATTGCGCTTACCAGAAGACAACAACAAACAAAACGATTGGCATTATCCCAGCAAGAAGGTGTATCATAAACGTGCAACAGTGATCCAAGAAAAAAACGACTAACACGTATCCCGTCACCACACAGAGGGGCTCCTTACCAGAGACCAACGACAATCAATGCATATAGTCTCCCAGATATAATAGGCCAGTAGTTAGTAGTAAAGGTCCTGGTCCACTTCAAAGATCGGTACTCACTCTCCTAAGCCCAGCGGCTCATATTTACCCAAAGGGAGAAAAAGCAGCAGACCATGGTGGAGTACGTTTGGCAAATTTATTGTATAAAATTAAAGGTTACACTTACATAAATGAAGATCGTTTTAGGCATAAAACAGAAGCCGGCCGGCAACATAAAAACAGAAAATCCCGTCCTCAATGGCGTGGTGACGCAATATTATGCTATGTCTGCCTCCCTTTTTTCTTTTTGGTAAAAATCACTGGGGGCATACGTCACTCTCGAGCACCTAAAGTTCCGGGATCCCGATTCATCTAAAGGCCCAGGCTGGGTATAAGCCAACTGCGCAATTTTTGCTTATTTCTGGTAAGCATATTATTTGGAAGGCTGAGATATTCATTTGCTAGGAATACTTTCATCACTTCTGAACCTCCCTGGAAGGATTAACGCTTCTGTACACTGATACACTTTGTCCTCTTTTTTGTGGACTAATAATAGAGAACCTCTAATCTGGGACTTTAAAATTCAATTCACAATAATTTACTATTATATTCACTATTAGGTCAATTATTATATTCACTGTGTACCTTGTATTTACATATAATTTTTTTCTTTAAGCAATTTTGAAAAAAATTTTCTATTTTTATACTGCTTTCACTTGATTGTGATATCACTGGTCAACACTTATTAACTACTAGCGCAACTTTCCTTTTTTTCTTTGTATTTTTGTGTATATCCCACAATAAGTTTGCAGCTTTTTTTCATTTGTAACTGTCTACATTGGGTGTCTATAGGGAACCCATATACTCCCCTCCCCCGTTCCAAGCGCAGTTTTCTTCCCTTTCCCCTAAAGGGTGTGCGCGGCGCGCTCTGTGATCAGCGAGTCTGTGAGACTCGCTGTATCGCAGATCCGAGTAAGGGGTCGATCCCGACCCCTTACCACGTGATCAGCTGTCAGCCAATGACAGCTGATCATGTGATAATAACAGAGCCGGCAAATCGGCTTTTATTCCTCCTCGCGCTGACAGCCGATCACTGGCGGCAGTGAGAGGGATATCAGTCCCTCTCACTGCAATGTGCCCAGGGTCCATGGTGCCCACCTTTGCCCTAATAAAAGTGCCCACTAGCTCCACCTGTCAGTGCCCACAGTGCCATCTGTCAGTGCCCACAGTGCCAGTGCCCACAATGTGCCTTTACAGTGCTGCACATCAGTGTCACCTACCAGTGCTCATCAGTGTCATCTACCAGTGCCCATTAGTGCCACCTACCAGTGCCCATCAGTGCCACCTACCAGTGCCATCTATCAGTGCCCATCCGTGCCACCCATCCGTGCCCATCAGTGCCATCTTTGCTGTGCCCATCAGTACCGACTTATCTGTCCCCACCAGTGCCACCTTATCTGTGCCCACCAGTGCAGCCTATCAGTGCCCACCAGTGCAGCCTATCAGTGCCCACCAGTGCCCGCCTCATCAGCACATATCAATGAAGCAGAAAAATTACCTGTTTGCAAAATTTTATAAACAAACTATTAAACATGATTTTTTTTTTTTTCCATTTTTTTTGTATGTTTAGCAAAAAATAAAAACCCCAGCTGTGATCAAATACCACCAAAAGAAAGCTCCATTTGTGGGAAAAAAAATGATACAAATTTTATTTGGGTACAGCGTAGTATGACCGCGCAATTGTCATTCAAAGTGCGTCAGCGCCGAAAGCTGAAAATTGGTCTGGGCAGGAGGGGGGTTTAAGTGCCCAGTAAGCAAATGGTTAAGATCGGGCAGCACAGAGGCTCAGTCGTTAGCACTTCTGCCTTGCAGCACTGGGGTGTTTGGTTCATATCCTGACCAGGACACTGTCTGCATGGAGCCTGCATGTTCTCCCTGTGCTTGTGTGTGTTTCTTCCTACAGCCCAAAGACATGCTGGTAGGTTAACCACTTCCCGACCGGCGCACGACGATGTACGTCGACAGAATGGCACGGACAGGTAAAAGGGCGTATGGGTACGTCCCTTTAAGATTGCCGCTGTGCCATTGCATGTGCGCGCGGCGGTCGGGACCCCCCTGACTCCGGTCGCGGGTCCCACGGAATCGGAAACCCGCGATCGTCTCACGGGAAGGCTGAACGGGGAGATGCGGAAGTAAACAGCATCTCCCCGTTCTGCCTAGCAACTAGTGACACTGATCTCTGCTCCATGTCATTGGAGCAGAGATCATTGTTCACTAAAACGCAGCCACGCCCCCACAGTTAGTAACACGCCCCTAGGAACACTTAACCCCTACACTGCCACCCCCTGGTTAACCCCTTCACTGCCAGTGTCATTTACACAGGAATCAGTGCATTTAAATAGCACTGATTGCTGTATAAATGACAATGGTCCCAAAAATGTCCGATGTGTCCGCCATAATGTCGCAGTCACAATAAAAATCGCTGATCACCGCCATTACTAGTAAAAAAAAAATTATTAATAAAAATGTTATAAAAACTATCCCCTATTTTGTAGAGCTATAACTTTTGCGCAAACCAATCAATAATCGCTAATTGCAATTTTTTTTACCAAAAATATGTAGAAGAAAACGTATCGGCCTAAACTGAGGAAAAAAAATGTTTTTTATATATTTTTGGGGGATATTTATTATAGCAAGAAGTAGAAAATAATGCGTTTTTTTTTTTTAATTATCGCTCTTTTTTTGTTTATAGCGCAAAAAATAAAAACCGCAGAGGTGATCAAATACCACCAAAAGAAATCTCTATTTGTGGGAAAAAAAGAACGTAAATTTTGTTTGGGAGCCACGTCGCACGACCGCGCAATTGTCAGTTAAAGCGACGCAGTGCCGAATCGCAAAAAGTGGTCTGGTCTTAAGCCAGCAAAATGGTCCCGTCTGAAAGTTGTTAAATGGTTCCATTCAGTGGCTGTTTTACCTATTAAGTGCTTTGAGTGGACATCACTGATTTACCCCGCTCAGCGGGGGCGGGCCTTAGAGAACAGAGGCCGTATATGGGCAGCACAGAGGCTTAGTGGTTAGCCTTGCAGCACTGGGGTCCATGGTTCAAATCCTGACCAGGACACTATCTGCATGGAGTTTGCATGTTCTCCCTGTGCTTGTGTGGGTTTCCTCCGGGGTACTCCGGTTTCCACCCACACTCCAAAGACATGCTACCTCGCGTTGGTGGTGCAGTGGTGAGCATAGCTGCTTTCCAAGCAGTTGACCCGGGTTCGATTCCCGGCCAACGCAATCTCACAAGATGGCTGCCTCACCTGGTAAGTGTCACCCACCCCCCAACTTCCCATGATATCCGTATATACAATGTTCCCTCTTCGGTACTGTGCAAAGGTTTTAGCCAGGTCTTTTGGCTATAACAGCTTCAGCTCTTCTGGGAAGGCCGTCCACAAGGTTTAGGAGGGTGTCTATGGGAACGTTTGACCATTCTTCCAGAAGCACATTTGTGAGGTCAGGCGCTGATGTTGGACGAGAAGGCCTGGCTCGCAGTCTCCGCTTTAATTCATCCCAAAGGTGTTCTATCGGGTGCAGGCCAGTCAAGTTCCTCCACCCTACGGGATTTATGCCGGCCAATGAAGAGGCGCAGGTCAACCAAGGAGTTCAGGCATGGCAAAATGTTCTCATCAACAAGTGGCATCTTCCAACAGAGTGATGATACCATCCCGTCGACAAGTGACATCATCCAACCATCGAGTGATGACATCAGTTCTGGGGTTGACCAACTGACTGTCCATCCCAGCGTCGCACCTCCTAGGCATCACAAACGTTATCACCTACGGATTGTATTGTTCCTAAAGAAGACGTGCAGTCCAATGAGTGACATCATCTCACAGACCGATGATAGCACCCCATCAACAAGTGACATCATCCCACAGATTGATGGTACATTCCTATCAATCAGTGACATCATCCAACCATCGAGTGATGACATCAGTTCTGGAGTTGACCAACTGACTGTCCATCCGAGCGTTGCACCCCTTAGGGATGACATCCGTGCTCACCTACGGGATTTATGCCGGCCAATGAAGAGGCGCAGGCCAACCAAGGCGTTCAGGCATGGCAACATGTTCTCATCAACAAGTGGCATCTTCCAACAGAGTGATGATACCATCCCATCGACAAGTGACATCATCCAACCATCGAGTGATGACATCAGTTCTGGAGTTGACCAACTGACTGTCCATCCGAGCGTCGCACCCCCTAGGGATGACATCCGTGCTCACCTACGGGATTTATGCCGGTCAATGAAGAGGCGCAGGCCAACCAAGGAGTTCAGGCATGGCAACGTGCTTTCATCAATTACTGAAAATGCAGACAACGCTATGAAGGAAACTGACTTTCCCATTCCCAGTGTTGCACCCCCTAGGGATGACATCCGTGCTCACCTACGGGATTTATGCCGGCCAATAAAAAGGCGCAGGCCAACCAAGGAGTTCAGGCATGGCAACATGTTCTCATCAACAAGTGGCATCTTCCAACAGAGTGATGATACCATCACATCGACAAGTGACATCATCGAACCATCGAGTGATGACACCAGTTCTGGGTTTGACCATCTAACTGTCCATCCCAGCGTCGCACCTCCTAGGGATGACGTCCGTGCTCACCTACAGGATTTATGTCGGACAGTGAAGAGGCGCAGACCAACCAAGGAGATCAGGCATGGCAAAATGTTCTCATTAACATGTGAAAATGCCGACAACGATATGGAGACTGACTTTCCCATTCCCAGCGTTGCACGTCCTGGGGATGACATCCTTGCTTACCTACGGGATTTATGCCGGCGAATAAGAAGGCGTAGGCCAACCAAGGCGATCAGGCATGGCAACGTGCTTTCATCAACCACTGAAAATGTTGAAAACGCTATGGAGGAGACTGACTTTCCCATTCCCAGCGTTGCACCCCTTAGGAAAGACATCCGTGCTCACCTACGGGATTTATGCCGGCCAATAAATAGGCGCAGGCCAACCAAGGAGTTCAGGCATGGCAAAATGTTCTTATCGACAAGTGCCATCTTCCAACAGAGTGATGATACCATCACATCGACAGTGACATCAGCCAACTATCGAGTTCTGGGGTTGACCAACTGTCCATCACAGCGTTGCTCCTCTTATGAATTGCATCCGTTATCAACTACGGAATTTATTGCTTTAGAAGCCTTAAAATGGAACTATACTGCGGTGCCCCTTGCCAGCTACTGATATCTTTGGCTGGGCAGCTTCCGGGTACCGATCTCCATCGGTCTTAGTTGGCCGGGATGAGGTGATGTCACTCCCGCACAGGCGCGGATGTTCAGTCATCTCAGCATTGCTGGGCTGTTTAATTTAAAACATTTTAGGTAGTAGTAGGTAGTTAGGTAGTAAGTTAGATAGGTATACTAAAAGTACACAGGGGGGCACTACAGGGGGGGATGGTGTGAAAGGGGGCAGAGGACACCGCTGTTGGGGGGGGGGTGGCAGAGGATACTACCGTGGGGGGATGAATTAAAGGGGGGCATAAAACACTACTGTGACACAATATGTGTTTCTATTGGAGGTTTTATTGTTATATGTGTGGGGTGGAAGGGGGGTGGGATGCAGAAAACAGTTCTATGGGAAGGGGGGGGGGGGGGGGGGGGGGGGCAGAGGGCACTACAGAGGGGGGGATGGCAGAGGACACTACAGAGGGGGGGCAGAGGACACTGCTATGGGGGGCATAGGACACTGCTTTGGAGATGAGCCACAGGGCACTACTATTGGGGGGGGGGGGGGGGGGGGGGGGGGGGGGGGGGGGGGGGGGCAGTGGACACTACCATGCATGTGTGGGGAGGGGGGGCAGAGGAAACTACAGTGGGGGGAGGGGAATAGTATATTACTTGGGGGATGTGCACTGAGCTGTTTAATTTTTTTTTTTTTAGGTAGTAGTAGGTAGTTAGGTAGTAAGTTAGATAGTTATACTAAAAGTACAGAGGGGGGGACACTATAGGGGGGGGGGGTGAAAGGGGGCAGAGAACACCGCTGTGGGGGGGGGGTGGCAGAGGATACTACCGTGGGGGGGGGGAGTGAATTGAAGTGGGGCATAAAACACTACTGTGACACAATATGTGTTTCTATTGGAAGTTTTATTGTTATATGTGTGGGGTGGAAGGGGGATGGGATGCAGAAAACTGTTCTATGGGAAGGAGGGGGGGGGGGGCAGAGGGCACTACAGAGGGGGGCAGAGGACACTACAGAGGGGGGTGGCAGAGGACACTGCTTTGGAGATGAGCCATAGGGCACTACTATTGGGGGGGGGGGGGGGGGGCAGAGGACACTACCATGCATGTGTGGGGAGGGGGGAGCAGAGGAAACTACAGTGGGGGGAGGGGCATAGTATATTACTTGGGGGATGTGCACTGAGCTGTTTAATTTAAAACATTTTAGGCAATGGTAGGTAGTATGTTAAATAGTTATACTAAAAAATAAGTAGTCCCACTGTCCCCCCCCCCCCCCCCGGTGCATGTCCTCATCAGGCCATCCTGGACTGCAGAGATTGTACTTTATTACATCGACCCACCTATTCTGTGAGCCCAGGTTGTCATGGACCCGCCCCCTTGTGTTCGTCAACAAAACATCCTGGACAGCAGAGAGCGACGCCATTTTTTTACATTGACCCGCCCATCCTTGTAGCCCAGGCTGTCATGGACCCACCCCCTGGGTGTTCATCGTTATCCAGCCACTCTGGACTGCAGAGAGCGATGCCACTTTATTACATTGACCCGCCCATCTTGTGAGCCCAGGCTGTCATGGACCCGCCCCCTCGTGTTCGTCAACAGGACATCCTGGACTGCAGAGAGTGACGCCATTTTTTTACATTGACCCGCCCATTCTGTGAGCCCAGTTTGTAACGGACCCGCCCTCTGGGTGTTCATCGTTATTCAGCCACTCTGGACTGCAGACAGCGACATCACTTTATTACATTGACCCGCCAATTCTGTAAACCCAGGCTGTCATGGACCGCCCCCTGGATGCACGTCATCAGGCCGTCCTGGACTGCAGAGAACGATGCCACTTTATTACATTGACCCGCCCATTCTGTGAGCCCAGGCTGTCATGGACACGCCCCCTGGGTGTTCATCATCAGGCCATCCTGGACTACAGAGAGCGATGCCACTTTATTACTTTGACCCGCCCATTCTGTGAGCCCAGTTTGTAACGGACCCACCCTCTGGATGTTCATCGTTATCCAGCCATTCTGGACTGCAGACAGCGACATCACTTTATTACATTGACCTGTCCATCTTGTAAGCCCAGGCTGTCATGGACACGCCCCCTGGATGCACGTCATCAGGCCATCCTGGACTGCAGAGGGCGTTGCCACTTTATTACATTGACCCGCCCATCTTGTGAGCCCAGGCTGTCATGGACCCGCCCCCTGGGTGTTCGTCATCAGGCCGCCCTGGACTGCAGAGAGCGTTGCCACTTTATTACATTGACCCGCCCATCTTGTGAGCCCAGGCTGTCATGGACCCGCCCCCTGGGTGTTCGTCATCAGGCCGCCCTGGACTGCAGAGAGCGACACCACTTTATTACATTGACCCGCCCATTCTGTGAGCCCAGGCTGTCATGGACCCGCCCCCTTGTGTTCGTCAACAGGACATCCTGGACTGCAGAGAGCGACACCACTTTATTACATTGATCCGCCCATTCTGTGAGCCCAGGCTGTCATGGACACGCCCCCTGGGTTTTCGTCATCAGGCCATCCTGGACTGCAGAGAGCGACACATCTTTTTTACATTGACCCACCCATCCTGTGAACCCAGGCTGTCATGAACCCACCCCCTGGGTGCATGTCATCAGGTCACCCTGCAGGGGGGTGGGTGGGCGTAGTTGTGCTTTAAATTAGATATCTACCGCCCCCCTGCTGCCCATTATTGTGAGGAAATCCTCTGCAGTGTCTTTCAAAACTACTTCTGGAGAACTCAATGGTTTCCCCCGCCATACAATGTCGCTGTACAATGCTATTTGTCAAAAGTCCAGCACAAGAACCAGCTTGCTGGATTTCTGGCAGGATCAACAAGTGTTTTTGTGCACTCAAATGAAATACTTGCAATGGTATCTTTACAAAACCAAATTCATGGTTCGGGGTCATCTACCCTGCTGTTCAGCGACCCCCAAAAACGCACACATAATAAACGGTCCCCTTATGGGTGCTGTACCAACCTGTTACCAGCAGATGGAGACAGAGCTCCATTCTGTAAGGATTGTGTAGCCCAGTAAGGCAGCAGATGGTGTATTCCAGCACATTCACTCAGCAATGTGTCTCCAGCATGGCCTCTATCACACACACCTCGGGGTGCTGAGGCCTTGCAGAAAAGATTTCTGTTCCTCGCAGTGATGGTCGGTAAATTACAGAATTGTTGTTGAGTAAAGTGGCATCGCTGAGAGTTTGGAGAATCGCATGTGGCTGTCGGTGGGGGGAGGGCAGATGGTGGAAGATTCTTACAGCCAGTCTGGGAGATTCCAGGAATATTATAACATAAAGAAGATATAATAGAGATTTGTTACAAATGTATCATTCGCTGTTATTAACCACTTCAGCCCCGGAAGATTTTACTCCCTTCCTGACCAGAGCACTTTTTCCGACTCGGCATTGCGCCAATTTAACTGACAATTGCGCGGTCGTGCGATGTTGTACCCAAACAAAATTGACGTCCTTTTTTTCCCACAAATAGAGCTTTCTTTTGGTGGTATTTGATCGCCTCTGCGGTTTTTATTTTTTGTGCTATAAACAAAAAAAGAGCGACAATTTTGAAAAAAAAAGCAATATTTTTTTACTTTTTGCTATAATAAATATCCCCAAAATATATATAAAAAAATATTTTTTCCTCAGTTTAGGCCAATACATATTCTTCTACATATTTTTGGCAAAAAAAAAAGGTTGGAAATTAACCCACACAGTAACCAAATAGTTACAAAGTATATGAGATAAATACAGAAACAAACATAAAATATATCACAATAAAAACTCAGGATTAGTAATATATACAGTGGAACCTCGGAACCTCGGATTGCGAATAATGTGGTATAGGTGCGTTTCGCAATACAAGCTGTTTTAAAAAATTTTTTAATAAATCTCAGGCGTTTCAAAAGTGGTGAAGAATGCGCCAAATTCGTATACCTGTCTTCAATTTGGCGCATGCTGCGCCACTTTTAGAAAGTATTTAAGACACGATCGCAAAATCTGTCTGCCTCAGTTTTCTTTCAGTTATTTCAAATAAGAGGTTATGCTTAATTAGCTCCACTTTCGTGAGATACAAACTTTTTGTACTTTATTTTAACTTTGATACATTTATTGCGCCACAATGTAAAAAGTAACAGAAACAAGATGCCCCAGGAAGACGTCCATTAGAACGAAACGTAAGTCAGGCGATGTGATTTTAAATGCTCATATTGTCTTCTGTTTCCAAGTAATTATACTTTTGTTTTATAATAAATTTATATTTCATCCCAAAGGCAGTGACATCATCATTGTGCTGTATATAGCCTGTGCAGAGAGCAGAGCTGTGGGAGGGGCCCAGCAGGCTCCACCCACTGCAGAAATCTACAGGAGGGGGCAAAAACAACACCGGTCCCCCTGCACAAGGAGAGAGAGAAGAGCTGTGGGAGGGGCCCAGCAGACTCCTCCCACTACAGGCTGCCTCTAGAAAACTACAGGGGGGGGCAGAAACAAGACCAGTCCCCCTGCACAATGAGAAAGAGCCAAGCTGTGGGAGGGGCCCAGCAGGTTCCACCCACTACAAATAAACTACAGGAGGGGGCAGAGACAAGACCAGTCCCCCTGCACAATAAAAAAGAGCCAAGATGTGGAAAGGGCTCATCAGACTCCACCCACTACAAAAATCTACAGGAGGGGCGGAGAAAAGACCAGTCCCCCTGCTGAAGGAGAGAGAACAGAGCTGTGGGAGGGGCCCAAAAGACCCCACCCACTACAGAAAACTACAGGAAGGGGCGGAGACAAGACCAGTCCCCCTGCAACGCCAAAAGTGGAACGTCCGCTTATTTGATCCCCCCCATCACCTTTGGCACCTTTCAGGGGGGAACGGGTACCTGTTTTTGACAAGTCCCTGTCCTCACTTCCGGGAGACGGCGTCGCAGCGCTGTCTCTTGGATGTTCGGCCTCCCTCCTCCTTCCTTCGCTGCCGGGCCAATTAGAAATCATGGCACGCTTCGAGCATGCGCAGTAGGAAACCGAGGATCGGCTGGGGTGCCGACAATCACAGGCTCCCTGGACAGGTAAGCGTCCATATATTAAAAGTCAGCAGCTGCAGTATTTGTACAGTATTTGTAGCTGCTGACTTGTTCCCCCCCCCCCCCCGCATTAAGGAGAGAGAACAGAGATGTGGGAGGGGCCCATCAGGCTCCACCCACTACAGAAAATGACAGGAGAGGGCGGAGACAAGACCAGTCCCCCTGCTCGAGGAGAGAGAGCAGAGCTGTGGGAGGGGCCCAGCAGGCTCCACCTACTACAGAAAACTACAGGAGAGGGCGGAGACAAGACCAGTCCCTCTGCTCAAGGAGAGAGAGCAGAGCTGTGGGAGGGGGCCAGCAGGCTCCACCCACTACAGAAAACTACAGGCGAGGGCGGAGACAAGACCAGTCCCCCTGCACAAGGAGAGAGAGCAGAGCTGTGGGAGGGGGCCAGCAGGCTCCACCCACTACAGAAAACTACAGGCGAGGGTGGAGACAAGACCAGTCCCTCTGCTCGAGGAGAGAGAGCAGAGCTGTGGGAGGGGCCCAGCAGGCTCCACCCACTACAGAAAACTACAGGAGAGGGCGGAGACGAGCCCAGTCCCCCTGCTCGAGGAGAGAGAGCAGAGCTGTGGGAGGGGCCCAGCAGGCTCCAACTACTATAGAAAACTGCAGGAGAGGGCGGAGACAAGACCAGTCCCCCAGCTTGAGGAGACAGAGCAGAGCTGTGGGAGGGGCCCAGCAGGCTCCACCTACTACAGAAAACTACAGAAGAGGGCGGAGACAAGACCAGTCCCCCAGCTCGAGGAGAGAGAGCAGAGCTGTGGGAGGGGCCCAGCAGGCTACACCTACTACAGAAAACTACAGGAGAGGGTGGAGACAAGACCAGTCCCCCTGCTCAAGGAGAGAGAGCAGAGCTGTGGGAGGGGCCCAGCAGGCTCCACCCACTACAGGAAACTACAGGCGAGGGCGGAGACAAGACCAGTCCCCCTGCTCGAGGAGAGAGAGCAGAGCTGTGGGAGGGAGGGGCCCAGCAGGCTCCACCCACTATAGAAAAATACAGGAGAGGGCGGAGACAAGCCCAGTCCCCCTGCTCGAGGAGAGAGAGCAGAGCTGTGGGAGGGGCCCAGCAGGCTCCACCTACTACAGAAAACTGCAGGAGAGGGCGGAGACAAGACCAGTCCCCCAGCTTGAGGAGGGAGAGCAGAGCTGTGGGAGGGCCCAGCAGGCTTCACCCACTACAGAAAACTACAGGAGAGGGCGGAGACAAGACCAATCCCCCTGCTCGAGGAGAGAGAGCAGAGCTGTGGGAGGGGCCCAGCAGGCTCCACCCACTACAAAAAATACAGGAGAGGGCGGAGACAAGACCAGTCCCCCTGCTTAAGGAGAGAGAACAGAGCTGTGGGAGGGGCCCAGCAGGCTCCACCCACTACAAAAAAAATACAGGAGAGGGCGGAGACAAGACCAGTCCCCCTGCTTAAGGAGAGAGAACAGAGCTGTGGGAGGGGCCCAACAGGCTCCAACTACTATAGAAAACTGCAGGAGAGGGCGGAGACAAGACCAGTCCCCCAGCTTGAGGAGACAGAGCAGAGCTGTGGGAGGGGCCCAGCAGGCTCCACCTACTACAGAAAACTACAGAAGAGGGCGGAGACAAGACCAGTCCCCCTGCTCGAGGAGAGAGAGCAGAGCTGTGGGAGGGGCCCAGCAGGCTACACCTACTACAGAAAACTACAGGAGAGGGTGGAGACAAGACCAGTCCCCCTGCTCAAGGAGAGAGAGCAGAGCTGTGGGAGGGGCCCAGCAGGCTCCACCCACTACAGAAAACTACAGGAGAGGGCGGAGACAAGACCAGTCCCCCTGCTCGAGGAGAGAGAGCAGAGCTGTGGGAGGGGCCCAACAGACCCCACCCATTACAGAAAACTACAGGAGAGGGGGCGGAGGCAAGCCCAGTCCCCCTGCTCGAGGAGAGAGAGCAGAGCTGTGGGAGGGGCCCAGCAGGCTCCACCTACTACAGAAAACTGCAGGAGAGGGCGGAGACAAGACCAGTCCCCCAGCTTGAGGAGGGAGAGCAGAGCTGTGGGAGGGCCCAGCAGGCTTCACCCACTACAGAAAACTACAGGAGAGGGCGGAGACAAGACCAATCCCCCTGCTCGAGGAGAGAGAGCAGAGCTGTGGGAGGGGCCCAGCAGGCTCCACCCACTACAAAAAATACAGGAGAGGGCGGAGACAAGACCAGTCCCCCTGCTTAAGGAGAGAGAACAGAGCTGTGGGAGGGGCCCAGCAGGCTCCACCCACTACAAAAAAAATACAGGAGAGGGCGGAGACAAGACCAGTCCCCCTGCTTAAGGAGAGAGAACAGAGCTGTGGGAGGGGCCCAACAGGCTCCAACTACTATAGAAAACTGCAGGAGAGGGCGGAGACAAGACCAGTCCCCCAGCTTGAGGAGACAGAGCAGAGCTGTGGGAGGGGCCCAGCAGGCTCCACCTACTACAGAAAACTACAGGAGAGGGCGGAGGAGACAAGATTAGTCCCCCTGCTCGAGAAGAGAGAGCAGAGCTGTGGGAGGGGCCCAGCAGGCTCCACCCACCACAGAAAACTACAGGAGAGGGCAGAGACAAGACCAGTCCCCCTGCTCGAGGAGAGTGAGCAGAGCTGTGGGAGGGGCTCAGAAGGCTGAGGCTCCACCCACTACAAAAAAACACAGGAGAGGGCGGAGACAAGACCAGTCCCCCTGCTTAAGGAGAGAGAACAGAGCTGTGGGAGGGGCCCAACAGACCCCACCCATTACAGAAAACTACAGGAGAGGGGGCGGAGACAAGACCAGTCCCCCTGCTCGGGGAGAGAGAGCAGAGCTGCGGGAGGGGCCCAGAAGGCTGAGGCTCCACCCACTACAAAAAAAATACAGGAGAGGGCGGAGACAAGACCAGTCCCCCTGCTTAAGGAGAGAGAACAGAGCTGTGGGAGGGGCCCAACAGACCCCACCCATTACAGAAAACTACAGGAGAGGGGGTGGAGACAAGACCAGTCCCTCTGCTCGAGGAGAGAGAGCAGAGCTGTGGGAGGGGCCCAGCAGGCTCCACCCACTACAGAAATCTACAGGAGAGGGTGGAGACAAGACCAGTCCCCCTGCTCGAGGAGAGAGAGCAGAGCTGTGGGAGGGGCCCAGCAGGCTCCACCCACTACAGAAAACTATAGGAGAGGGCGGAGACAAGACCAGTCCCCTTGCTCGAGGAGAGAGAGCAGAGCTGTGGGAGGGGCCCAGCAGGCTCCACCCACTACAGAAAACTACAGGAGAGGGCGGAGACAAGACCAGCCCCCCTGCTCGAGGAGAGAGAGCAGAGCTGTGGGAGGGGCCCAGCAGGCTCCACCCACTACAGAAAACTACAGGAGAGGGCGGAGACAAGACCAGCCCCCCTGCTCGAGGAGAGAGAGCAGAGCTGTGGGAGGGGCCCAGCAGGCTCCACCCACTACAGGAGAGGGCGGAGATAAGACCAGCCCCCCTGCTCGAGGAGAGAGGGCAGCAGTGGGCGGTCTTCATTACAGGGGATTACTGCATAGATCTTGGGGAAATACACAAAGATCACGAGATTCAGGGAGAAGTCACATGACCGATGGATATATTATCCCGGGTTCCGCGTTAATATACAGCGTCAGCAATCGGCGCAGAACTTAGAGAAGAGGTAAAACAAAGCTGATGAAGCAGACGTTCCCTGGCAGACGGGGGACAACTACAAGATTTATTTCAGGATGGATCGGCGTCCTCCTTCACCCAAACAGCCGCTAGAAAAACCCAATTACCGGGCCGGCTCGCTGCGCTTGTTTGTAATCTGTCAGAGAGCCGTCAGTCGCGCCGAGCGTTTTGTGAAAACAAGTCTGATATCCTGACAAGCGCTCGCTAAAGCAATTAAATAATATTCCTGCCAGGAAGGCCGAGTAATTGCGTGTATGAAAGGCGCGTAGACGACGTCTCCGTACATCTCCTTCTGTCTGGACAAATCAACTCAGCTCAACACAAGTGGAATGGACAGATCTTGTGGCCTCTGCTGGAGATGAATCTGACCACGGCGGGGCCACAAGGGGGGCGGCGTTCAGAGATTGGTTAAGCTTCCATTGCATCATGTGATCAGGGCCGGGACAAGCGGTGGGCAGGCGGGGCTACTGTCCTGGGCACTGTGGTGTCATGTGAGCTGAGGGGGGGGGGGGGGCGCTGCAAGGAGATTGGGGGTGGAGATTGGTGTTGGGTGGGGGGAATTTGGGGGACAGCAGGGGGTAAGAATTGTTTTAGGCAGGGAAATATGGGGGTGGGTGGGGATTTGTGTTGGGAGGGGGGGGGGGTGGGAGAAGGATTTGTGCTAGGAGGAGGGATTTGGAGGGTTTGTGCTAGAAGAAATTGTATGGTAGAGGGAGGAAGGAACTTGTGCTAGGAGGAGAATTCTTTTTTTGGGGGAGAGGGGGTATTTGTGCTAGGATGAGAAAATGGGGGGGTTATGCTAGGAGGAAGATTTGTGCCGGGAGGGGGGCGTTGGAGTGCTGGGGGGAGAGGATGTGTGCTTGGAGGGGAAAATTGAGGGATAGAGTGCTGGTGGGATTTGGGGAGAGAGAGGATTTTAACTGGAAGGGGGGATGGGGGGGGGAAATATTTCTGCTGGGAGGGGGGATGTGTACTGGGAAGGAGGGGGAATTTATACTTAGGGGGGTAAACATGCAGAATATGCTCGATTTTGTTTGGGGGGAGGGTATTTCTGCTGACACATAATGCTCATACATCTGGGGGGGGGGGGGCAGTTTGGCATGTTTGCCCTGGGCTCTAAATGACCTTGTCCCGGCGGCACTCCATATGTCATGCAGGGCCGGGACACGGGGAAACTGCCCTGGGCACAACAGAGCAAGGGGGCAAAGAATGAACACAGGGCAGTACACCAGTTCTATAACATGCATGGGGGAGGGGAGCAGATCCACATCCTTGCCCTGGGCGCTGGATGAACCTGTCCCAGTACTAAAGTCGTAGATGTGCTGGATGACACCTATGGGGGAGAGAGGCAGGAGAAAATCCACCTACCTTCAGCACCAACTTACCTCCAATGGTGATCCACCAAAACTGTCCAGAAAAACTGAACTCTGTACTCCCCGGATCTGGTAGCTGTAGGTGTCTGTCAGGGCCTGAAGGAGGCGATAGACCTCATCCGGAATTGGGAATGATTATCTCATGTCTGTGACCACTTCAAGGGTCAGACCACATAAAAAATAGCCATTTTCAACCGATTGAACCCAGAGAAACCCTTGAAAGAATTCTCAGATCTTGAGGATCCCCTTCTAAAATTAAATAATTGGTCAGTGAGAAGAATGTTCCTTACATTGGTGATCAGTGGGAAGAATGTTCCTTACATTGGTGATCAGTGAGAAGAATGTTCCTTACATTGGTGATCAGTGAGAAGAATGTTCCTTACATTGGTGATCAGTGGGAAGAATGTTCCTTACATTGGTGATCAGTGAGAAGAATGTCCCTTACATTGGTGATCAGTGAGAAGAATGTTCCTTACATTTGTGATCAGTGAGAAGAATGTTCCTTACATTGGTGATCAGTGGGAAGAATGTTCCTTACATTGGTGATCAGTGGGAAGAATGTTCCTTACATTGGTGATCAGTGGGAAGAATGTTCCTTACATTGGTGATCAGTGAGAAGAATGTTCCTTACATTGGTGGTCAGTGAGAAGAATGTTCCTTACATTGGTGATCAGTGAGAAGAATGTTCCTTACATTGGTGATCAGTGAGAAGAATGTTCCTTACATTGGTGATCAGTGAGAAGAATGTTCCTTACATTGGTGATCAGTGAGAAGAATGTTCCTTACATTGGTGATCAGTGAGAAGAATGTTCCTTACATTGGTGATCAGTGGGAAGAATGTTCCTTACATTGGTGATCAGTGGGAAGAATGTTCCTTACATTGGTGGTCAGTGGGAAGAATGCTCCTTACATTGGTGATCAGTGGTAAGAATGTTCCTTACATTGGTGATCAGTGGGAAGAATGTTCCTTACATTGGTGATCAGTGAGAAGAATGTTCCTTACATTGGTGATCAGTGAGAAGAATGTTCATTACATTGGTAATCAGTGAGAAGAATGTTCATTACATTGGTGATCAGTGAGAAGAATGTTCCTTACATTGGTGATCAGTGATAAGAATGTTCCTTACATTGGTGATCAGTGAGAAGAATGTTCCTTACATTGGTGATCAGTGAGAAGAATGTTCCTTACATTGGTGATCAGTGATAAGAATGTTCCTTACATTGGTGATCAGTGAGAAGAATGTTCCTTACATTGGTGATCAGTGAGAAGAATGTTCCTTACATTGGTGATCAGTGAGAAGAATGTTCCTTACATTGGTGATCAGTGAGAAGAATGTTCATTACATTGGTAATCAGTGAGAAGAATGTTCATTACATTGGTGATCAGTGAGAAGAATGTTCCTTACATTGGTGATCAGTGATAAGAATGTTCCTTACATTGGTGATCAGTGAGAAGAATGTTCCTTACATTGGTGATCAGTGAGAAGAATGTTCCTTACATTGGTGATCAGTGATAAGAATGTTCCTTACATTGGTGATCAGTGAGAAGAATGTTCCTTACATTGGTGATCAGTGAGAAGAATGTTCCTTACATTGGTGATCAGTGATAAGAATGTTCCTTACATTGGTGATCAGTGAGAAGAATGTTCCTTACATTGGTGATCAGTGGGAAGAATGTTCCTTACATTGGTGATCAGTGAGAAGAATGTTCCTTACATTGGTGGTCAGTGAGAAGAATGTTCCTTACATTGGTGATCAGTGAGAAGAATGTTCCTTACATTGGTGATCAGTGAGAAGAATGTTCCTTACATTGGTGGTCAGTGAGAAGAATGTTCCTTACATTGGTGATCAGTGAGAAGAATGTTCCTTACATTGGTGATCAGTGAGAAGAATGTTCCTTACATTGGTGGTCAGTGAGAAGAATGTTCCTTACATTGGTGATCAGTGAGAAGAATGTTCCTTACATTGGTGATCAGTGGGAAGAATGCTCCTTACATTGGTGATCAGTGAGAAGAATGTTCCTTACATTGGTGGTCAGTGGGAAGAATGTTCCTTACATTGGTGATCAGTGAGAAGAATGTTCCTTACATTGGTGATCAGTGAGAAGAATGTTCCTTACATTGGTGATCAGTGAGAAGAATGTTCCTTACATTGGTGATCAGTGAGAAGAATGTCCCTTACATTGGTGATCAGTGGGAAGAATGTTCCTTACATTGGTGATCAGTGAGAAGAATGTTCCTTACATTGGTGATCAGTGAGAAGAATGTTCCTTACATTGGTGATTAGTGAGAAGAATGTTCCTTACATTGGTGATCAGTGAGAAGAATGTTCCTTACATTGGTGATCAGTGAGAAGAACGTTCCTTACATTGGTGATCAGTGAGAAGAATGTCCCTTACATTGGTGATCAGTGGGAAGAATGTTCCTTACATTGGTGATCAGTGAGAAGAATGTTCCTTACATTGGTGATCAGTGAGAAGAATGTTCCTTACATTGGTGATCAGTGAGAAGAATGTTCCTTACATTGGTGATCAGTGAGAAGAATGTTCCTTACATTGGTGATCAGTGGGAAGAATGTTCCTTACATTGGTGATCAGTGAGAAGAATGTCCTTACATTGGTGATCAGTGAGAAGAATGTTCCCTTACATTGGTGATCAGTGAGAAGAATGTTCCTTACATTGGTGATCAGTGAGAAGAATGTTCCTTACATTGGTGATCAGTGGGAAGAATGTTCCTTACATTGGTGATCAGTGAGAAGAATGTTCCTTACATTGGTGATCAGTGAGAAGAATGTCCCTTACATTGGTGATCAGTGAGAAGAATGTTCCTTACATTGGTGATCAGTGAGAAGAATGTTCCTTACATTGGTGGTCAGTGGGAAGAATGTTCCTTACATTGGTGGTCAGTGGGAAGAATGTTCCTTACATTGGTGATCAGTGAGAAGAATGTTCCTTACATTGGTGATCGGTGGGGGTGGAGTGCCCCATTAACATCACATGACGCGGGTTGAGGATCTGCGGCGCTCCCTCCACATCGTGTGATTAGAAGAATTAGTGTTACTAATGTTTTCCAAAAAACAGTCTCTGCTCAGAGATGGGGGTCGCCCCCCCTCCCCCTCCTTCTCATGCTAATTAATGGCATTGAAAATAAGCAGAGGCCGGATTAATTGGGCGTGAAGGAAGCGGGGGCTGGGAAGTGTCAGGACGGGACGGATAACCCGTTTTGCCCGGATAATGACCGGCTGGTTATGTTATTAATACGCAGATAATTTGATTGTCGCTCTCATTTCAGGCAGCAGATGCCGCCGAGCGCTGGAGCGGTTTTCTGGGAAGACGAAGCTTCCTTTAATGAACTGCGCCTGGCGGAGAGTCTGCGCCGCGGCCCATCGACTTCTCACGTGCGCGGAGCCGGGGACTGGCAGGCCGTGCTGGGAGTTGTAGTTCCCCCACCTCCGGAGCTCAGCCAATAATAGATCTTTACAACTGAGTTAAGAAAATCATTTGGCCACTTTACACCTTGCGATTTGGAATCTCCAAATGGAATGGTTCCCTCAATGATCTGTAGCCCCCCAGTGCCGGCAGCCCTCATGCAGCCCCCAGACCATGACACTCCCCCCCCATGACACTCCCACCACCATGACACTCCCACCACCATGACACTCCCACCACCATGACACTCCCACCACCATGACACTCCCCCCACCATGACACTCCCACCACCATGACACTCCCACCACCATGACACTCCCCCCACCATGACACTCCCCCCACCATGACACTCCCACCACCATGCTTGACTGTAGACAAGACACACTTGTCTTTGTCCTCCTCACCTGGTTGCCCCCACACCCGCCTGACACCATCTGACACCAAATACCTTTATCTTGGTCTCATCAGACCACAGGACGTGGTTCCAGTAATCCATGTCCTTAGTCTGCTTGTCTTCAGAAAACTGTTTGTGTACTTTCTTGTGCATCATCTTTAGAAGAGGCTTCCTTCTGGGACGACAGCCATGCAGACCAATTTGATGCAGTGTGCGGCGTATGGTCTGAGCACTGACAGGCTGACCCCCCCCCCCCACCCCTACAACCTCTGCAGCAATGCTGGCAGCACTCATACGTCTATTTCCCCAAAGACAACCTCTGGATATGACGCTGAGCACGTGACCTCAACTTCTTTGGTGGACCATGGCGAGGCCTGTTCTGAGGGGAACCTGTCCTGTTATACCGCTGGATGGTCTTGGCCACCGTGCTGCAGATCAGTTTCAGGGTCTTGGCAATCTTCTTATAGCCTCGGCGAACCTTTTTGAGCCCGAGTGCCCAAACTGAAATAAATACATTGCTTTTGTGTTCCAAAGTGCCATCACGGCAATTCGCAAGAGACGGGGGCTGAGCGAAAGAGGGGGGTTGTATGAGAGAGAGAGGGGGTGAGAGAGAGAGGGGGTGAGAGAGAGAGGGGGTGAGAGAGAGGGGTGTGAGAGAGAGGGGGGGGTGAGAGAGAGGGGTGTGAGAGAGAGGGGGTGAGAGAAAGAGAGAGGGGTGTGAGAGAGAGAGGGGGGTGAGAGAGAGGGGGGTTGAGAGAGAGGGGGTGAGAGAAAGAGAGAGGGGTGTGAGAGAGAGGGGGGTGAGAGAGAGGGGGGTGAGAGAGAGGGGACAGCGAGAGTGAGGGGTGTGAGAGAGAGGGGGTGAGAGAGAGAGAGAGAGAGAGAGAGAGAGAGAGGGGGGACAGCGAAAGTGAGGGGTGTGAGAGAGAGGGGGTGAGAGAGAGGGGGCTGAGAGAGAGAGGGGGTGAGAGAGAGAGGTGTGAGAGAGAGGGGGTGAGAGAGAGAGGTGTGAGAGAGAGGGGGTGAGAGAGAGAGAGAGAGAGAGGGGACAGCGAGAGTGAGAGAGGGGAGAGAGATGCTGAGAGGGAGGGGGGCTGAGAGAGGGGGACACAAAGAGGGGGGACGGAAAAAGAGGGAGGGGGGGCTGAGAGGAGAGAGAGACCTCTAGCTCTGTCCTGGACCCTCTTGTGTGCCCACAGAGATAGGTTCGCCATCACTGGCCATCTTTATGTAGAGCAACAATTCTTTTTTTCAGATCCTCAGAGAGTTCTTTGCCATGAGGTGCCATGTTGAGCTTCCAGTGACCAGTATGAGAGAGTGAGAGCGATAACACCAAATTTAACACACCTGCTCCCCATTCACACCTGAGACCTTGTAACACTAACGAGTCACATGACACCGGGGGAGGGAAAATGGCTAATTGGGCCCAATGTGGACATTTTCACTTAGGGGTGTACTGACTTTTGTTGACAGCGGTTTAGACATTAACCACATTAGCACCAACCAAATGGGATGGGATCTCCCATCCTGGGTGGGCATCATATGATGTCCTCTCATTCCCGGGCCCGTCTAGGGGGCGTGCCCGCGGCACCGCTCGAGACCCGGTGCGCGTGCCCAGCGGCCGTGATGTCCGCCGGGCACCCGCAATTGCCCGGGAACACAGCAGGTAAACACACAGATCCACGTCCTGTCAGAGGAGAGGAGACCGATGGTGTGTTCCCAGTACAGAGGAACACCGATCGGTCTCCTCCCCTTGTGAGTCCCCTCCCCCTACAGTTAGAATCACTCCCAGGGAACATATTAACCCCCTGCAGTGCCCCCTAGTGTTAACCCCTTCCCTGCCAGTCACATTTACACAGTAATCATTGCAATTTTATAGCAACGATCGCTGTGTAAATGTGAATGGTCCCAAAAATGTATCAAAAGTGTCCAAAGTGTCCGCCGCAATGTCGCAGTCACGAAAAAAAAAATGCAGATCGCCGCCATTACTAGTAAAAAAAAAAAAAAAATGCCATAAATCTATCCCTATTTTGTAGACGCTATAACTTTTGCGCAAAGCAATCAATAGACGCTTATTGCGATTTTTTTTGTACGTATCTGTCTAAACTGAGTATCTGTCTTAAATGGGATATTTATTATAGCAAAAAGTAAAAAATATTGTGCTTTTTTTCAAAATTGTCGCTCTTCTTTTGTTTATAGCGCAAAAAAAATAAAATAAAATACCACCAAACGAAAGCTCTATTTGTGGGGGAAAAAAAAAGGACGTGAATTTTGTTTGGGAGCCACGTTGCACGACCGCGCGATTGTCAGTTAAAGCGACGCAGTGCCGAATCGCAAAAAGGACTCTGGTTCAGGAAAGGGGGGGGTAAATCCTTCCGGGGGGCTGAAGCGGTTAATGGCTGTGTGTTGAGTTATTTTGAGGGGACGGCAAATTTACACTGTTATACAAGCTTTACACCAAGGGGCGGACTGACCATTCAGCCACTCGGGCATTGCCCGAGGGCCCACGGGCCACTAGGGGGGCCCCATGAGTTGTCAGTCCGCCCCCTGCTGTTCACTCACTACTTTACATTGTAGACAAGTGTCATTTCTTCAGTGTTGTCACATGAAAAGATTCACAGAGATGTGAGGGGTGTACTTACTTTTGTGAGATACTGTATATATATATATATATATATATATATATTTTGCCCTGACATGCACTTGGACTCGTGTTGGTGAAGGGGGTCAGACCTGATTGTTCCTCAGCAAAGAAAGCGACTTTTTCATTTTGTTTCTATAATCGGACATCTCGCGGTGAATCTCCGACCAGCTGCCTGCGCTGATTGGGGGGCGGCGATCGGCGGGCCGCGTTCTTCTCCGCCATAAATCTCTCCCTTTAGGAGCCTCAGCGGAGCCCCTTCCATCTCCCCAATTCATTTGGTGGGGCGGGGGGAAGTGGTCGTTTTCAATCGCCGCGTTTGACAAACGACCCCCGGCAGCTGCGTCTGTTGAATTGCGGTGATTGATCTGAGAATCGCAGCCAATAAATAAATCAGTCGGTAATCAGGTGGAGTGTTGCCGAGGGGAAGATTCAGGTGGAAATTAAAATGGATCCCTATGGGGGGGGAGGGGGGGGCAATAAATCTCTCGTTTTATTCGCGGAAAACACCCGAGTGCGGTCATTTATAAAAGGCGCCAGCGACGGATATCTTTTGGGTTAACCCTTTCCACTGCGGAGAAGACAGCGAGGATCTTTAGCCTCGTATAATATTACATTTCAGACAAAAGCTTTCTGTTTAGTTCTGGGGGAGCCAGGAAGGGTTAGGGCCTCTGGTGGTTTTTGTTGCATAACAGCAATTCAGAGCATAAGAGTGTAAGAGTAGGGATGAGCCGAACACCCCCCCCCCCGTTCGGTTTGCACCAGAACCCGCGAACGGACCTAAAGGCTAATATGCATGTTATTGTCATAAAAAGTGTTTGGGGACCCGGGTCCTGCCCCAGGGGATATGTATCAATGCAAATTTTTTTTAAAAAAAAACGGCTGTTTTTTCAGGAGCAGTGATTTTAATAATGCTTAAAGTGAAACAATAAAAGTGTAATATTCCTTTAAATTTTATACCTGGGGGGTGTGTATAGTATGCTGTGAAGGGGCGCATGTTTTCTGTGCTTAGAACTGTCCCTGCAAAAAGTGTCATTTTTGCAGGAAAAAAAGCCCGTAATACAGTCATTCATTGAAAGTCATTGAAAAAAAAAAAGTCATTAATAAAAAAAAAAAAAGAAAAGCATGGGGGTCCCCCCAAATTCAATAACCAGGCCCTTCGGGTCTGGGATGGATATTAAGGGGGACCCCAGCCAAAAATAAAATAAAAAATGGCGTGGGGTCCCCTCAAAATCCATACCAGACCCTTATCCGAGCACGCAACCTGGCAGGCCGCAGGAAAAGAGGGGGGGGGACGAGAGTGCCCCCTGCTCCCTCCTGAACCGTACCAGGCCACATGCCCTCAAACATTGGGAGGATGCTTTGGGGGTCTGAGACCCCAAAGCACCTTGTCCCCATGTTGATGAGGACAAGGGCCTCATCCCCACAACCCTGGCCGGTGGTTGTGGGGGTCTGCGGGCGGGGGGGCTTATCGGAATCTGGAAGCCCCCTTTAACAAGGGGACCCCAGATCCGGCCCCCCCCTGTGTGAAATGGTAAGGGGGTACAAAAGTACCCCTACCATTTCACCAAAAAAGTGTCAAAAATAGTAAAAATGACAGGAGACGTCTTTGACAATTCCTTTATTAAAATCTTCTTTCTTCTTTCTTCATCCTTCGGTTTCTTCATCTTCTCCTTCCGTCATCTTCTTCCATCTTCTTCTTCCATTTTCTTCTTCCTCCAATCCGCTTCTTCTTGCGCTGGTCTTCTCGTCCATTTCGTCCGGCATCTTCTTCCATGGCGTCGGCGTCTGTTCTTCTGTCGGGCCGCTCCTCGCAATGGGAGACTCCCGCTGTGTGAGGCTTCGCTCCCTCTGACAGGTCTTTTATAACAGAGGGCACCTGGTGACCCCGCCCCCTCTGACGTCATGGGGAAAGCCATAGGGAATTCCCCATGACGTCCCCGTGCGTCAGAGGGGGCGGGGTCACCAGGTGCCCTCCGTTATAAAAGACCTGTCAGACGCAGCGAAGCCTCACACAGTGGGAGCCTCCCATTGCGAGGAGCGGCCCAAGAAGAGACACCAACGCCAACGCCATGGAAGAAGATGCCGGACGAGAAGACCAGCGCAAGAAGAAGCGGATCGGAGGAAGAAGATGATGGAAGAAGAAGATGGAAGAAGATGACGGAAGGAGAAGATGAAGAAACCGAAGGATGAAGAAAGAAGAAAGAAGCTTTTAATAAAGGAATTGTCAAAGACCGTCTCCTGTCATTTTTACCATTTTTGCCACTTTTTTGGTGAAATGGTAGGGGTACTTTTGTACTTTTAGACCCCCACAACCACCGGCCGGGGTTGTGGGGAAGAGGCCCTTGTCCTCATCAACATGGGGACAAGGTGCTTTGGGCGTCTCAGGGCATGTGGCCTGGTACGGTTCAGGAGGGGAGGGGGGGCCGCTCTCGTCCCCCCTCTTTTCCTGCGGCCTGCCAGGTTGTGTGCTCGGATAAGGGTCTGGGATGTATTTGGAGGGGGACCCCACGCCATTTTTTTTTTTGGCTGGGTCCCCCTTAATATCCATCCCAGACCTGAAGGGCCTGGTTATTGAATTTGGGGGGACCCACGCTTTTTTTTTTATCAATGAATGACTGTTCTCTGTGTTACGGGAGCCATCAATTCATTAGCCGCGAGTGCTTTTAAATAGCTTTTTCCTGCAAAAATGACACTTTTTGCAGGGACAGTTCTAAGCACAGGAAACCTACATACCATTCCTACATACAGTGGGACCACGGAGAACAAACACAGCCACCCTGTAACGTGAAGTCAGATCACAGCAGCAAAAAATAGGAATTTTGAGATTTGTCAGATGTACAACCGACGTGCGTTTTTTTGCGTCACAAGCCGCAATGTTGAGGGCATGTGGCCTGGTACGGTTCAGGAGGGAGGGGGGGCGCTCTCGTCCCCCCTCTTTTCCTGCGGCCTGCCAGGTTGTGTGCTCGGATAAGGGTCTGGTATGGATTTTGAGGGGGACCCCACGCCATTTTTATTTTTTGGCTGGGGTCCCCCTTAATATCCATCCCAGACCTGAAGGGCCTGGTTATTGAATTTGGGGGGACCCCAACGCTTTTTTTTTTTTTTTTTTTTTATCAATGAATGACAGTTCTCTGTGTTACAGGAGCCATCAATTCATTAGCCGCGAGTGATTTTAAATAGCTTTTTTTCCTGCAAAAATGACACTTTTTGCAGGGACAGTTCTAAGCACAGGAAACATGCCCCCCTTCACAGGCCACCTATAGACACCCCCCAGATGTGATACTGCAATGCTGTACTAACAGCATGCACACACATATCCCCAGAAATACAGCACATATTGTCAGCAGTCAGCAACACACTGACACGCTGACACTGAAACACAAAATGCGAGGCCTCCGCCGCGGCGGCCTCTTATACCGTGGGGCGTGTACTAAAGCCCCTGAGCTATAATTGGCTACAGGCATCCTGCCTGTAGCCAATTATGGCTCTCCTCGCTGCCGGCGCTGTGATTGGCCAAGCATGCGGGGTCACAGTGCATGCTTGGCCAATCATCAGCCAGCATTGCACTGCGACTAGCGCAATGCATTGCGGGCCGCTCGCATCACACGAATGTGATGCAAGCGGCCCAAATAGTTGTGGGCTCGCCGAACGGGCGAACGCCCGATGTTCGATTCGAACACCGGGTCCATCCCTATGTAAGAGCTCAGGGGCAGCTGTGGGGTGGTAAAAATAGGTGGCTGAACCATGGTTTTGCCAAGGCAGGATGGCTACATTCCCACATACAGTGGGTCCAAGGCAAGGGGGCTACATTCCTACATACAGTGGGACCACGGAGAACAAACACAGCCACCCTGTAACGCAAAGTCAGATCACAGCAGCAAAAAATAGGAATTTTGAGATTTGGCAGATGTACAACCGACGTGCGTTTTTTGCGTCACAAGCCGCAGGTTCACTACCAGAGACGGCGCTCCGAACCTGCGATGAATACAATATATACAAACTTTTTTTTTTTTCACTAATGGAACTATTTTTAGGGCGATAAAACGTCGACTTTTCAAGCCGGAGTGCAGCGGCGGAATTAATCCGAATTCCCTCTCCGGCGGGAAGGCGCCGATCCTTTACCTGATTTAGAAGCTCCGGATGTATTATTGGAATCACATCCATATTTTATTACGAGGGATAAAAATGGCTTCTAAAGATTTCTATTTCAGACGCCTGACCTGTTTGTAGCCGTAACCTTTCCTAAAATACCGCCGCGCCGCGTTCTGCCGCCGCGCTCCGCTTCTTCCATACCATCTACTCCTACAGCCCCCGAGAGCTTCCTGAGGGGTTTTACCATCACAGGATACTTACCGAGCCTGCGTCCTGCCCGCCTGGAGTGATTCCGAGAGTAAGTGAAGATCCGCGCGGTGAAGTCTGGGGAATTTCCTCGCACTTTGTTCTATTTCCGAAAATAACTCCGTGACGCTGCGGATCCTTCATTCATGTAGAACTTTTATCAGTTTCCAAAACAATTTTGCACAACTTTTGGATCTTTTTAGAACTCTCTGCATGCTGATCCCTAATCATAAAATCAAAAAAAACAATGCTATACACTATATTTCCAAAAGTATTGGGACGCCTGGCTTTACACGCACGTGAACTTTAACCACTTCCGGACCGCCACACGCCGATATACGTCCTAAATCTGAAGAGGGATATCTTTGTTATGGCTGCCATAACCCGGGTATCCTCTTCTTCGGCCGGCGGTCCGGTTTCCGATAATAGTGGTCTCTGCGGCGTATTTGCCGCAAGATCACTTTTATCAGCGGCGGGAGAGGACCCCGCCTTCCGCCGCGCTCCGGATCCCTCTCATCCTCTTACCGGAGCCATCGGCAATGGCGGAGGCGATCGGGTCCTCTTCCCTGTTAGGTATGAAGACAAGTGAGGGGAAGATGGTCCACCACCCGTCTCCATAACATTGCATGGCTCAGCTCTTAACTACTTCCCGTCCGCGCTATAGCCGAAAGACGGCTACAGCGCGGACTTAATATGTCGGGGAGGGTGTCCCTGGACGTCCTCCCGTGCTCGAGCGCAGGGAGGGCGCGCACGGCGTGCACTGTGATCAGCTAGTCTATGAGACTCGCCTGATCACAGATTGGATCCCGACCCCTTACCACGTGATCAGCTGTCAGCCAATGAGAGCTGATCATGTGACCTAAACAGATTCGGTAATTGGCTATATTTTTTCCTAAAAAAAGCCGATCGCCGGCGGGTGCGAGAGGGACATCGGTCACGATCGTGGAGAGGCTTCTGTGTCCAATAGCCTCACCTACCAGAGCCCACAGTGCCACCCCTCAGTGCCCACAGTGCCACCAATCAGTGCCACCTATCAGTGCCCACAGTGTGTCATCACCAGTGCTGCCTATCAATATCACCTACCAGTGCCCATCAGTGCCACCCCTCAGTGCCCACAGTGCCACCAACCAGTGCCACCTATCAGTGCACCTACCAGTGCCCATCAGTGGCACCTACAAGTGCCTATCAGTGCCACCCAGCACCTTCTTATCAGTGCCCATCAGTGTCATCTTATCAGTGCCTATCAGTGTCATCTTATCAGTGCCTATCAGTGTCATCTTATCAGTGCCTATCAGTGTCGCCTTATCTGTGCCCATCAGTGCAGCCCATCAGTGCAGCCTCATCAGTCCCATCAGTGCAGCCTCATCAGTGCCCATCAGTGCAGCCTCATCAGCGAATACCAATGAAGCAGAAAAATTACCCGTTTGCAAAATTTTGTAGCAAACTATTAAACATGTTTTTTTTTTTTTCACATTTTTTTGTCTATTTTTGTTTGTTTAGCAAAAAATAAATAAACCCCAGTGGTGATTAAATACCACCAAAAAAAATCTCTATTTGTGGGAAAACAAGTTATAAAAATTTAATTTGGGTACAGCGTTGCATGACCGCGCAATTGTCATTCAAAGTGTGCGACAGCGTTGAAAACTGAAAATTGGTCTGGTCGGGGGGGGGGGGGGGCATGGGGGGGTTTAAGTGCCCGGTAAGCAAGTGGTTAAAGGGACATTTTTTTTTTTTTTTAACTGACAAAATGTATTTATTCATTTATTTTTTATTGCATTTTAGTGTAAATATGAGATGTGACGTCTTTCTGACCCCCCCGGATCTCATATATAAGAGGACCTGTCATGACACATTTCTTGTAATAGGAATAGAAGGGAGACATTTTTTTTAACTACCTTAGACCCGCGCTATAGCCAAATGACGGCTACAGCGCGGATCTAATGTGCCGGGACGACGTCTATTGACGTCGTCCCGGACACGAGCTGCGCGGCGCGCTCTGAGATCAGCGAGTCTGTGAGACTCACTGGATCACAGATCCGAGTAAGGGGTCGATCCTGACCCCTTACCACGTGATCAGCTGTCAGCCAATGACAGCTGATCATGTGATGTCAACAGAGCCGGTAATCGGCTTTTTTTTCCTCCTCGCGCTGACAGTGTGAGGAGAAAAAAAAAAAAAAGCCGATCACCGGCGGCAGTGAGAGGGACACTAGTCCCTCTCACTGCAATGTGCCAATCAATTGTGCCCACCTTTGCCCATTAAAGTGCCGCCTACCAGTGCCCACAGTGCCATCTGTCAGTGCCCACAGTGCCAGTGCTGCACATCAGTGTCAAATGCCAGTGCTCAGCTTTGTCACCTACCAGTGCCCATCAGTGCCCATCAGTGCCACCATCAGTGCCCATCAGTGCCCATCGGTGCCACCCATCCGTGCTACCCATCCGTGCCACCCATCCGTGCCCATCAGTGCCATCTTTGCTGTCCCCATCAGTAACGACTTATCTGTCCCCACCCGTGCAGCCTATCAGTGCCCACCAGTGCAGCCTATCAGTGCCCACCAGTGCAGCCTATCAGTGCCCACCAGTGCAGCCTATCAGTGCCCACCAGTGCAGCCTATAAGTGCCCACCAGTGCAGCCTATCAGCGCATATCAATGAAGCAGAAAAATTACCTGTTTGCAAATTTTATAACAAACTATTAAACATGATTTTTTTTTTTTTTAATTTTCCATCTTTTTTTGTTTGTTTAGCAAAAAATAAAAACCCAGCTGTGATTAAATACCACCAGAAGAAATCTCTATTTGTGGGGAAAAAAAAATGATAAAAATATCATTTAGGTACAGTGTTGTATGACCGCGCAATTGTCATTCAAAGTGCGTCAGCGCCAAAAGCTGAAAATTGGTCTGGACAGGAGGGGGGTTTAAGTGCAAAGTAATCAGGTGGTTAAAAGAACAGTGTAAAAATAAAACATAAAAGGTAAAATATAATTTTTTTTTTAAAGCGCCCCGTCCCGCCGAGCTCGCGCGCAGAAGCGAACGCATGCGTGAGCAGCGCCCGCATATGAAAACGGTGGTCAAATCACACATGTGAGGTATCGCCGCGATCGGTAGAGCGAGAGCAATAATTCTATCCCTAGACCTCCTCTGTAACTCAAGACATGCAACCCGTATAATTTTTTAATCGTCGCCTATGGAGATTTTTAAGGGTAAAAGTTTGTCGCCATTCCACGAGCGGGCGCAATTTTAAAGCGTGACATGTCGGGTATCAATTTACTCGGCGTAACATTATCTTTCACAATATAAAAAAAAATGGAGCTACCTTTGCTGTTGTCTAATTTTTTAATTTAAAAAAAGTGTATTTTTTCCAAAAAAAAGCGCGCTTGTAAGACCGCTGCGCAAATACGGTGTGACAGAAAGTATTGCAACGACCGCCATTTTATTCTCTAGGGTGTTAGAAAAAAATGTATAATGTTGGGGGTTCTAAGTAATTTTCTAGCAAAAAAAAATAAATGTTTTAACTTAAATCTCAGAAAGAGGCGCGGTCCTTAACGTGGTTAACGGCATCCCAGTCTAATACGGCGTACACACGGTCGGAATTTCCGATGGAAACAGTCCGATGGGAGCTTTTCATCGGATTTTCCGACCGTGTGTATGCCCATCGGTCTTTTTCTGTCGGAATTTCCGACAGACTTTGAATTGAGAACCTGTTCTTAATTTTTCCGACGGAAAACCTTTCTAGCGGATTTTCCGATCGTGTTTATGCAATTCCGACACGCAAAATTCCGACGCATGCTCGGAAACAATATGACGCATGCTCGGAAACAATATGACGCATGCTCGGAAGCATTAAACTTCCCTTCTATAGTGCCGTCGAACGTGTTTTATGCCGCTGTGTTATTGACCGTCGGAATTTGGTGTGACCGTGTGTAGGCAAGACAGTTTGAGCGAAATTCCGTCGGAATTCCGACGGGAAAACCATCAGAGCTTTTTCCGACGAGAATTACGACCGTGTGTACGCGGCATTAGTCCGTAGGGTTCAATATTGAGTTGACCCCCCCTTTGCAGCTATAACAGCTTCAACTCTTCTGGGAAGGCCGTCCACAAGGTTTAGGAGGGTGTCTATGGGAATGTTTGACCATTCTTCCAGAAGAGCATTTGCGAGGTCAGGCACTGATGTTGGACGAGAAGGCCTGGCTCGCCGCCTCCTCTCTACGGTGTTCTATCGGGTTGAGGTCAGGACTCTGTGCAGGCCAATCAAGTTCCTCCACCCCAAACTCGCTCATCCATGTTTTTATGGACCTTGCAGACAGTGGGGGGGGGGGGGGGCTCGTTGTTTGCCACCCCCCCCCCAAAAAAAACAAAAAAACACCAACCGCACTGGTGGGAGTATAAACTTTATTCATTACCGTTGGGACGTGGAAGGATCGGGGGAAGGATTTAGCGGGGCTCAGAAAGGTGGAGAGCCCCGGCAGGCCGGCACTAGCACGCCCGGGTGGATCAGCGTCTTTCTTTATCCTCACCAACTATGTAACATAACATTACAACATCGTCTCTGGAGAAATAACAGACAGTAAATTGTATCTCTAATCTGCAACAATGTTTACATGGAAACAGCTGCGCTAATAATATTAGACGTGGCACAGATCTATAGGAACGCGGCGTTGTGCGCGGTAAACCCTCCTCTCATTGGCTGACCTTCATATAACCCTTCTGGTGTTTATAAACAACCAACGACAAGGATTGATCTCTCTTATGTACGAACGTTTAATCCCCTCCATATCTCCGCGGCTTCTTATCCAACATATCCGACTCCGGCATGTCCTCTGGACGCGCGGCGAGCGAGGAAACATCGTTCAGATTCGATTTTTTTCATTAATTAACCTTTTTACTTTTAGTTGCTGTTTTAAAAAAATTAAGTTTTTCCCCCCAGAAATGTCCCCAATGTGAATGTGGAGAATGAATCTTCTATATACCATGTGACCGATGAGCTGAGATTTTACTGATTGGGTTTACATAACTAATCAATAGTGGAGTGTGCCCCCCTCCCCCACCCTGGCACTGCCAGTTCATTGTGTAATTCTATCGCATTTCTATGCTCAGCTCTCTGAGCCGCTTGTTTCCTGCGATCCCCAGAATTAGGTTTTAGCCTTTTGGTTGGGTGTTTCTTGGAATATCTGTATTTGGCTGTAAGCCTTCTGATTATCCGCGCCTGAGAGATCGGGCCGCCTGTCACCCCGTGTACTACACTGTGTACCCTGTGCCCGCCTGGTCACCTCATGTACTACACTGTCTACCCTGTGCCCGTCTGGTCGCCCCGTGTACTACACTGTCTACCCTGTGCCCGCCTGGTCACCCGTGTACTACACTGTGTACCCTGTGCCCGCCTGGTCACCCCGTGTACTACACTGTGTACCCTGTGCCCGCCTGGTCACCCCGTGTACTACACTGTCTACCCTGTGCCCGCCTGGTCACCCCGTGTACTACACTGTGTACCCTGTGCCCCCCCTGGTTACCCGTGTACTACACTGTCTACCCTGTGCCCGCCTGGTCACCTCATGTACTACACTGTCCACCCTGTGCCCGCCTGGTGACCCCGTGTACTACACTGTGTACCCTGTGCCCGTCTGATCACCACGTTTACTACCCTGTGCCCACCTGGTCACCACGTGTACTACACTATCTACCCTGTGCCCGCCTGGTCACCCCGTGTACTACACTGTTTACCCTGTGCCAGGCTGGTCACCCATGTACTACACTGTCTACCCTGTGCCCCCCTGGTCACCCCGTGTACTACACTGTCTACCCTGTGCCCGCCTGGTCACACCGTGTACTACACTGTTTACCCTGTGCCAGGCTGGTCACCCGTGTACTACACTGTCTACCCTGTGCCCCCCTGGTCACCCCGTGTACTACACTGTCTACCCTGTGCCGCCTGGTCACACCGTGTACTACACTGTTTACCCTGTGCCCCCCCCCTGGTCACCCCGTGTACTACACTGTCTACCCTGTGCCCGCCTGGTCACCCATGTGCTACACTGTCTACCCTGTGCCCGTCTGGTCACCCCATGTACTACACTGTCTACCCTGTGCCCGCCTGGTCACCCTGTGTACTACACTGTCTACCCTGTGCCCGTCTGGTCACCCCGTTTACTACACTGTCTACCCTGTGCCTGCCTGGTCACCCCGTGTACTACACTGTCTACCCTGTGTCCGCCTGGTCACCCGTGTGCTACACTGTCTACCCTGTGCCCACCTAGTCACCCCGTGTACTACACTGTGTACCCTGTGCCAGCCTGGTCACCCATGTGCTACACTGTCTACCCTGTGCCCACCTAGTCACCCCGTGTACTACACTGTGTACCCTGTGCCAGCCTGGTCACCCATGTGCTACACTGTCTACCCTGTGCCCGTCTGGTCACCCCATGTACTACACTGTCTACCCTGTGCCCGCCTGGTCACCCTGTGTACTACACTGTCTACCCTGTGCCCCCCCTGGTCACCCCGTGTACTACACTGTCTACCCTGTGCCCGCCTGGTCACACCGTGTACTACACTGTTTACCCTGTGCCCCCCCCTGGTCACCCCGTGTACTACACTGTCTACCCTGTGCCCGCCTGGTCACCCCGTGTACTACACTGTCTACCCTGTGCCCGCCTGGTCACCCATGTGCTACACTGTCTACCCTGTGCCCGTCTGGTCACCCCATGTACTACACTGTCTACCCTGTGCCCGCCTGGTCACCCTGTGTACTACACTGTCTACCCTGTGCCCGTCTGGTCACCCCGTGTACTACACTGTCTACCCTGTGTCCGCCTGGTCACCCGTGTGCTACACTGTCTACCCTGTGCCCACCTAGTCACCCCGTGTACTACACTGTCTACCCTGTGCCAGCCTGGTCACCCATGTGCTACACTGTCTACCCTGTGCCCGTCTGGTCACCCCATGTACTACACTGTCTACCCTGTGCCCGCCTGGTCACCCTGTGTACTACACTGTCTACCCTGTGCCCGTCTGGTCACCCCGTTTACTACACTGTCTACCCTGTGCCTGCCTGGTCACCCCGTGTACTACACTGTCTACCCTGTGCTCGCCTGGTCACCCTGTGTACTACACTGTCTACCATGTGCCCGTCTGATCACCACGTTTACTACATAGTCTACCCTGTGCCCACCTGGTCACCACGTGTACTACACTATCTACCCTGTGCCCACCTGGTCACCACGTGTACTACACTATCTACCCTGTGCCCGCCTGGTCACCCTGTGTACTACACTGTCTACCCTGTGCCCACCTAGTCACCCCGTGTACTACACTGTCTACCCTGTGCCCGCCTGGTCACCCCGTGTACTACACTGTCTACCCTGTGCCCGCCTGGTCACCCTGTGTACTACACTGTCTACCCTGTGCCCGTCTGGTCACCCTGTGTATTACACTGTCTACCCTGTGCCCGTCTGGTCACCCTGTGTACTACACTGTCTACCCTGTGTCCGCCTGGTGTCCCCATGTACATTACTGTCTACCCTGTGCCCGCCTGGTCACCCTGTATACTGCACCGCCCTACCCTGTGCCCACCTTGTGTACTGTACTCTCCACCCTGTGCCTGCCTGGTCACCCTGTGTACTGCACTTCTATCCTGTGCCCGCCTGGTCACCCTGTGTACTGCACCGTCTACCCCTGTGCCCACCTGGTCACCTCATGTTCTGCACTCTGTACTTTGCACCTGCTTACTCACCCAGGGTACTACACTCTCCACCCTGTGCCCGCCTGGTCACCCCATGTACTGCACCGTCTACCCTGTGCCCACCTGGTCACTCTGTGTACTGCACCATCTACTCTGTGCCTGCCTGGTCACTCTGTGTACCATACTCTCCACCCTGTGCCCGCTTGGTCTCCCTGGTCTGGGGAGACTGAGGAAATGTTTCCTCTTGCTTGCAGCAGACTGATGACATCCTCTCAGCCTAGGCAAAGTCACTGACTGGAGATCAGGGATGGCTTTTTAATGAAAAGTGTTCTGAACGATGACCCTGTCTCTGTATTGTGGGATATGTCACGAATTTCTTCATGCAGCCTTGTGAGGATCTGAACAGATCCCTTCATCCAACCAGCAGAATAGAACATGAATAGACACAGGTGACTGCAGCAGCTGAACACTAGGGGGCGCAGCAGTAAAAAACATAAATCTGGGAAGACAGCTGAGCAACAACTGAGGATATTTTTGGTATTTATTTTTTAATTTTTTGTAAGATATTTCATAGTATAATATGAACCGCAGAGCTAACAATCCGTCATTCTATAACTTTCTTTGGATTAACCAACAACTACGTAGGACCTGAACAATCCATTTCGGTGTTCCTCTCACTACACAACTATAATTCTAAAGAGAATCGGAAAGTGAAGATTCGTCTTCTGAACCCAACAGAACCTTTTCCTTATTTCTGATCCGGAAATAACACGAAACATCCCATCTGCTGCCAGAGCAATACCCGGGCACCTTCACCCCCTTCCTGCCCAGGCCGATTTTCACTTTCACAATTTGAATGACAATTGCGCCGTCATGCAACACTGATATTTTGGTATTTTTTTTTTTTTTAGACAGATAGAGATTTCTTTTGGTGGTATTTATTCGCAGCTCGGGTTTTATTTTTTGCTAAACAAACGAAAAAAGTTTGAAAATGTAAAAAAAAAGTGTTTCTTAGTTTCCGTTATAAAATTGTGCAAATAAATAATTTCTCTTCTGCACTGATTGGCCACTGATAGGCGACACTGATGGCCACTGATAGGCGACACTGATGGGCACTAATGAGGTGGCACTGATGAAGCAGCACTGATGAAGTGGCACTGATTGCCACTGATAGGCGACACTGATGGGCATTGATGAGGCAGAACTGATGGGTACTGATGAGGCAGCACTGATTGGCACTGATTGGAACTGATGAGGCAGCACTGATGAAGTGGCACTGATTGGCACTGATAGGCAACACTAATGGGCATTGATGAGGCGGCACTGATTGGCACTGATGAGGCAGCACTGATTGCCACTGATGAGGCGGCACTGATGAGGTGGCACTGATAGGCACTTATGAGGCAGCACTGACTGGCACTGATGAAGCAGCACTGATGAAGTGGCACTGATTGGCACTGATGAGGCAGCACTGATTGGCACTGATGAGGTGGCACTGATAGGCACTGAGGCAGGACTGATAGGCACTGATGAGACAGCACTGATTGGCACTGATGAGGTGGCACTGATAGGCACTGAGGCAGGACTGATAGGCACTGATGAGGCAGCACTGATTGGCACTGATGAGGTGGCACTGATAGGCACTGAGGCAGGACTGATAGGCACTGATGAGGCAGCACTGATGAGTCGGCACTGATGAGTCAGCACTGATTGGTAATGGAGTGCAGGAAAGTGACAGTTGAACCCAAAAGTGATGGAATACTCGCCACATCCAGTTCAGTCTTGTTGGGGAAGATCAGTGAATGGGCAAAGACTGGTGTTCCTCCTCTCTACTCAGTGGCACCCACCATGCCAGCCCTGGACCCAGAGGGGAGACAGCGGAGCCCAGGAAATGTTAGCAGGGGGGTACATGGTGGGTAGGGGGCGCTACTGGGGGTACAACCGCCCAATAGCTTCCACCTGACAGCCGACAGTTGAATTGTTCAGCGCGATTCGCTCCATGAGACTGTGACATCATAAATTAGAATTTTCTCTATTTCAAATAAGCGCAGAATCTGTTCAAACAGAAAGCCCGGCTGGATGAAGCAAAGTACATATAAATTATACTGAGTGTTTACCTATCGGCCGGCCTGATATGTAATCAATGAGCAATTCACTTTAGAGGGAAAAGAGTGAGATAGAGAAAAGGAGAGAGGGGGGAGGGGGTGAGAGGGGGGAGAGAGAGAGGGGGGGGAGAGAGAAAGAGTGAGATAGAGAGAGGAGAAGGAGAGAAGTGGGGGGGAGGGGGTGAGAGGGGGGAGAGAGAGAGGGAGGGAGAGAGAGAGAGGGGAGATAGGGAGGGGGAGAGACAGATAGATGGGGGAGGGGGAGAGAGAGGGGGAGAGAGAGATGGGGGGAGAGAAAGAGGGAGGGAGAGAGAGGTACAGAAGAAGAGATGAGGATGGAGGGAGAGGTACAGAAGAAGAGATGAGGAGGAGAGGAGATGAGGAGAGAGGAGGAGGGGAGAGGGAGAGAGGGGAGGGGGAGGGAGAGAGGGTGGAGGTGGTGAGAGGAAGGGGGGGGGAGTGAGAAGGGAGGAGGGTGGGAGGAAGGAGGGAGGAGAGGGGGGGAGAGAGAGAGTGCGGGGAGTGAGAGGGAGGCAGGAGGAGAGGAGAGAGAGTACAGAAGAAGAGATGAGGAGATGATGAGGAGGGGAGAGGTACAGAAGAAGAGATGAGGATGGAGGGAGAGGTACAGAAGAGGAGAGATGAGGATGAGAGGGAGAGGTACAGAAGAGGAGATGGATGAGGATGGAGGGAGAGAGTAGAGAGAGACTGGGAGGAGGGGAGAAGGAGAGATGAGGATGGAGGGGGAGAGGTACAGAAGAGAGAGGAGTGATGAGAGGAGGGAGAGGTACAGAAGGAGAGATGAGGATGGAGGGAGAGGTACAGAAGGAGAGATGAGGAGATGGAGGGAGAGGGAGGAGGTTACAGAAGGAGAGATGAGGATGGAGGGAGAGGTACAGAAGAAGAGATGAGGATGGAGGGAGAGGTACAGAAGAAGAGATGAGGATGGAGGGAGAGGTACAGAAGGAGAGATGAGGATGGAGGGAGAGGTACAGAAGGAGAGATGAGGATGGAGGGAGAGGTACAGAAGGAGAGATGAGGATGGAGGGAGAGGTACAGAAGAAGAGATGAGGATGGAGGGAGAGGTACAGAAGAAGAGATGAGGATGGAGGGAGAGGTACAGAAGGAGAGATGAGGATGGAGGGAGAGGTACAGAAGGAGAGATGAGGATGGAGAGAGAGGTACAGAAGGAGAGATGAGGATGGAGGGAGAGGTACAGAAGGAGAGATGAGGATGGAGGGAGAGGTACAGAAGAAGAGATGAGGATGGAGGGAGAGGTACAGAAGGAGAGATGAGGATGGAGGGAGAGGTACAGAAGAAGAGATGAGGATGGAGGGAGAGGTACAGAAGAAGAGATGAGGATGGAGGGAGAGGTACAGAAGAAGAGATGAGGATGGAGGGAGAGGTACAGAAGAAGAGATGAGGATGGAGGGAGAGGTACAGAAGAAGAGATGAGGATGGAGGGAGAGGTACAGAAGGAGAGATGAGGATGGAGGGAGAGGTACAGAAGAAGAGATGAGGATGGAGGGAGAGGTACAGAAGAAGAGATGAGGATGGAGGGAGAGGTACAGAAGAAGAGATGAGGATGGAGGGAGAGGTACAGAAGGAGAGATGAGGATGGAGGGAGAGGTACAGAAGGAGAGATGAGGATGGAGGGAGAGGTACAGAAGGAGAGATGAGGATGGAGGGAGAGGTACAGAAGGAGAGATGAGGATGGAGGGAGAGGTACAGAAGAAGAGATGAGGATGGAGGGAGAGGTACAGAAGAAGAGATGAGGATGGAGGGAGAGGTACAGAAGGAGAGATGAGGATGGAGGGAGAGGTACAGAAGAAGAGATGAGGATGGAGGGAGAGGTACAGAAGAAGAGATGAGGATGGAGGGAGAGGTACAGAAGAAGAGATGAGGATGGAGGGAGAGGAACAGAAGGAGAGATGAGGATGGAGGGAGAGGTACAGAAGAAGAGATGAGGATGGAGGGAGAGGTACAGAAGAAGAGATGAGGATGGAGGGAGAGGTACAGAAGAAGAGATGAGGATGGAGGGAGAGGTACAGAAGGAGAGATGAGGATGGAGGGAGAGGTACAGAAGAAGAGATGAGGATGGAGGGAGAGGTACAGAAGGAGAGATGAGGATGGAGGGAGAGGTACAGAAGAAGAGATGAGGATGGAGGGAGAGGTACAGAAGGAGAGGATTCAGGATATCACATAAGAAGTACTGGAAGATGCTGTGAGTGCTTCATGCACTTTATGGCAGGAGCTCCTGGGGGGCCCAATAAAATTATAATTGCTTTGCCCCCGGTCTGCCCCTGCCCAGCGGGTGCACATCTGCAGCACGGACTGTAAGCTCCTCTGCCCGGCGGGTGCACATCTGGGGCACGGACTGTAAGCTCCTCTGCCCGGCGGGTGCACATCTGGGGCACGGACTGTGAGCTCCTCTGCCCGTCGGGTGCACATCTGGGGCACGGACTGTGAGCTCCTCTGCCTGGCGGGTGCACATCTGGGGCACGGACTGTAAGATCCTCTGCCCGGCGGGTGCACATCTGGGGCACGGACTGTAAGCGCCTCTGCCCAGCGGGTGCACATCTGGGGCACGGACTGTAAGCGCCTCTGCCCGGCGGGTGCACATCTGGGGCACGGACTGTAAGCTCCTCTGCCCGGCGGGTGCACATCTGGGGCACGGACTGTAAGCTCCTCTGCCTGGCGGGTGCACATCTGGGGCACGGACTGGAAGCTCCTCTGCCCGGCGGGTGCACATCTGGGGCACGGACTGTAAGCTCCTCTGCTGGGCGGGTGCACATCTGGGGCACGGACTGTAAGCTCCTCTGCCCGGCGGGTGCACATCTGGGGCACAGACTGTAAGCGCCTCTGCCCGGCGGGTGCACATCTGGGGCACGGACTGTAAGCTCCTCTGCCCGGCGGGTGCACATCTGGGGCACGGACTGTAAGCTCCTCTGCCCGGCGGGTGCACATCTGGGGCACGGACTGTAAGCTCCTCTGCCCGGCGGGTGCACATCTGGGGCACGGACTGTAAGCTCTTCTGCCGACACTGATATAAACTCTGCAGAAAAGGTGTCAGAACTCTGGGAGGAGGAAAGTTCTCCCGCCATCGCCCCCCGGGGGGCCCTTCGCACGGCGCGAGTCATTTCATCGCGGAGGAGCCGCGCTGCGCTCTAATTACTCCGCACTAATGAGCTGCACCACCCTCCGAGCGCAGGAAACCAGCAAACCTGATTAAGCCAAATGCCATCAGCGGGAGGGAGGAGCCGGGATGTGCGGCGAGGGGCGATGCGAACACGAAAACGGCGTCTCTCTGCAGAAACAGACGCTCCAAACTGGCTTTTATTTGCCGTTATTCATCACCGCGACAGCCAATCTGTGCGAAGCGTTGGAGGATGAGGAAATACCCCGAATACCTAATGATGATATATGCGGTGCAGCGCCGATCAGCAGACGGCACATCGATCGCTCAACCGCCCTGGCAGAGCAGAGAGCGCAATCCGCTGACGTGGCCATACGGAGCGCACCCTTTAAAGTCAACCTTTTCAGTAACTCTACAAGTCGCTGAGCAAAGCGCAGCGGCCGAACATGCGGCAAATTCGCGAAGGAAGCGCTCGTTCTCTGTGCGGGTCGCCCGCGCGTTTAAACACGCAGGTGTGAATGCGCGGTTCCGCAAGCACTGATTGCAGCACGTTTTTATGAAACACGTGACAAAGCTTGCGTTTCCTGTGAGGCCGACCGGCGCCCGCCAAACGCGCGGCGACTCCGCGCAGCGAGCGCGCAATTTTCTGTGCCGAGTTGCCATGCAGTTCAGAAACACGTAGATGTGAACGTAGCCGAATTGTTAGCGGCGCCCCAATCGTGGTTAGCAGATGCCTGTTTTGCGGCGCTGTTTGGCGCAACAGAAAATGCGCACCTCGCCATGCATTTTGGAAGCGTGCCATTTCCTTGCCGCGCGTTCACATCTGTGCGTTTTTCCAAACGCGCAACAACCCGCATAGAAAACGGAAACGCTTTGCCGCAAGTCTTGAAAAACGTGCTGCAGATGCGAAATCGCGCTTTCGTCGCTGTACTGGCGTGCTGATCGCGTTCGGAGTGTCATTAGAAAATGCGCCAATATGAATGAAGAATGAAGTCTAATTGTTGATGACACTCCAATCGCGATAAGCACAGCGCCAATACAGCGACGAAAGTGCGATTTTTGCGTCTGCAGCACGTTTTTCAAGACTTGCGGCAAAGCGTTTCCGCTTTCTGTGCGGGTTGTTTCGCGTTTGGAAAATGCACAGATGTGAACGCGCGGCAAGGAAATGGCAAGGCGCATTTCCAAAATGCATGGCGAGGGTGGGCATTTTCTGTTGCGCCAAATAGCGCGGCAAAACAGGCGTCTGCTAACCGCAATTGGGGCGCCATTAACAATTAGGCTTCATTCACATCGGCGCATTTTCTAACGCGCAGAAAGCTATACAGAAAACGCACGCTGTTTCTGAAAAAAACGTGCTGCAAACGCACATCGCGCTTGTGACGCAATCGGCGATGTGCGTTTTTTTACGCGTTTTAGAGACGCGCGGCAAAAAGCGCGCATTATACGCATCGGTTTGCCGCACGTTCAGAAATGCGCCGATGTGAATGCAGCCTCGTGGTTAATGACGCGCGTTCTGCTGCTAATGATGATGAAGTCAGATGAAAGTCGCATGCAAGTCACACGATATAAATCATGTGAAAAGTGCATTGCATTCGTGTGAACCCGGACAAGGACAAGGGGTGGGCAGGAGAGGCGGCTGCCCTGGGCGCAATGGTTTATTGCAGGGATGGGGGCTCCCTGACCCTAAGGGAAGAGGAGGGGGGGGGGGCTGCAGTTTGGCATCTTTGCCCTGAGTGCCGGATGAGCACTGATGTGAACCAAGCCTTCAAGTCACTTTGATTTTGGGCATCCCCTGCAACACAAATGTCATTTTTGGTGACATGCTTACAATACGCAAATCACTTCTAAAGGGATGCAGACCCTGCCGCTTTCCTCATTAGAGCCCTGCAGGTGTAGCAGCGGATTGATAATTATGAAGTCACTCCCATTCACTTTGAGGAAACAAACAGTTATTCCTTCAGGATAACAAAAGGTCGGAATCTGCTGCAAAGTTTGTTACAATCCCTGCTGCAGCGGCGGCTGGTGCTAAAAAATTTTTTTGGGGGGGGCGCGGCTGATGCTAAAAAAAATTTTTTTTGGGGGGGGGGGGCGCGGCTGATGCTAAACATTTTTTTTGGGGGGGGTGCAGCTGGTGCTAAATATTTTTTTTGGGGGGGGGGGGGGCTGGTGCTAAAAAATTTTTTTTTTTGGGGGGGGCGCGGCTGATGCTAAACATTTTTTTTTGGGGGGGGGCGCAGCTGGTGCTAAATATTTTTTTTGGGGCGGGCGGGGCTGGTGCTAAACATTTTTTTGTGGGGGGGGGGCGCAGCTGGTATTAAAAAATTTTTTTTTGGGGGGGGGGGCGGCGCGGCTGGTGCTAAACATTTTTTTGGGGGGGAGGCGGCTGGTGCTAAATATTTTTTTGGGGGGGGGGGGTGCGGCTGGTGCTAAACATTTTTTTTTCTGGGGGGGCGCGGCTGGTGCTAAACATTTTTTTGGGGGGGTGGCGCAGCTGGTGCTAAACATTTTTTTTGGGGGGAGCGCAGCTGATGCTAAACATTTTTTTTTGGGGGAGCGCAGCTGGTGCTAAACATTTTTTTGGGGGGGGGCGGGGCTGGTGCTAAAAAAAAATTTTTTGGGGGGGGGGCGCGGCTGATGCTAAACATTTTTTTTTGGGGGGGGCGCAGCTGGTGCTAAATATTTTTTTTGGGGGGGGCGGGGCTGGTGCTAAACATTTTTTTTTGTGGGGGGGGGCGCAGCTGGTATTAAAAAATTTTTTTGGGGGGGAGGCGGCTGGTGCTAAATATTTTTTTTGGGGGGGGGGTGCGGCTGGTGCTAAACATTTTTTTTGGGGGGGGCGGGGCTGGTGCTAAAAAAATTTTTTTGGGGGGGGGGCGCGGCTGATGCTAAACATTTTTTTTTGGGGGGGGCGCAGCTGGTGCTAAATATTTTTTTTGGGGCGGGCGGGGCTGGTGCTAAACATTTTTTTTGTGGGGGGGGGCGCAGCTGGTATTAAAAAAATTTTTTGGGGGGGAGGCGGCTGGTGCTAAATATTTTTTTTGGGGGGGGGTGCGGTTGGTGCTAAACATTTTTTTTTCTGGGGGGGCGCGGCTGGTGCTAAACATTTTTTTGGGGGGGTGGCGCAGCTGGTGCTAAACATTTTTTTGGGGGGGGAGCGGCTGATGCTAAACATTTTTTTTGGGGGGGAGCGCAGCTGGTGCTAAACATTTTTTGGGTGGGGGGGCACAGCTGGTGCTAAACATTTTTTTGGGGGGGCACGGCTGGTGCTAAACATTTTTCCTGGGGGGGGGGGCAGCTGGTGCTAAACATTTTTTTGGGGGGGGGGAGGGGCGGGCGCGGCTGATGCTAAACATTTTTTTTTTTGGTGGGGGGGGCGCGGCTGGTGCTAAAACATTTTTTTGGGGGGCGCAGCTGGTGCTAAACATTTTTTTGGAGGGGGGGGGGGGGGGCGGCTGGTGCTAAACATTTTTTTTGGGGGGGCGCGGCTGGTGCTAAACATTTTTTTGGGGGGCGCAGCTGGTGCTAAACATTTTTTTGGGGGGGCACGGCTGGTGCTAAACATTTTTTTGGGGGGGCACGGCTGGTGCTAAACATTTTTTGGGGGGGGCGCGGCTGGTGCTAAACATTTTTTTTTGGGGGTGCCCGCTTTTGCTAAACATTTTTTTTGGGGGGGGCGCAGCTGGTGCTAAACATTTTTTTGGGGGGGGCGGCTGGTGCTAAACATTTTTTTGGGGGGGGCGCGGCTCGTGATAAACATTTTTTTTGGGGGTGGCGCGGCTGGTGCTAAACATTTTTTTGGGGGGGGGGGGGGGCGCAGCTGGTGCTAAACATTTTTTTGGGGGGGGCGCGGCTCGTGCTAAACATTTTTTTTTGGGGGGGGCGCGGCTGGTCCTAAACATTTTTTTTTGGGAGGGCGCGTCTGGTGCTAAACATTTTTTTTTTGGGGAGGGGGGGCGCAGCTGGTGCTAAAAAAAAATTTTGTGGGGGGGGGGGGCGCGGCTGGTGCTAAACATTTTTTTTGGGGGGGGGGGCGGCTGGTATTAAACATTTTTTTTGGGGGGGGGGGGGGCTCAAACAAAGCCCTCTAGGTCTGCACTCCCCCTATAAAAGGGAGCCCTCCGTCAGTCACAGCTCCCCCGGCACCGCGGCGTTCTGCTTCCCGGGCTACAAATCTTCAGCCTCCTGTCCTGATTGGCCCGGGGACGAGAAGCCAGAAAACGACGGCGAATGTTGATTCGCTAAGTGGGAGTGTTCGCTAATTAGAGCCTCCAATCACGTGCTTGTAAAAAAAAAAAAAGAATGATGAACTTAATAGAAAGGCTATTAGTCCACCCCCCCCCCCCCCCCACCAACCCCCATCTATCCCCTCCCCCCCTCCAGATAATAAGGGATAATGGCTTTGGCCTCCTTAGCTGCAGGTACTCATTAGGAAGGGCTCCGGGGCTCCTGAATTTTAATTGGATGTTATTAATTGACTTTTATTAATTATTAAGAACTCTCATTAATGATTCAGCCGTTTCCTGCCTTGTATTGCGATTCTTTAAAGTGTCACCAGTGATCGCAATGAAGGCCCCGCCCCCCCCCCCCCGGCGCCTCTAATGACCGGACCCCTGTATGGATTTTATTCATTTACAGATGCGTGGGGGGGAGGGGGGTGAATGCAGCCGGTTTAGGTACATAGAAAACTTTTTGTCAATAATATTTCTGCGTCATTCTATCAATGTGAGAAGATTATCGGACAGCAAACGTAACCGCGCGCCGACCGTCCAGAAATCCACATTTCTGAATTTAGCCCAATTGAGCTGAATAAATTCCGGGTGCATCAAATCAAAAGGTGTTCAATATCTAAATGTTTACTCCTTTTCTAAAGCAGCCACAGCCTGAATAGAGAAGCCTCCCCTGCCAGCAGCTGCAGAGTGGACCCTTGCTCTTTGGGGAAGCAGTGGTCTCTCTGCAGAGGTCTTACTTACTACTCCACAGCTCTGCAAAAACACATGCTTCCTGCTAAATTGGAGCGCTCTGGTTCTGACTCAACAGGAGGTGTATTGGACCTCTGCAGAGAGCTCGCTGCTTCCCAACGAAAGGTAAGAGTCCTTCTCTGCAGCGTGTTGGCAGGGGGCAGGCTTTTCTACATAGGCTGTGGCTGCTTTAGAAAAAAAAGAAACTGAACAACTTTTGTTTCGATGCACCTGAGACCATTGCTCTTTGTGGGGAAGCAGTGGACTCTCTACAGAAGCCTGACTCCTCCCACTCTATTAGGCCTATTGCTCTTTAATCAGCAAACCTCCTGCATGGTGCTGATTGGGGAGCCCCGGCTCTGACTCAGCGGGTGTATCGGACTTTAAGCCCTGGTTCACATTGCAGCAAATTTGTGGCTGAATTCGGACCTGAAACGGACCAGGAGACTCTCAGGACCGCCTCGGAGATATGTGAAGCGGCTCCATAGAGAGCTCCATAGAGAGCCGGGCACACTCTCCTGCTGTGCCAGTTGAATGCGAATAAAACTTTCATCCAATCCGCACCAGTGTGAACCCAGCCATACAGAGAGTTTGCTCAGTAAGGGGTGTGGCAGACCTCTGCAGAGAGACCACTGCTTCCCACACAGGGGGCAAAGGTCCTTTTCTGCGGCATGCCGGCAGGGGACGGGTCTTTCTACCCAGGTTGTGGCTGCTTTAGAAAGGACAATAGCTATAAGATTTCGGAGGCATTTTTTTCCCCTTTACTTTTACTTTTTGACTAAGTGAAGCCTCACCTCATTTACTAAGCTACTGGGGATTTGTGTTAGGAGGGGTGTAGAGTTTGTGCTGGGAAGAGTGTTTTTTTAATGGGGAAGGATTTGTGCTAGGAGGGGGGGAATTGTTGAGGGGACAGAGTTTGAGCTAGAATTGGCTTTCTTTTTTTTGGGGGGGGGGGGGGGGGTGATTTGTGCTAGGAGGGGGGATTTTGGGAGGGCATAGCATTTATGCTAGGATGGGTTTTCTTTTTTGGGGGGAGGGGGATTTGTGCTAGGATGGGGGGATTTGGGGAGGGGAGAGGATTTGTGTTAGGAGGGGTATTTTTGAAGGGGAAGGCTTTGTGCTAGAAGGGGGGGGGCGGTTTGGGGAGGGGATAGAGTTTGTGCTAGGATGGGTTTTATTTTTTTGGGGGGGGATTTGTGCTAGGGGGGGGGGTGGGGAGGGGATAGAGTTTGTGCTGGGAAGGCTGTTTTTTCATGGGGAAGGGTTTGTGCTAGGAGGGGAGGGCGGTTGGGGGCGATAGAATTTGTGCTATAGTGGGCTTTCTTTTTTGGGGGGGGAGAGGATTTGTGCTGGGAGGGGGGGTTTGGGGAGGGGATAGAGTTTGTGCTAGGGTGGGTTTTCTTTTTTTGTGGGGGGGGGGGATTTGTGTTGGGAGGGGTGTTTTTTGATGGGGAAGGATTTGTGCTGGGATGGGTTTTCTTTTTTTGGGGGGGGGGGGGTTTGTGTTGGAAGGGGGATTTATGTTAGGAGGGAGGATTTGGGGAGGGGATAGAATTTGTGCTAGGATGGGTTTTCTTTCTTTGGGGGAGGGGGGATTTGGGGAGGGGAGAGGATTTGTGCTAGGGGGGGGGGGGTTTGGGGGAGGGGAGAGGATTTGTGCTAGGAGGGGGGATTTGGGGAGGGGAGAGGATTTGTGTTAGGAGGGGAGGATTTGTGTTAGGAGGGGGGATTTGGGGAGGGTAGAGGATTTGTGTTAGGAGGGGGGATTTGGGGAGGGGAGAGGATTTGTGTTAGGAGGGGGGATTTGGGGAGGGAAGAGGATTTGTGTTAGGAGGGGGGATTTGGGGAGGGGGAGAGGATTTGTGTTAGGAGGGGAGATTTGGGGAGGGGAGAGGATTTGTGTTAGGAGGGGGGATTTGGGGAGGGAGAGGATTTGTGTTAGGAGGGGTGTTTTTGAAAGGGAAGGATTTGTACTAGGAGGGGATAGAGTTTGTGCTGGGAAGGGTGTTTTTTGAAGGGGAATGATATGTGCTAGGAGGGGGGAATTTGGGAAGGGGTTAGAGTTTGTGCTAGGATGGGTTTTCTTTTGGGGGGGCGGAGTTTGTGCTGGAAGGGGGGACTTGGGGAGGGGAGAGGATTTGTGTTAGGAGGGGTGTGTTTTGATAGGGAAGGATTTGTGCTAGGAGGGGGGTTTGGGGAGGAGATAGAATTTGTGCCAGGATGGGTGTTTTTTTGGGGGGGCAGAGATTTGTGCTGGAAGGGGGGGATTTGGGGAGGGGAGAGGATTTGTGCTAGGAGGGGGGATTTGGGTAGGGGAGAGGATTTGTGTTAGGAGGGATGTTTTTTTTTGGTGGGGGGGGCAGAGATTTGTGCTGGAAGGGGGGGGATTTGGGGAGGTGAGAGGATTTGTGTTAGGATGGGTGTTTTTTGAGGGGGGATTCGGGGGGGGGGGTAGAGTTTGTGCTAGTATGGGTTTTCTTGGGGGGGGGGGGGGGGGGGGTTGTGCTAGGAGGGGGGATTTTGGGAGGGGGTAGAATTTGTGCCAGGATGGGTGTTTTTTGGGGGGGGGCAGAGATTTGTGCTGGAAGGGGGGGATTTGGGGAGAGGAGAGGATTTGTGCTAGAAGGGGTGTTTTTTTGGGGGGGGCAGAGATTTGTGCTGGAAGGGGGGATTTGGGGGAGGTGAGAGGATTTGTGCTAGAAGGGGTGTTTTTGGGGGGGGGCAGAGATTTGTAATGGAAGGGGGGGATTTTGGGAGGGGATAGAATTTGTGCTAGAAGGGGTGTTTTTTTGGGGGGGAAGGAGGGGGGTCCGCCCTGAGCGCCGGATGTCCTTCTCCCGGCACTGATTGCCATGGTGGTTGTTACATTGTTTCATCCTCTGCGTCCCCCAAGAATCTCTGCGGGGAGGAATTTGAGGATATTTGCTTTCCAGAATGGATTTAGCGGCGCTCACCCTCGGCTCCGGCGCGGTAATCCTCCCCGGGTGCCCCCAGTCATATTTCCCGGATTGGCGTGTCAGCGGCGAGGGATTACCAATGACGGCGCACGACTCAGAGATTTCCAAAACACAGCGATAAACCAGAAATAAGCCGTTTTCTTGGCAGATGAAGGTGCCGGCGGTTCTCCTCTAAGTCCCGCTGATTGAACCGGTGACAGCAAAATTCCCCTCTAAACGTTCATCAGAACCGAGCGATTGGCGAGCGCCGCCGGGGCATAAGCCCCCCCCCCCCCGCCTTGGCGGGAGAGATGAGCGTCGTACAGCAATGAGATTTACATCTGTGTCGCCGAGTATTATCTGAACGAGGGAATTACCAGAAAATTGTGACCTTCAAACTTCTTAAACCGCTTTAAGCCAACTACAGATAAAGCGCCTAATCCGCGGCGCGGCGATATTCCCTCTTTATGGGTGGAAATATTTCAAGGGAATCCAAAGCTGAACTCCGGACAGATACAAAAGACAACAATTATTTCATGTTAATCATTATTACAGCCCTAAGTCTGAACTCCAGCCCTTCCTATAGGAACGTGTGTCAGACCTCTGCAGAGAGGCCGCTGCTTCCCCCACAGGAGACTATACCAGTGCAGGCATTCTGATATTTTGCAATAAAGGGCATCATTTGTCAAACAGTCTCGTAGAAGTGTATCGGCTCCTCTCATGGACTGAAATGGCTTGCTCTGATTTCACTGCACACTGTGAGCTTCTCACAATGTGCATTAGAAGCTGCAGCAAGTTAGATAGAGCCCCGCCCTCATTTCCTGGCTGGAGGACGTCCAGCATCATTTAGCCACCTCCTCTACAGCCTGACCTGCCCCTTTCATGGATTGGATTTTTAGTACTTTGAATGCAGGTTACAGGGCAACCATCATAGCTTGCCCAACCCCCCCCCCCCCCCCCCTGGGGCCTGACCACCAACATTTCACAGGGCCCGCCCACTGTTCATCTCACCAAATCTGATCACTGGCCATCCCACAAGGGCCCATCCCATGTCCTCCTCCTTCTCCATCCCATGTTCTCCATCCCATGTCTTCCTCGTCCAGTCTCATCTCCCCCATCATATGTCCTCCTCCTTCTCCATCCCATGTCTTCCTCGTCCCCATCCCATGTCCTCCTCCTTCTCCATCCCATGTTCTCCATCCCATGTCTTCCTCGTCCAGCCTCATCTCCCCCATCCCATGTCCTCCTCCTTCTCCATCCCATGTTCTCCATCCCATGTCTTCCTCGTCCAGCCTCATCTCCCCCATCCCATGTCCCCCTCCTTCTCCATCCCATGTTCTCCATCCGATGTCCTCCTTATCCAGTCTCATCTCCCCCATCATATGTCCTCCTCGTCCTCATCCCAAGTCTTCCTTGTTCAGTCTCATCTCCCCCATCCCATGTCCTCCTCCTCTTCATCCCATGTCTTCCTCGTCCAGTCTCATCTCCCCCATCCCATGTCCTCCTCCTCTTCATCCCATGTCTTCCTCGTCCAGTCTCATCTCCCCCATCCCGTGTCCTCCTCCTCTTCATCCCATGTCTTCCTCGTCCAGTCTCATCTCCCCCATCCCGTGTCCTCTTCCTCCTCCAGTTCCATCCCCTCCATCCCATGTCCTTCTCCATCCCATGTTCTCCTCGTCCAGTCTCATCTCCCCATCCCATGTCCTCCTCCATCCCATGTCCTCTTCCAGTTCCATCTCCTCCATCCCATGTCTTCCTCGTCCAGTCTCATCTCCCCTATCCCATGTCATTCTCCTCCTCCACCCCATGTCCTCTTCCAGGTCCATCTCCTCCATCCCATGTCCTCCTCATCCAGTCTCATCTCCCCCATCCCATGTTCTCTTCCTCCTTCATCCCATGCCTTCCTCGTCCAGTCTCATCTCCCCATCCCATGTCCTCTTCCTATTCATCCCATGTCTTCCTCGTCCAGTCTCATCTCCCCCATCCCGTGTCCTCTTCCTCCTCCAGTTCCATCCCCTCCATCCCATGTCCTTCTCCATCCCATGTTCTCCTCGTCCAGTCTCATCTCCCTATCCCATGTCCTCCTCCATCCCATGTCCTCTTCCAGTTCCATCTCCTCCATCCCATGTCTTCCTCGTCCAGTCTCATCTCCCCTATCCCATGTCATTCTCCTCCTCCACCCCATGTCCTCTTCCAGGTCCATCTCCTCCATCCCATGTCCTCCTCATCCAGTCTCATCTCCCCCATCCCATGTTCTCTTCCTCCTTCATCCCATGTCTTCCTCGTCCAGTCTCATCTCCCCCATCCCATGTCCTCTTCCTCCTCCAGTTCCATCCCCTCCATCCCATGTCCTTCTCCATCCCATGTTCTCCTCGTCCAGTCTCATCTCCCCATCCCATGTCCTCCTCCATCCCATGTCCTCTTCCAGTTCCATCTCCTCCATCCCATGTCCTCCTCATCCAGTCTCATCTCCCCCATCCCATGTTCTCTTCCTCCTTCATCCCATGCCTTCCTCGTCCAGTCTCATCTCCCCATCCCATGTCATTCACCTCCTCCATCCCATGTCCTTCTTCAGTTCCATGACCTCCTTCCGATGTTCTCCTCCTCCTCCATCCCATATCCTCTTCCTCATCCAGTCTCATTTCACCCATCCCATGTCATTCTCTTCCTCCATCCCATGTCCTCTTCCTCCTCCAGTTCCATCTCCTCCATCCCATGTCCTCCTCATCCAGTCTCATCTCCCCCATCCCATGTCCTGTTCCTCCCCCATCCCATTCCCTCTTCCTCCTTCAGTTCCATGTCCTCCATCCCATGTTCTCCTCTTCCTCTGTCCCATGTCCTCTTCCTCCTCCAGTTCCATCTCCTCCATCCCATGTCCTCTTCCTCCTCCTGTTCCATCTCCTCCATCCCATGTCCTCTTCCTCCTCCATCCCATGTCTTCCTCCTCCTCCATCCCATCTCCTCTTCCTCCTCCATCCCATGTCCTCTTCCTCCTCCATCCCATGTCTTCCTCCTCCTCCATCCCATGTCCTCTTCCTCCTCCAGTTCCATCTCCTCCATCCCATGTCCTCCTCCTCCTCCATCCCATGTCTTCCTCCTCCTCCATCCCATGTCCTCTTCCTCCAACCAAATATCCTCCATCTCATCCCTCCTCCAGTCCCATTTTCTCCCACCACAGGAGTGGGGCAGCGGGAAAGGAGGGGGGCAGTGTGACAGGATGGGGGCAGCGGGAAAGGAGGGGTAAAATAAGGTAATTAATGGGCTTATCAAAATCTGAAATCCTCCTTTGACCCTCATCATATATCGCCCCCTCCCCCCCCCCCAACATGTGAATTACTCATTCAAGGGAACATCTACTACTGTAAGTGCCGCTTCTCATTCACACAAAATAGTAAATAAACACCTAGACAGTTTTTATTAGACATGTGCACTGCCAAAAATTGTGTTCATTTTTGTTTCATTTGTTTTGGGGTTTTTTTTTCCCGGCTTTCGTGTCACTTTGGTCAATTCGTAAATTCGTAAATTTATAAATTCGACAATTCATAATTTAGAAAATCAGAAAATTCAAAAATCCGGAAAATTAGAAAATTCAGAAATTTTAAAATCGTAAATTTAAAAATTCAGAAATTCGAGAATCCGAAAATTCAAAAATCTGAAAATAAGAGAGAAAATCCGAAAATTCGAAAGAACGAAATAATAACTAACTATTAAATTATAGGTATTGGAATTTCCTTTCAGACTTGGCTGTTAGTGAACGTAACGAATACAAATTTATCCAATTTGTAAATTTGTAAATTCTAAAATTCGTAAATTTGTAAATTCGAAAATTCGAAAATTCGTAAATTTGTAAATTTGAAAATTCATAAATTCGTAAATTCATAATTTAGAAAATCAGAAAATGCAAAAATCCAGAAATAAGTAAAATTCGAAAATTCGAAAATTTGAAAATTCAGAAATTAGAAAATCCGAAAATTCGAAAATTCGAAAGAACAAAAAAAAACTAACTATTAAATTATAGGTATTGGAATTTCCTTTCAAATTTGGCTGTTAGTGAACGAAACGAATACAAATTTATCCAATTTGTAAATTCTAAAATTCATAAATTTGTAAATTCGAAAATTCGTAAATTCCTAAATTTGAAAATTCATAAATTCATAAATTCATAATTTAGAAAATCAGAAAATGCAAAAATCCGGAAATTCGTAAAATTCGAAAATTCTGAAATTAGAAAATCCGAAAATTTGAAAATCCGAAAATGAGAAAGAACGAAAATTTGAAATAATAACTAACTAATAATAACTAACTATTAAATTATTGGTATTGGAACTTCCTTTCAAATTTGGCTGTTAGTGAATGTAACAAATACGAATTTGAGATTTTTGAATTTTCAGGTTTTCGAATTTTCGTAGTTATTTTCTGATTTTCTGAAAATAGCCAATTTAGTGGACGGTCCGCAGTAGTCACATATGAAAGCATATGTAGCACTTTTAGCAGCCATGGCTAACAGCCTCTCCTTCCTCCTCACCTCGTCCATAGGTACACCTCTCCTGGGACCCTCCAAGGAAACCGCCTCACTCAGGGACCTCTCAACCTGATCTAAAAGACGGTTTGCAATCCACCCCTGCCCCCATCTCCATAAGGGCCAGCTCACCTGGGTGCAGGTCTACTACTCCCTGGCCTCCTGCCCTGTCCAGAGCCCAAACGTGCTGGTTCCATCCACACTGGTGTGGAGTGTTTGGCTCTTATGCCTCCCAACCTGGCTTATATGTGGATGCGGCCTCCCCCATGACATCACTGTAGGAGGGCTCTACCTAAAAGGGGCCTAGCACCTGATGACACTGACTGTTCTGCTACCCAACCCAGTGTTGTGGATATGGGGGGCACCACCGGTCCTTCTGTATGGGGACCTGCCAGCAGGGAAAATCAGATGTGGGCAGGGAGGGTGATTGGCATGGTGTGGGCAAGAACTGGAGCCCTGTATGGCTCTCTCTGCAGCAGCTGAAAGCTGGCTTATCCCTCCTCTCCCTCAAGTAGGTTTTCAGCTGCTTCAGAGAGAGCCATACAGGGGATTAGTTCCAGAAATCCCTCCCCCCCTCAATGCACCAATCACCCACCCTGTGCATCATATGTTTCCCCCTTATGCCCAGACCACCCTCTCCCCCCCCATCCCTGAAGTGCTGCCGCCTTTCCTCCTCTCCTTCATGCTGGCAGCTGCAAGCACACAATAGGATCCTTCAGGATGCAGAGTGGGGAATGTAAGTCATATTTACCTGCCCCTTCCTTTCTTGAATGAACACAATGTGTGATCGGTACCGATCATTCACTGTGTTCATTCATACCTAAAGCATAATAAACTGTGTTTATTTGGGGAAGGTGGGGGGGGTGCTGTCAGATTGGCTGTATGGGGCCCTGGCAGAGCCACCTAGTGGCAAACTGGCTAACTGCACTTACCTACAAGCACCCACAGTTTGCTTAACCACTTCCCGCCCGGCCTATAGCAGAATGACGGCCGGGAAGGGGTTCTGTTACCCTGACTGGGCGCCATATGACATCCAGCAGGATAACATGCCGGTGCGCTCCCGCTCGGGTGCGCAGCGCGGCGATCGCACTCTGACACGTGGCATCTCTGATTGTGGTAAGAGGCCACTGACAGAGGCTTCTTACCATGTGATCAGCTGTGACCAATCACAGCTGATCATCGTGTGAACCAGGAAGTGCCAGCAAACGGCATTCCTTGGCTCGGGCTGACAGAGACAGCCGATCGGTGGCTCTCCCTGTCGGAGGTCGGGTGTCTGTGCTGACAGCACATTGATTATCAGCACAGCCCCATCAGATGTGCCACCACAGCTGCCAAAAAGGTGACCATGTGCCAGTCGGTGCCCATCACATTGCCAGTAAGAACCTCATCAGTAGTTCATCCTCAGTGCCGCCTGTCAGTGCCCATCAGTAGGAAATGGAGATAAAAGTAGGTTCCTGTCCCTTAAAATGATTGTGTGTGGTTAAAATTATATAATAAAGTGTAAAATATAGATATTTAATAATTCCATAGCGCGGAATCAAACACTTTTTTTCATTTTTTTCATCAGTGCCACCTGTCAGTGCCCATCAGTGCTGCCTGTCAGTGCCTATCAGTGCCACCTGTCAGTGCCCATTAGTGCTGCCTGTCAGTGCCCATCAGTTCTGCATATCAGTGCCCATCAGAGCCACCTGTCAGTGCCCATCAGTGCTGCATATCAGTGCCCATCAGTCCTGCCTGTCGGTGCCCATCAGTGCTGCATATCAGTACCCATCAGTGTCGCCTGTCAGTGCTGTCTGTCAGTGCCCATCAGTCCTGCCTGTCAGTACCCATCAGTGCTGCGTATCAGTGCCCATCAGTGCCGCCTGTCAGTGCCCATTAGTGCCGTCTGTCAGTGCCCATCAGTCCTTCCTGTCGGTGCCCATCAGTGCTGCATATCAGTACCCATCAGTGTCGCCTGTCAGTGCTGTCTGTCAGTGCCCATCAGTCCTGCCTGTCAGTACCCATCAGTGCTGCATATCAGTGCCGCCTCATCAGTGCCTGTCAGTGAAGGAGAAAACTTCAGACAGACAGCACTGACAGGCGGCACTGATGGGTACTGATATGCAGCACTGACAGGCGGCACTGATGGGTACTGATATGCAGCACTGATGGGCACTGACAGACGCCACTGATGGGCACTGGCTGAAACTAAAAAAAACTAAAACTAAAAAAGTATTTTTTAGTTTGTTTTAGCAAAAAATAAAAACCGCAGAGGTGATCAAATACAAGCAAAAGAAAGTTCTATTTGGGGGAAGAAAATGATAAAAGTTTTGTTTGTGTACAGTGTAGCACGACCGCGCAATTGTCATTCAAAGGGCGACTGAAAGCTGAGAATTGTCCTGGGCAGGAAGGTGTCTAAGTGTATACGGTATTGAAGTGGTTAACAACCGTTGACAGGAAGAGGTCATATATAGCGTTGGTAGAAAATCTGCCATTATATATATATATGACAACCTTCGCACACAAAAGTCCAGCATTTGGAGGAACTTCCCAGCAGGCGGTTCCTGTGTCGGGATCGATCGTTGTTCTCATACGCAGTCACCAGTCTGCAGCACTGCGGATGGAATCCCTTCAATCTTCCCCCTTTTTAAAATCCTTTTCTACAACGGCGTTTTCCTTCGAATTCCAATCTCCGGCAGCTGTCCACCTTATCGATCGGCGGTGCGTTCTATTAATATCTTGTCGTTCGTTTGAATTATAGCGCTGGAAATATATCCCTTCTCAGCATTGATTTTTTTTTTGGAAATAGTAACCGGATTATTAATTCCCGGGGAAAGGCTCCTGAACAAATGTGACGAATTATGATTGCGGCCCGGACATGGAACCAATCGAATTACTCTTAATTTGCGGTAATTGACAGACGCGTGTGAATATCACGGGGCGGTGGAGCTCGCGGTTTGGACGCGAGGTTAAAAAAATCCACTTTAGGCTACAGCGGGAAATTCTTTGAATAGGGAAAGTGTTTTAGAACACGGCCCCGGAACAACGAGCGCGGAACAAAGCCGCAGATTCACGATAAATTCACTGCTGAGCGAGTTCGTGCCATTCGGAGCGATTTTGTACCGGGAGGTCCTCCGGGAGACACGCCGACATTTGCCCTGGAAGCTGCTAATGTACAGAATTAGGGAAAGTCTCCAAGTAGGGTTGTCACCGGTCCGGGATTCACCCGGACAGTTTGGGTTTGGAATCATGTGTCCGGGTTTCAGACTACCTGAGACCCGGACACATTATTAAGACTGAACTATGGCTTCCCAGCAGGTTTGCTGGCTGCATTTGGCTAATCTGAGAGTGCCTTCTACACTCTTTTTCACATTGCCCAAAGCCAACAATCCTAACAATTTCCCCACCCCCTGCCCCCCACACTGGTGGATGTTGGAGACCCTGCGCTCCTCCCCCTTCCGTTTGAGGATGTCCCACAGATGCTCAATAGGGTTTAGGTCTGGAGACATGCTTGGCCAGCCCATCACCTTTACCCTCAGCTTCTTTAGCAAGGCAGTGGTGGTCTTGGAGGTGTGTTTGGGGTGGTTATCATGTTGGAATACTGCCCTGCGGCCCAGTCTCTGAAGGGAGGGGATCATGCTCTGCTTCAGTATGTCACAGTACATGTTGACATTCATGGTTCCCTCAATGATCTGTAGTCCCCCAGTGCCGGCAGCTCTCATGCAGCCCCCAGACCATGACACTCCCCCACCATGACACTCCCACCACCATGACACTCCCACCACCATGACACTCCCCCACCATGACACTCCCACCACCATGCTTGACTGTAGGCAAGACACACTTGTCTTTGTCCTCCTCACCTGGTTGCCCCCACACACGCGTGTCACCATCTGAACCAAATAAGTTTATCTTGGTCTCATCAGACCACAGGACGTGGTTCCAGTAATCCGTGTCCTTAGTCTTCTTGTCTTCAGCAAACAGTTTGTGGTCTTTCTTGTGCCTCATCTTTAGAAGAGGCTTCCTTCTGGGACGACAGCCATGCAGACCAATTTGATGCAGTGTGCGGCGTATGGTCTGAGCACTGGCAGGCTGACCCCCCACCCCTACAACCTCTGCAGCAATGCTGGCAGCACTCATACGTCTATTTCCCAAAGACAACCTCTGGATATGACGCTGAGCACGTGACCTCAACTTCTTTGGTGGACCATGGCGAGGCCTGTTCTGAGGGAGGTACCTGTCCTGTTATACCGCTTGATGGTCTGTGCCATAGGGTTTCCACCTCGTCCCTTTAAAACCGAGCACATATTAATTACACGGGTTCTGTGGCTGATTAGGGTAATTAAACTCACTTGGTGCCTCATCTGCAATAAATTATCATCAGAACCCGTGTAATTCATATGTGTTCAGGTTTAAAGGGATGAGGTGGCAACCCTATTCGGCCACCGTGCTGCAGATCAGTTTCAGGGTCTTGGCAATCTTCTTATAGCCTCGGCCATCTTTATGTAGAGCAACAATTCTTTTTTTTTTCAGATCCTCAGAGAGTTCTTTGCCATGGAGGTGCCATGTTGAACTTTCAGTGACCAGTATGAGAGAGTGAGAGCGATATAACACCAAATTTAACACACCTGCTCCCCATTCACACCTGAGACCTTGTAACACTAACGAGTCACATGACACCGGGGAGGGAAAATGGCTAATTGGGCCCAATTTGGACATTTACACTTAGGCCCCTTTCACACTTATACGACTTGTCCACGATTTGGGACTGCAAAGTAGCATGACAAGTCGTTCCCCATGATTTCCAATGACAGCCGTTCATATTAGTACGACTCTTTCCGACTTCAAAGTAGTCCTGCACTACTTTGGTCCGATTTTGATGCCACTTACACAGGCATTCCTTGAAATCGCGGCGGAATCGCGGAAAAATCGGGGGGAAAAATCGCGGCCGCGAATCATGGGAAAATCGGGGCAAACATCGCGGCCGCAAATCGCGGCAAAATCGCGGTAAAATCGTTCAACTTTGAAGTCGCACAAGTGTGAAAGGGGCCTTAGGGGTGTACTGACTTTTGTTGCCAGCGGTTTAGACATTAATAGCTGTGTGTTGAGTTATTTTGAGGGGACAGCAAATTTACACTGTTATACAAGCTGTACACTCACTACTTTACATTGTAGACATTTCTTCAGTGTTGTCACATGAGAAGATTTATACAAATGTGAGGGGTGTACTTACTTTTGACACATACTGTATGCACACATATATATATATAATGTTTGGGGGGTTCTCAGAAAAGATTTACAAAAAAAAATGTGACTGAGGGGCGTACTTACTTATGTCAGATACTGTATAAACCAGCTTGCAGTTTTTGGTTTGCTGTCGCTTTAAACAAAAGGCAGCCGCACCGGTGTCCGAGGGAATTGGAAGCCGGAGAACGTTAATCTGAGGGTTTTATGTCAGGAAATAATTACTTGTATGATTTAATAACTCGGAGAAGTGTCCCAGTTGTCTGGCGCACATTGTGCATATTGATGAGGCTAATGAAACCCGGGGTAAGTGCAGACCCTTTGATATGAAGCCATTGTGTCCCTGACATAGAACAAGTGGCTTCCATCTCCCAGAATGCCGAGCGCCCCCCCCTCTCCCCCCCCCCCAGGCCATGTACTTTCATCTGCAGCCACGTATGTAGATGGCACGGCCTATTATGGTCCGGTGTTGGAGTGAAGTGCTGAAATGGCTCCGGGACGCGGAGAGAGGGACGCCCCCCCTCGCTGAAGGACTATAGAAGCCGAACCATCAAGATACATTAATGGAGAAAATTCCTGGAGATACGAAGGGGGTCCGAGACTCGTGTCACTGAATAACCTAATTGTATAGGAAGACCCTGAAAATACAAACCACAGATGGATGACCCGCTACAGATTAACCAATGCCGGGACGGGAAAAAAAAAGGAACAAAGTATTCATTCCCCTAAAGGACGCCATTCTGATTGAACACATTTTAGGACCCCCCCCGTCCCCCGTCCCCCTGTGTGTGTCATGTAGACATTAGTTGTAATAAAATCCAGGACTCCGAATAAAAGACATTCAGTTCCGATCATTAAAGAAGAAAAAAATAACGAGATTGAAATGAATAGCCCATGAAAAGATCATCTAAAACCAGCTTGTGCTGCCATATTCACTGCAGTACTCTTTTCTGCCACTAGATGTCTCTGTCACTTCCTGTGAACCGAACTAGAAGCAGAAAAACAAACAATGTTATCTTTCTTGTGTGACCCACAGGAATCCGTTCAACAGAGATGAACAAAAGGCGTGTGGAGTCCGGCCTGGGGGACAACTATGGATCCCCCCATGGATACAGCGGAGGAGCGAGCGTAGACTTTATGTTACAGGAATTGTGTTATGAACTGTGTTAGTCGAAGAATTACCAGGTGAAAAGAAAGGGAAAAAAATAAAAAATTCTGAAAATATATTATTTTTATTTTGGGGTTTAAACGAGACGGCCAAAAAATAAACAAGATAAAAATGAATAGTCCATTAAAATAAAAATATCAAAACCAGCTTTTGTACTCATTCCAGAGTCCACCTGCAGTACTCTTATCTACCACATGATGTCCTCATTTGGTGTCTGATAGCCAATATCATCCCTTTAGATGTCTCCAAACTTTAGTGGTTGGTCTCCAAACTGCGGCCCGGGGGGGGGGGGGGGGGGGCTATTCCTCCCACTGACACCAATGATGGGGCACTATTCCTCCCACTGATACCAATGATGGGGCACTATTCCTCCCACTGATACCAATGATGGGGCACTATTCCTCCCACTGACACCAATGATGGGACACTATTCCTTCCACTGACACCAATGATGGGACACTATTCCTCCCACTGACACCAATGATGGGGCACTATTCCTCCCACTGACACCAATGATGGGACACTATTCCTTCCACTGATACCAATGATGGGGCACTATTCCTCCCACTGACACCAATGATGGGACACTATTCCTCCCACTGACACCAATGACGGGGCACTATTCCTCCCACTGATACAAATGATGGGTCACTATTCCTCCCACTGACACCAATGATGGAACACTATTCCTCCCACTGACACCAATGATGGGACACTATTCCTCCTACTGACACCAATGATGGGGCACTATTCCTCCCACTGACACCAATGATGGGGCACTATTCCTCCCACTGATACCAATGATGGGGCACTATTCCTCCCACTGATACCAATGATGGGGCACTATTCCTCCCACTGATACCAATGATGGGGCACTATTCCTCCCCACTGATACCAATGATGGGACACTATTCCTCCCACTGACACCAATGATGGGGCACTATTCCTCCCACTGACACCAATGATGGGGCACTATTCCTCCCACTGATACCAATGATGGGGCACTATTCCTCCCACTGACACCAATGATGGGGCACTATTCCTCCCACTGACACCAATGATGGGACACTATTCCTCCCACTGACACCAATGATGGGGGCACTATTCCTCCACTGACACCGATGATGGGGCACTATTCCTCCTACTGACACCAATGATGGGACACTATTCCTCCCACTGATTCCAATGATGGGGCACTATTCCTCCCACTGACACCAATGATGGGGCACTATTCCTCCCACTGACACCAATGATGGGACACTATTTCTCCCACTGACACCAAAGATGGGGCACTATTCCTCCCACTGATACCAATGATGGTGGCACTATTCCTCCCACTGATGGGGCACTATTCCTCCCACTGACACCAATGATGGGACACAATTCCTCCCACTGACACCAAAGATGGGGCACTATCCCTCCCACTGATACAATGATGGGGCACTATTCCTCCACTGATACCAATGATGGGGCACTATTCCTCCCACTGATACCAATGATGGGGCACTATTCCTCCCACTGATGGGGCACTATTCCTCCCAATGACACCAATGATGGGCACACTATTCCTCCCACTGACACCAAACATGGGGCACTATTCCTCCCACTGATACCAATGATGGGCCACTATCCCTCCCACTGATATCAATGATGGGGCACTATTCTTCCCACTGACACCAATGATGGGACACAATTCCTCCCACTGACACCAAAGATGGGGCACTATTCCTCCCACTGATACCAATGTTGGGGCACTATTCCTCCCACTGATACCAATTATGGGACACTATTCCTCCACTGACACCAATGATGGGGCACTATTCCTCCCACTGATACCAATGATGGGCCACTATTCCTCCCACTGACACCAATGATGGGGCACTATTCCTTCCACTGACACAATGATGGGGCACTATTCCTCCCACTGACACTGAAGATGGGGCACTATTCCTCCCACTGACACCAATGATGGGACACTATTCCTTCCACTGACACTGAAGATGGGGCACTATATTATACACACACGTATATTACTGTATATACATGTGTATGCCCGCCCAAGCGTATGACCTTCTTTACTTCGCAGCTATGGGCTCTAGCCCCAGATCTTTTGTAGACCCAGCAACGCCCCTGGTGACAACAGTGGACGATGCCCGGGTAATGTGTGGTGAAATGGCCAAATGTTGAAGAATTAGGAGAAAAGAACAAAGTGTTGTCACTGTATACAAATATCAAAAGTGGTTGCAAAGAGGCTGCAGAAGATTAGCAGCACCTTCTGGTTCTGGCTCGGCAGTGCGTTCCACACTAGCTCTTCTGGGGTTTGCACAGCCAGCCGCTTCCTGCAACAACTCAACATCACCTGACAACAATTCCTTGATGAACCTTCCACAACCTACACAGCCGCTTCCCTGCTGAACACTGCAACATCCGGCCGCTTCCCTGCTGAACTCTGCAACACCCGGCCGCTTCCCTGCTGAACACTGCAACACCCGGCCGCTTCCCTGCTGAACTCTGCAACACCCGGCCGCTTCCCTGCTGAACTCTGCAACATCCGGCCGCTTCCCTGCTGAACTCTACAGATGACCACAGAGCAGTTGGTTGTGAATTTTTCCTATTTACAGCATTAGACTGCATATTGTTTTTTTACTCTTTTGGGGTCAATAAAAATACACACGTAGATGGTGCCTTGGTCCCTTTATTCAAAAAGTGACATACAGTGCCTTGAAAAAGTATTCATACCCCTTGAAATTCCCCACATTTTCTCATGTTACAACCAAAAACATAAATGTATTTTATTGGGATTTTAAGTGATGGACCAACACAAAGTGTCACATAATTGTGAAGTGGAAGGAAAATAATAAATGATACAAATAAATATGTGAAAAGTGTGGGGGGGAGGGGCATTTGTATGGCGCCCCCCGGAGTCAATACTTTGTAGAACCCCCTTTCTCTACAAGTCTTTTTGGGGGTGTCTCTACCAGCTTTGCCCATCTAGAGAGGACATTTCTGCCCATTCTTCTTCTTTGTAAAATATCTCAAGCTCTGTCAGATTGGATGGAGAGCGTCTGTGAACAGCAATTTTCAAGTCTTGCCAACAGATTCTCAATGTGATTTAGGTCTGGACTGTGACTGGGCCATTCTAACACATGAATATGCTTTGATCTAAACCATTCCATTGTAGCTCTGGCTGTATGTTTCGGGTCGTTGTCCTGCTGGAAGGTGACCTCCCCCCCAGTCTCAAGTCTTTTGTAGACTCTAAAACAGGTTTTCTTCTAAGATTGTCCTGTATTTGTCTCCATCCATCTTCCCATCAACTCTGACCAGCTTCCCTGTCCCTGCTGAAGAAAACCATCCCCACCACATGATGCTGCCACCACCATGTCTCACGGTGGGGATGGTGTGTTCAGGGGGATGGGCAGTGTTAGTTTCCCCCACACATAGCGTTTTGCTTTTAGGCCAAAACGTTGAATTTTGGTCTCATGTGACCAGATCACCTTCTTCCACATGTTTGCTCCCCTCCCCCACATGGCTTCTCACAAACTACAAACAGGACTTCTTATGACTTTCTTTCTCCAATGTCTTTCTTCTTGTCACTCTTCCATAAAGGGCAGATTTGTGGAGAACACGACTAATAGTTGTCCTGTGGACAGACTCTCCCCCCTGAGCTGTGGATCTCTGCAGCTCCTCCAGAGTTACCATGGACCTCTTGGCTCTTCTCTGATGAATGCTCTCCTTGCCCGGCCCGGTCAGTTTAGGTGGACGGCCGTGTCTTGGTAGGTTTGCAGTTGTGCCATACTCTCTCCATTTTCCGATGATGGATTGAACAGAGCTCCGTGAGATGGTCAAAGCTTGGGAGATTTTATTATAACCCAACCCTGCTTTATACTTCTCCACAACTTTATCCCTGACCTGTCTGGTGTGTTCCTTGGCCTTCATGATGCTGTTTGTTCACTAAGGTTCTCTAACAAACCTCTGAGGGCTTCACAGAACAGCTGTAATTTATACTGAGATTAAATGACACACAGGTGGACTCTATTTACTAATTAGGTGACTTCTGAAGGCAATTTAGTCCACTAGATTTTAGTTGGGGGTATCAGAGTAAAGGGGGCTGAATACAAATGCAAAGATCAAAGCATATTCATGTGTTAGAATGGCCCAGTCACAGTCCAGACCTAAATCCCATTGAGAATCTGTGGCAAGACTTGAAAATTGCTGATCACAGACGCTCTCCATCCAATCTGACAGAGCTTGAGATATTTTACAAAGAAGAAGAATGGGCAGAAATGTCCTCTCTAGATGTGCAAAGCTGGTAGAGACATCCCTAAAAAGACTTGTAGAGAAAGGGGGTTCTACAAAGTATTGACTCCGGGGGGCGCAATACAAATGCCCCTCCCCCCCACACTTTTCACATATTTATTTATATCATTTATCATTTTCCTTCCACTTCACAATTATGTGACACTTTGTGTTGGCCCATCACATAAAATCCCAATAAAATATATTTACGTTTTTTGGATGTAACATGAGAAAATGTGGGGAATTTCAAGGGGTATGAATACTTTTTCAAGGCGCTGTATTTCCTATGAAACTCTGAAAAGAATCCACCGCTGATTTCCTTTAGGCCCCTTTCACACTGGGGGCGTTTTTCAGGCGTTTTTCAGGCGCTTTAGCGTTTAAAAAAGCGCCTGTAAAGCACTTGAAAGAAGCCTCATCTGCAATCCCAATGTGAAAGCCCGAGTGCGTTAAGAGCCCTTTCACACTGCCAGCGCCCGAAAAATGCTCGTAAAGCGCCGCTTAAACTAGCAGCGCTTTACCAGCGTTTTTCGAGCGCTAGTGGGGCGCTTTTAACCCTGCTAGTGGCCAAATAAAGGCTTAAAAGAGCCCACAAAGCCAAAAGCGCTTTTCGGGCGTTTTTCAGGCGCTTTTCTGGCATTTTGCAGGCGCTTCCCATTGATTTCAATGGGAAGGGGCACTTTAGGAGCCGCGTATTCACCGCTCCAAAAGCGCTGCAAAGAAGCTGCTGCAGGACTTTTTTTGACGCCCCGCCAGCGCAGCGCCTCGGTGTGAAAGCACTCGGGCTTTCACATTGGGATTGCAGTTGCGGCTTCTTTCAGGCGCTTTATAGGCGCTTTTTTTTAAGCTAAAACGCCTCAGTGTGAAAGGGATCTCAGTGTGAAAGCACTCGGGCTTTCACATTGGGATTGCAGAGGCGGCTTCTTTCAGGCGCTTTACAGGCGCTTTTTTTAAGCTAAAACGCCTGAAAAACACCTAAAAAAACTCTAAGACCCCTTTCACACTGGGCGTATTTCAGGCGTTTTTATGGCGCTTTAGCGTTAAAAAAATCGCCTGAAAAGAAGCCGCAACTGCAATCCCAATGTGAAAGCCCGAGTGCTTTCACACTGAGACCCCTTTCTCACTATGGCATTTTTCAGGCGCTTTAGCGTTAAAATAAGCGCCTGTAAAGCGCCTGAAAGAAGCCGCAACTGCAATCCCAATGTGAAAGCCCGAGTGCTTTCACACCGAGGCGCTGCACTGGCGGGGCGTCAGAAAAAGTCCTGCAAGCAGCTTCTTTGCAGCGCTTTTGGAGCGGTGAATATGCGGCTCCTAAAGCGCCTCTTCCCATTGAAATCAATGGGAAGCGCCTGAAAAAACGCCTGAAAAACGCCTGAAAAACTCCTGAAAAGTGCTTGTAGCAGCAGCGCTTTGTGGGCGCTTTTAACCCTTTTTTGGCCACAAGCAGGGGTTAAAAGCGCCCCACTAGCGCTCGAAAAGCGCTGGTAAAGCGCCGCTAGTTTAAGCGGCGCTTTACGAGCGTTTTTCGGGGCGCTGGCAGTGTGAAAGGGCTCTTAAAGCACTTGAGTTTTCACATTGGGATTGCAGATGAGGCTTCTTTCAAGCGTTTTACAGGCGCTTTTTTTAACGCTAAAGCGCCTGAAAAACCCCTAAAAAAAACGCCCCAGTGTGAAAGGGGCCTTACAGAGGGGTGAGAAGTGTTGTGTGCATTGATGATGATGATGATGATGATGATGAATACATGTAAATCGCACATAAAAGCCTAAATGTATTTTCCAGCGTCCAGCCTGGAGGTTTTACTACTTTAATCTTCTAATTATAATTCATTGCAGTGAATCCCATTTCCGCCATTCATACAACATTATATCTATATACTATTCTATATATATGTTATAGAGATAATGGTGCTGATTATTATTTCATCACATCTAATGCTGTGTAGTTCTGTGCGGTCGGCTGTCGTGGAGAAGATTCCGGAAGTCTTTGCATCATTGTAGCGGAGGAAGTTATCAATGGATTATAGCGACTCTCTAAGTGATGCGGATTGAAGTTGTTACATTTAGTTACTTATAATGTTACTCTTTACTATTTTAAGGGTTAGAAGTGAAGCCGCATCTCCACCATAATCCACATGTTAATAATATATGTTAGTTACTAAATAGCCACTTCAGCCCCCGTTAATGACCAAGCCAGTTTTTGCGATTCGGCACTGCGCAAATTGGCGTCCTTTTTTTTCCCAACAAATAGAGCTTTCTTTTGGTGGTATTTGATCGCCCCTGCGGGTTTTTATTTTTTTTGTGCTATAAACAAAATAGAGCGACAATTTTTAAAAAAATGCAATATTTTTTGCTTTTTGCTATAATAAATATCCCCAAAAAATATATAAAAAAACATTTTTTTTTCCTCAGTTTAGGCCGATACGTATTTCTTCTACATATTTTTGGTAAAAAAAAATCGCAATTAGCGATTATTGATTGGTTTGCGCAGAAGTTATAGCGTTTACAAATTAGGGGATAGTTTTATAGCATTTTTATTAATATTTTTTTTTTACTAGTAATGTCGGCGATCAGCGATTTTTATTGTGACTGCGACATTATGGCGGACACATCGGACATTTTTGACACATTTTTGGGACATTGTCATTTATACAGCAATCAGTGCTATTTAAATGCATGATTTCCTGTATAAATGACAGTTGTAGTGAAAGAGTTAACCACTAGGGGGAGGGGAGGGGTTATGGGCTCTGACGTGTGTGACGTGTGTGTTTTTTTACATTAGGGGGCGGGGCTGACGTCTGACGTCATTGATCGGCTTTCCCGATGAACGGGAACAGCCGATCAGTGACAGGCAGAGTAGAAAGCGCGGAGAGAGGTTTGTTTACACAGACCTCTCCCCGTTCTTCAGCTCTGTAACCCGATCGCGGGACACCAGCGGCGATCGGGTCCGCTGGTCCCGCGGCCGGGGTCACGGAGCTCCCGACCGGGTCGCGAGCGCGCCACTGCACCACTTCTGCTGACGTATATCTACATGAGGTGGGAAGCGGTTAATGACCAGGCCAGTTTTTGCGATTCGGCACTGCGCCGCTTTAACTGACAATTGCGCGGCCGTGCGACGTTGTGCCCAAACAAAAGTGACGTATTTTTTTCCCCACAAATGGAGATTTCTTTTGGTGGTATTTGATCATCTCTGCGGTTTTTACTTTTTTGCGCTATAAACAAAAAAGAGCGACATTTAAAAAATATATATAAATATTTTTTATTTTTTGCTATAATAAATATCCAAAAAACAACAACAAATTTCTTCATCAGTTTAGTACAGGGGTCTTCAAACTATGGCCCTCCAGTTGTTCAAGAACTACAATTCCCATCATGCCTAGTCCATGTCTGTGAATGTCAGAGTTTTACAATGCCTCATGGGATGTGTAGTCCGCAACAGCTGGAGGGCAGTTTGAGGATCCCTGGTTTAGGCGATACGTTTTCTTCTACATATTTTTGGTATAAAAAAAATATATGGATTTGTTTGCACAAAAGTTACAACATCTACAACATAGGGGATATATTTATGGCATTTTTATTATCATTTTTTTTTTTTTTACTAGTAATGGCGGTGATCTGCAGTTGTTAGCGGGACTGCGACATTGCGGCGGACAGATCGGACACTTTTGACACTTTTTGTTGGGACCAGCGACATTTATACAGCTAAAAATAGCCACTGATTACTGTATAAATGTCACCGGCAGGGAAGGGGTTAACACTAGGGGGGCGATCAAGGGGTTAAGTGTTAAGGAGAGAGATCGCTGTTCCCGATCACTAGGAGCAGCAGATCTCTCTCTACCCTGACAGAAGGAGGATCTGCCTGTTTACATTGACAGATCCCCGTTCTGGCTCTCTTAGGAGCAATCGCGGGCCGCTGGTGGACATCCCAGCTGCCGCCCATGCGAATCGGCTCTGGCGCGCCCTCTATATCTCTTAAAGCGGCCGACATACAGCTACAGCGATTCGCCAAGCAGTGCCAACCTGCCGCAATTTAATAATGGGGCACAATTCCTCCCAATAACACCAACAATTAGGCCCAATGAAGGGGCACAATTCCTCCCAAAGACACCAACAATTGGGCCCAATGACACCAATGATGGGGCACAATTCCTCCCAATGAAGGGGCACAATTCACCCCATTGACACCAATGGTGGGGCACAATTCCTCCCAATGAAGGGGCACAATTCACCCCATTGACACCAATGGTGGGGCACAATTTCTCACAAAGACACCAACAGTTGCTCCCAATGACACCCATGATGGGGTACAATTCCCCCCAATGACACCAACAACTGGGCCCAATGAAAGAGCACAATTAATTTCAAGGACACCAATGAGGAGCACAATTCCTCCCAATGACACCAACAATTATGCCAAATGATGCCAACGATGGGGCACAATTACTACCGATGACACTAACAATTGGGTCCAATGACACCAATGATGGGGCACAATTCCTCCCAATGAATAGGGCACAATTCACCCCATTGACACCAATGGTGGGGCACAATTCCTCCCAAATACACCAACAATTGGGCCCAATGACACCAATGATGGGGCACTATTCCTCCCAATGACACCAACAACTGGGCCCAATGAAAGGGCACAATTAATTTCAATGACACCAATGGGGGAGCACAATTCCTCCCAATGACACCAACAATTGTGCCAAATGATGCCAACAATGGGGCACAATTCCTACCAATGACACCAACAACTGGGCCCAATAAAGTGGCACAATTCACCCCATTGACACCAATGGTGGAGCACAATTCCTCATAAAGACACCAACAATTGCTCCCAATGACACCAATGATGGGGTACAATTCCTCCCAATGACACCAACAACTGGGCCAAATGAAAGGGCAAAATTCATTTCAATGACACCAATGGGGAGCACAATTCCTCCCAATGACACCAACAATTGTGCCAAATGATGCCAACAATGGGGCACAATTCCTACCAATGACACTAACAACAGGGCCCAATGAAGGGGCACAATTCACCCCATTGACACGAATGGTGGGGCACAATTCCTCCCAAAGACACCAACAATTGCTCCCAATGACACCAATGATGGGGTACAATTCTTCCCAATGACACCAACAACTTGGCCCAATGAAAGGGCACAATTAATTTCAAGGACACCAATGGGGGAGCACAATTCCTCTCAATGACACCAACAATTGTGCCAAATGATGCCAACAATGGGGCACAATTCCTACCAATGACACTAACAATTGGACCCAGTGACACCAACGATGAGACACTATTTCTCCCACTGACACAAAAGACACAACATTGTTTTTTTCTCACTGACGTCGGGACCTTTTTTTACTCCCAATGGCCACAGTCCGCCCCCTCCTGAAGGACAGTAAATTGGCCTTTTGTTTAGAAAGTTTGGAGACCCCTCTTTCTCAACCTCAGTCCTCAAGAATCCTCAACAGGCCATGTTTTCAGGTTTTACTTTGCACAGCTGCTTTAAATCAATATCAATAACATGGTATTGATAAGAATTATTTTATCTAAGGGAAGTTCCCAAAACACGGCCCGTTGGTGGTACTGGAGGACTGAGGTTTAGAGCCGCCGCTCCAGCGGATGGAAACAGGAGAACCTGATAGGACAGCCAAGACTAAACCAGTTTCAGTTCTGAAATACCATAATAAGTATCTATCAGATTGGAGCCACGTGACCTCATTTCAGTCCAAGAGAGTCATCAAACTCCACGTTATGTATCATTCTATTCAGGTGCGGGCATTTCCTGGCGTCTTACCACTAAAAACGTTGCCCATTCTTACGTTGGCGCCAACAATTTGGTATTCATCAGGGGTCAAGTCCTGGGGAAAAAAGTGTGGGAACTCCCACCCAAGATCCACTCGCCCACCAAAAAAAAAAAAAAAAATGATACGCTCATATGCACGAAACGCTTCAAAAGTGGTATTTTTCATCCAATTCTCGTATTGTGTGGATGAAGCTTAACTGTTAGTACATAAAAAAAAAAAACAATCCTCAATAAACATAAATACGGTAATTCTCTGAATAATCAGCATTCATACAATTGTGCTTCCATGTAATGTGAACATCATGTTCTGATCTTTATTGGGGAATGTTATTTTGTATATAGAGTGTTTATGTGGTGAGTTTACACTTTTCATTGAACAGAGTTTGGATAACACAGGGTTAAACGGAAAGGTGATAAATGAAGTGCACATTATCTGGACAGAATGCTTGGGGAGATAGTGATGTGTTCCTGCTTAGGAGATGTATGTTAGCTTGGGGGGGGGGGGGCTGCAAACTCTGCAGGGCTCCAACACACACTCGCTGCTATTCCAACCCTTCACATATTTCCACATAAACTTCCCTCCTGGCATTAAACTTTGCCAGGTATTGTGCCCAGCTTACCACCCCAAACTGATGTTCCTCCCTCAGCTCACCTCTCTCCCTGCATGTCCTGTGAGCAGAATAGCTGTGCTCCTCCTCTGGGTTCTCTCATCAAATGGCACTGAAGATAGAGGAGGGGGGGGGGGATTCAGCGGGACACACAGAGCAAGTATGCAGGAGACTGGGGGGGGGGGGGGGGGGGGGGGTGAGGAGACAGAAAATCAGGAGGGGCCGTCGGGGAGGAGCGCATCACGAGAGGTCTGACTAAATACAATCTCTTAGCAGCAGGGACCTGATCTACCCATCAGCTAGCTATGATTGACAGGTAGATTGAAGCGAAAGCTGTCATGGTGCCTGTGACGGACCTCGTACCCAAGATGTCCGCCGTAACTGCTTCCTCTGTCCGGTACCACACAATCCAAGACCCCCTTAGCTTACCCAGTCACCAGACAACACCAGTGTAGGGTACATCAGGAATGAATCTTTATTTGACATGTCACACTTATATACAGCTAGATGACTCACACCTAACCTAATTAGCATGAGCTAATTATCTTAATAAACACTGGACTCCTTCATTCAATTGCAGGGTTAATTAGCACACACAACAATAGGTGAAAAGCTTCTACAAGCCAGACTATACTCATTAACCCAACAGACAGGTGGCTGGAGTTCATGAGTCATGACATTAGCGTCTCTTGCTAATATGCCAAATACACATACAGATTCTATGTGTATTGGGGGCCAGCATGGACCTGAATCCAAGTATCACCAGCTCAGGGGTCCCAGGCTTGCAGCTCAAAGAGCACTGTTCCCCCAACTGCCAGGGACCATAATCGTAAGGCAACAGGCTCGCACTCAGTCCCCTCCAACAGCCCATGTCCCGGCTAGGTCCGTCACAGTGCCCCCTACTGGCAATGCCTGAATGGTCAGGTGTGCGGCACTTACTATTGCGAGCTGTGTCTGCGGCTGCTGGTGTAGCACCGCCACACAGCTCGCATACTTCAAAGTCTTGCAGGACACGGCTGCTAACGGGAACTTAGTTCCTGTTGTGGAAAAAGTACAGGAACTCCGTTCCCATGCGTTCCCGCAGGACTTGAGCCCTGGTATTCATATATTTAAGCTTTAGTGCCATAAGTTTTCGCAGAGCGGTTATGGAATATCAGCCATTCCAAAGCAAAAAAACTTTCTGATTTCCTCTTCTGAGATTTTATTGGAATTGGGAACATGCGCTTGAAGACGGGCAGCCATGATGTCTCCTATCCCACCATTATCCATAAATCTCCTTCTTCCCGGAATTACAAGGGAATTGCTGCAAGTAATGACACAAATACATCACTTCCTATTCTGAAGACCTAAACCACAGCCGAGTAAATCCATATTACCGGCCATGTGTGGTGTTGCTCAGAGTGCCGGACATTAGTGCTAATAACACACATAGGTTTGAGACGTACATTAAATATGACTACGAGGTAAAATAGTCCACATAGTGGGGTATTTTAAGTAATATCTCTGCGAGATGCCTAAGTGCCGTTCCTGCGTCATAAAGGGAAATGCATGGAGGTGCAGATAATAGAAGACGCGAAATAAAAGTCATCTATATGAGCCATTTCAATTAGCAGATCCATTTCGTGTGGACCACATTTCATCAAGAAGGTATTTAAAGTCCAACTCCGGGCTAACATGGATTTTCATGTTCCCCAGGAGGAATGAAAGTTAAAAAGGTAGCTCAGACTGCAATAGTCATCGCCTTTTCTCCCCCCCCCCCCCCCCCCCCCACTCTATTCAACAATTAGATGTCCTCAGTCTTCAGGTTGAATGACTTACACATTAACCTGGAAGACTGAGGATATCCTGTAAGTACAGGGTGTCATGGACCCACCCTATAAGGTGGCATCGCCCTGGCGCTCTGCATTCACAGTAATGAGGTAGAAGGGTGCTGGTGAAATTTATCCAGCACCACTCTCTGCATCATTGAGCCATTGAGGAAGAGGACCCAGTGCTTCATAGGTGTCATCACCTGCTGTGTTTCCCTGGGCGGAGAATTGTAATTCCAGTGTCCACCAGCGGGTGTCTCCTAACAGCAAGCAGATCCCACCTGGTGCTGGCTGCTGGGAGGGTATTTAGTTCCTCCTCTACTAGTGTTTCCCTGGGCAGAGAATTGTAATTCCAGTGTCCACCAGCGGGTGTCTCCTAACAGCAAGCAGATCCCACCTGGTGCTGGCTGCTGGGAGGGTATTTAGTTCCTCCTCTACTAGTGTTTCCCTGGGCAGAGAATTGTAATTCCAGTGTCCACCAGCGGGTGTCTTCTAACAGCAAGCAGATCCCACCTGGTGCTGGCTGCTGGGAGGGTATTTAGTTCCTCCTCTACTAGTGTTTCCCTGGGCGGAGAATTGTAATTCCAGTGTCCACCAGCGGGTGTCTCCTAACAGCAAGCAGATCTCACCTGGTGCTGGCTGCTGGGAGGGTATTTAGTTCCTCCTCTACTAGTGTTTCCCTGGGCGGAGAATTGTAATTCCAGTGTCCACCAGCGGGTGTCTCCTAACAGCAAGCAGATCCCACCTGGTGCTGGCTGCTGGGAGGGTATTTAGTTCCTCCTCTACTAGTGTTTCCCTGGGCGGAGAATTGTAATTCCAGTGTCCACCAGCGGGTCTCTCCTAACAGCAAGCAGATCCCACCTGGTGCTGGCTGCTGGGAGGGTATTTAGTTCCTCCTCTACTAGTGTTTCCCTGGGCGGAGAATTGTAATTCCAGTGTCCACCAGCGGGTGTCTCCTAACAGCAAGCAGATCCCACCTGGTGATGGCTGCTGGGAGGGTATTTAGTTCCTCCTCTACTAGTGCCTCTTGCTTCAGTGTTTTGCTTTGATAGCCAGATACTGCTTGCCATTTATCAGGCTCCTGATCTTGCTCTTGCCCTGTATCCTGTATCCTGTATCCTGCACCCTGCTTCCTTATATCTGCTGCCCCTGTTCCTGATCCCAGTCCTGGTTCCCCCCTCCTCCTTGCATCTCCAGTATTACCCTGTCTATCTGTGTTCACAGTGGCAGCTGGTGCTCAATGTTCATGAGGGGGGAGGCCCGTGGCCTCCCCAGCTAGCCAGCCACCCCCCCCAAGCCAGCCAACGAACCACCCCCCCACCCCTGGCGCTCGATCGCCGATTCCGCCCTGTTGCTCGATTGCCGCATCTCTCACCTGTCACCTGCCAGGACCCATCCACCAGCCCCTGCACTTACCCCATCCAGGTCGCGGCTTCTCCCCCGCATCTCCTCCCGAATCCTGGCGGTCACTTATCCTCCCCGCCAATCAGGACTTCCGCTCCACCCAAAACTGGAATACAAAATTAAAACTGGAATATTTTTCTTCCTCCAGCACTGGTTTTTTGTCTACATAAATTAATTACTGACAGTCCACAATAAACATAATTTTTATAAAAAGATCCATCTTTTAACATTAAATTTCCATCCTTTTGCTCTAGTTCAGTGACTTTGTCTATGCTGAGACGATGCACCAGTCTGCTGCAGGCAGGAGGAGGCATTTCTTCAGTCTCCTTTTCCACAGTAATTAGACTACAAACATCTTATCATTGGAATAAGCTTGTGTTTGGACTTGAATATCATGGTGTGGCTCTTCAGTTCTCAATCACTTATTTCGCCCCCCCCCCACCCCCCCCCCCCCCCCCCCCCCCCCCCCCCCCCCCCCCCCCCCCCCCCTCCCCCCCCCCCCCCCCAGTGATCAAACTGCAACATTGTAACTGTTTAAAAAAAAGGTAACAACTGAAAAGAAATATATCCAGTATACCCTAATGCCTTGTACACATGGTCAGACATTCCGACCACAAAATCCATCAGATTTTTTCAGACGGATTTTGTGGTGTTGCAAACACACGGTCGGACAAAGTTGGCAGAAAATCCGATCGTTCGGAATGTGGTGACGTTCGTTGCGTATGACGGAAATACGTAGAGGCTAGCAGCCAATAGCTTTGGTCTCGTAATTTGATCTGAGCATGCGTGGCAATTTGTCCGTCGGAATTCCCTAAAAACAATTGGAAAAAGCAGGGCCGTTTTTTCCACTAGGCATGCTGGGCAGTTGCCCAGGGGCCCCACTTGTCTGGAGGGCCCCATCCAGGGCTGATCCTCAGCGCTGCAATCTGCTGCTTAAATTGACTGACTGCACTGGTTGCTCACTTCGCCGGCCGGCATCTAGCTATCAACCAGTGACGTCAATCAGCTGCCACTGTGCCCATCAAACACAGCCACTGTGCCCATTAAATAGCCACTGTGCCCATCAAACAGCCACTTTGCCCATCAAAGCTGCCACTGTGCCCCATCAAACACAGCCATTGTGCCCATTAAATGCTGCCACTGTGCCCATTAAACGCAGCCACTATCCCCATCAAACGCTGCCACTGTGCCCAAACGCCGCTGCTGTGCCCATCAAACGCTGCCACTGTGCCCATCAAACTCGTGTTATATTGTCCTAACGTTGTGTTAATGTTTAAACACTGATTTTGCCCGGGGGCCTATAATGCTCTTAAGATGGCCCTGGGAAAAAGTCCTTTGTTGTCGGAAAATTTTAGGTCCTGCTCTCAAATTTTTTCCGTCTGAATTTCCGACGGAAAAAGTCCGATAGAGCCCACATCAGACCTTTGCCGTCTAAAATTCCGACCGTGTGTACAGGGCATTACAAACGGACTATGGCACAGCACAATGAAATAATATATCCAGTATACCCTAACAAATGGCGGCACAGCACAAGAGACCAATAACAATTAATGATCTTTATTATACAATAGTAAAAAATAGTAAAAAAGATAAAAACATCAATATGTTCCCCATACATACATACTCTGTATGTATATCTAAATAGCTCTGAAAGCTGATGAACCATATATACCAGCCATTCTCAACCAGGGTTCCTCCAGAGGTTGCTAGGGGTTGCTCCAGAGGTTGCTAGGGTTCCTCCAGAGGTTGCTAGGGGTTCCTCCAAAGGTTGCTAGGCGTTCCTTGAGCTGTGGCTGATGAACCCCCTATTTGATGATGCCTAAAGAGTTTAAGGTTTAGCATCACTTAGCAAAGCCAGCAGCAAGACACCAAATATCTTTTTAACTGTCTTTAAGGGTGGCCTTCTGAACAGAACTTTAACCACTTCAGCCCCGGACCAATTGGCAGCCAAAGGACCAGGCCCCATTTTTGCGATTCGGCACTGCGTCACTTTAACTGGCAATTGCGCGGTCGTGCGACGTGGCTCCCAAACAAAATTGGCGTCCTTTTTTTCCCACAAATAGAGCTTTCTTTTGGTGGTTATTTGATCGCCCCTGCGGTTTTTATTTTTTGCGCTATAAAACAAAAATAGAGCGACAATTTTGAAAACAAATGCAATATTTTTTTGCTTTTTGCTATAATAAATTATCCCCAAAAAATATATAAAAAAACATTTTTTTTCCTCAGTTTAGGCCGATACATATTCTTCTACATATTTTTGGTAAAAAAAATCGCAATTAGCGTTTATTGATTGGTTTTGCGCAAAAGTTATAGCGTTTACAAAATAGGGGATAGTTTTATAGATTTTTATTAATATTTTTTTTTACTAGTAATGGCGGCGATCAGCGATTTTTTATTGTGACTGCGACATTATGGCGGACACATCGGACATTTTTTGACACAATTTTTGGGACCATTTTCATTTATACAGCAATCAATGCTATTTAAATGCATTGATTCCTGTATAAATGACACATGCAGTGAAAGAGTTAACCACCAGGGGGAGGGGAGGGGTTATGGGCTGTGACGTGTGGTGTTTTTTTTTTACATTAGGGGGCGTGGCTGTACGTCTGACGTCATTGATTGGCTTTCCCGATGACCGGGAACAGCCAATCAATGACAGGCAGAGTAGGAAGCGCGGGGAGAGGTTTGTTTACACAGACCTCTCCCCGTTCTTCAGCTCCGTGACCCGATCGCGGGACACCAGCGGCGATCGGGTCCGCTGGTCCCGCGGCCGTGGTCACGGAGCTCCCGTGTATATCTGCCGCAGTATATCTGCGTTAGGCGGTCGGGAAGCGGTAAAGGGTGGCATTCTGAACAGCACTTTAAGGGGGACATTCTTCCTACTGACCACCAATATAAGGAGCATTGTTCCTATTGAGCCCTAAAGATTTGGGTTTAGTAAGGGTTCCTCGAGACATGAAAATTGTTTTTGGGGTTCCTCTAGGGTTTAAAGGTTGAGAAAGCCTGATATATACAGACTAGGACGATGGAAGACCTATATAGATGGACCTATCTAGACCTATATAGATGTAGTAGACTCTTCCATTGCCTGTGGGGTATACATGGGCAGGGCAAAGAGGGTGGAGTCAGGGGTGGAGCGGCAAAATTAGGTTTCGCCTAGGGCATCAAAAATCCTTGCACCAGCTCTGGCGGGACATCCGGCCATCAGCGCAATATTCATTGTCACCTTGTAGTCACAAGGTGAGAAGCTGCAGCAGCGGCTGATCGGCGTTGGGAGATGTGAACACAGCCAAGAACTGCACAGGGACCAGCATTTACATAATTGTGTCATCTCTGAGCTGGCATCCAGGTCCAGAAAATAGATGTTGACCCTGGGTGATGCCTGAACAAAGATGGTGCCCTCCTTCTGGGCAGGAAAGCAGATGAAGTCATTATTAGGGGGGGGGAGCCCTATGATCTCTGTGCCAGGTAATAAATACCTGGAGGGGGTACAATATTACATTACTTAGCATGGATAAAAAATATATATATTCTATATGTCTGATACTAGGTCCACTTTCAGGGGGTCAACTTCTACCCGGGCGCAAGTGTACGGTCGGCCGGACGGGCGAACGCTCCCGTCTGGCTGTCTGGTCCCTTAGTTGGCGGCGAAGCTCGCTGGAGAAAAAATCACATGGTGAAGCAGAAATGAGAACTCTTGGAATAAATCCAGATCAGGATCCCCCTCCCTCCTTTCCCTCCAGCCCCCTGGAATCCACCACATCAGCTCTCACCTCCCTTGCCAGGTAGCTTGGGCTTCCCCCCTTCCCTCCAATGACTATGAGGCAAGCCCCCCCCCCCTCTCCCCCCCTCCTTCCCTCCCTCCACCTATCCAGGATCATGTGGCTCTGGAGAAAAGGAACAATCAAATATTATCCTTCATAGTCTTTTAGAAGATCCTCTATATATTATATCTTAGTTTAGTAGAACTACTTTCTTTTTCTTTTTTGAAGAAGAGATCCTACCTTTTTCTTTCCTTTTTAGTCTTTAGATTTTTCTTGCTTTTTTTCTTAGTTTAGATCTAGCTTCTTTTTTACCCTCTTTACTATTTTTTATCCTTTCAGATGAATTCTTCTCTTTCCTTTTAGTTTTATATTAGAAGAGAGCCTTTTCCCCTATTTTATCTATTTATACTCCTTCCTTATTTTATTAGATTCCTTAGCCTAGAACCCTAGTAGTTTAGAATCCTTCCCTACTCCTAGCCTAGCCCTTTTCTCCCCTTTTTTCCTACCTCTTTTATTATCTCTTTTTTCTATCTTTTGATTTCTTTAGTATCCCTATAGTAGAAGAGACTACTATATTAAGTTTTTCCTCTTTCTTGAAGAGTGCATTTTTTTATTACCCTTTTTTTAGATCTTCTTTTTTTATTTCTTTTCATGTGGCTCTGGAGAAAAGGAACAATCAAATATCACTGAGTGCCAAACACACAATGGACTCACTAGATGTGGATGAGGAATGACTGCAGCAGGCTTAGAAGGACACATTGCAGTCAGCCTGCCTAGAGTTGTGCATCCTCTGCTGCTGCTGCTGAGGAGGAGGGGACTTGTAGTTTGTGCTGTGCAGGGACAGTTTGGAGGGATGGAAGATGTCACCCTGCAGGGAGGAAGATCTCAAAGTCTCTGATTTGGTGTCTCCAACACTTTGGCTGCGTTGAGGGCTTGGGTTCTTCTTAGAACCACATAGACCTGGTGGCTGGAGGGGCTAGAAGAGAGAGGAAAAAAAAAGGGGTGGGGGGCTGACTGTCCTGAAACTGGAGGAAGATGCAGCCTAAGGAGGCAGAGACATGGGAGATTTAACCACTATCACAAGAGGATCTGGTCCTGGGGGCTCCTGCAGAGGCTCCCCACAAGCTGACAACTTTCCCTTGAAGACTGGCCACAGGGCTGGGCAGGCGGAGGGCCCACCAGGTGCAAGCAACCCAAAGGTGAGTGCTGACAGTCTCCCCTGCAGCTGCTAGAGCTGCACCGAGGTTTACTTCTTTGTAAATTGTTACATGTGCAGCTGTAGCCTGAAAATATTTGTCACATGTGCAGCTGTAGCCTGAAAATATTTGTCACATGTGCAGCTGTAGCCTGAAAATATTTGTCACTTGTGCAGCTATACAATATTTGTGACATATGTAGCAGTTGTTTCATAATATTTGTTACAATTGCTGCTCGATAATAACTGTTATATGTGCGGCTGTAGCCTGAAAATATTTGTCACTTGTGCAGCTACACTCTGACCATATTTGTGACATGTGTAGCAATTGTTTCATAATATTTGTTACAATTGCTGCTCTTGCTGGATAATAACTGTTATATGTGCAGCTGTAGTCTGCAAATATCTGTCACATGTGAAGTTCTACTCCAACAATCATTGTTACATATGTAGCAGTTGTTGGATATTTGTTAGGTGTGAGGCTGTAGTCTGACAATAATTGTTACATATGTAGCAGTTGCTCGTTAGCTGTAGTTTGGCTACATTAATACACACGCCACTCTCCGCACGCGTTCCGTCCTCAGGGCTCCATGCCCACTGGCTTAAAAATCGCGGCTTCTACAGGAGTTTTGCCTGTAGAAGCAGCTTAATGTTACTCTATGAGGGGTAGATTTACTAAAGGCAAATCCACTTTGCACTACAAGTGCACTTGGAAGTGCAGTCACTGTAGATCCAAGGGGGACTTGCAAGGAGAAAAAAGAAAAGCATTTTTACTTGCACATGATTGGATAATAGAAATCAGCAGGGCTTCCCCTCAATTCAGATCTTCCCCTCAGATCTACAGCACTTCCAAGTGCACTTGTAGTGCAAAGTGGATTTGCCTTTAATAAATAACCCCCCATTGTTACATATGTAGCAGTTGTTGGATATTTGTTAGGTGTGCGGCTGTAGTCTGACAATATTTGTTACATATGTAGCAATTGTTTGTTAGGTGTGCAGCTGTAGTTTGGCTACATTAATACACACGCCACTCTCCGCACGCGTTGCGTCCTAAGGGCTCCATGCACACTGGCTTAACAAATCACTTACAGGAGTTTGGGGTTTTGCCTGTAGAAGCAGCTCAATGGGGGTTATTTACGAAAGGCAAATCCACTTTGCACTACAAGTGCACTTGGAAGTGCAGTTGCTGTAGATCCAAGGGGGACATGCAAGGAAAATAAAGAAAAGCATTTTTACTTGCACATGATTGGATGATAGAAATCATCAGGGCTTCCCCTCATTTCAGATCTTCCCCTCGGATCTACAGCGACTGCACTTCCAAGTGCACTTTCAGTGAAATTTCAAGTGCACTTTGCACTTGTAGTTTGCACTTGTAGTGCAAAAGGGATTTGCCTTTTGTAAATAACTGTACAGCTGTAGTCTGACAATATTTGTTACATTTGTAGCAGTTTGTTTGATAATATGTGGCATGTGCTGCTATACTCTGACAATAATTGTTACATATGTAGCAATTGTTCGTTAGCTGTAGTTTGGCTACAATAATACACACGCCACTCTCCGCACGCGTTGCGTCCTCAGGGCTCCATGCACACTGGCTTAAAAATCGTGGCTTCTACAGGAGTTTTGCCTGTAGAAGCAGCTTAATGTTACCCTATGGGGGGAGATTTACTAAAGGCAAATCCACTTTGCACTACAAGCGCACTTGGAAGTGCAGTTGATGTACATCCGAAGGGGGGCTTGCAAGGAAAATAAAGAAAAGCATTTTTACTTCACATGATTGGATGATAGAAATCAGCAGGGCTTCCCCTCATTTCAGATGTACCCCTCAGATCTACAGCGACTGCACTTCCAAGTGCACTTGTAGTGAACAGTGGATTCGACTAAAGGGAAACACACTCTGCACTACAAGTGCACTGCAAGTGCACTTGAAAGTGCACTTGAAAGTGCAATCGCTGTAGATCGCTGTAGATATGAGGGGAAGCTATGCTGATTTTATGACCCAATCATGTGCAAGTAAAAATTCTGTTTTTTATTTTTTCCTTGCATGTCCCCTCAGATCTACAGCGACTGCACTTGCAGTGCACTTGTAGTGCAAAGTATATTTGCCTTTCGTAAATAACCCCCATTGTGTCCATGCAGATTAGATGACAGGCATACTTTAAGCAGGGGAAAAAAATACCTTCTGGTTTGCGTTTCTGATTGGAGCTTTCTGGCAGCAAAAAAAAAAAACGCTAAACTTTCCTAAACTCGTCTAAAACTATGGAGTTGATTTACTAAAGGAAAATAGACTGTGCACTTTGTAAAGTGCAGTTGCTCCAGAGCTTAGTAAATGAGGAAAACCTCTGCTAAAGCCCATTATCCAATCACATGCAAGCAAAAAGACTGTTTTTTTTTTCCCTGGCACGTGATTGGGTATTCTTTGCAAAGTGAAGCTTTACCTCATTTACTAAGCTCTGGAGCACTTTCACTTGCAGAGTGCCATTGCACAGTGCCCAGTCTATTTGCCTTTAGTAAATCAACCCCAATGTACAAAACATCTCTATATGGCTCCATGCACACTGGGCTTAAAAAAATGGCAGTTCCCTTGACATAAAAAAAAAAAAAAAAGCTCATATAAAGCGTTTTTTTTTTGTACACAGTTTAGATGTGTTTAGGAGAGTTGAGCATTTTTTCTGCCAGGAAGCTCCAATCAGAAACGCAAACCAGATGTTTTTTTTTTTTTTTTCCTGCCTCTTAACGTTGAGCTTTTAATATGCCTTTAATCGTCCTGATATGTGTGGACACACAGGATAACATTGAGCTGCTACAGGCAAAAACGCAAAACTCCTGCAGAAGCCGCGATTTTGAAGCCAGTGTGCATGGAGCCTCGGGGCTCCTACAGGCTTTTGAGCTCCTATTTTTTTTCTCTTCCTGGAAACTCCCCTCCATGTTAGCCAATGGGGGTTTATTTACTAAAGGCAAATCTACTTTGTACTACAAGAGCACTTGGAAGTAAAGTCGCTGTAGATCTGAGGGGGACATGCAAGGAAAATAAAAAAACAGCATTTTTGCTTGCACATGATTGGATGATAAATTCAGCAAAGCTTCCCTTCATTTCAGATCTCCCCCTCAGATCTACAGCGACTGCACTTCCAAGTGCACTTGTAGTGCAAAGTGGATTTTCCTTTAGTAAATCTCCCCCTCATAGAGTAACATTGAGCTGCTTCTACAGGCAAAACTCCTGTAGAAGCCGCGATTTTTAAGCCAGTGTGCATGGAGCCCTGAGGACGCAACGCGTGCGGAGAGTTGTGTGTGTATTATTGTAGCCAAGCTACAGCTGCACACCTAACAAACAATTGCTACATATGTTACAATTGATGTCAGAGTACAGCTGTACACCTAACAAATATCCAACAACTGCTACATATGTAACAATGATTGTAGAATGTGACAAATATTTTCAGGCTACAGCCGCACATATAACAGTTATTATCCAGCAAGAGCAGCAATTGTAACAAATATTATGAAACAACTGCTACATATGTCACAAATATTGTCAGAGTGTAGCTGCACATGTGCAGTTGCTCCAGAGATTGGTAAATGAGCAGAAGCTCTGCAGACTTCCATTTTCCAATCATGTGCAAGCGAAAATGCTGTTTTTAAATTTTTTTATTTTACTTCCACGTGATTGGGTATTCTTTGCAAAGTGAAGCTTTACCTCATTTACTAAGCTCTGGAGATACTACCCTTGCAGAGTGCACAGTTTATTTTACATGAGCAAATCAACCCCAATGTGTCCATGCACCCAATGGGGGTTATTTACTAAAGTCAAATCCACTTTGCACTACAAATGCAAACTACAAGTGCAAAGTGCACTTGAAATTGCACTGAAATTGCACTTGGAAGTGCAGTCGCTGTAAATCTGAGGGGAAGATCTGAAATGAGGGGAAGCTCTGCTGATTTTAACATCCAATCATGTGCAAGCTAAAATGCTGTTTTTTTGTATTTTCCTTGCATGTCCTCCTCGGATTTTGCACTTGTAGTTTGCACTTGCAGTGCAAAGTGGATTTGCCTTTAGTAAATACCCCCCTCTGTGTGGCTGCACTGGATTCTGAGTGCTCCAGTTTTAGTAAATATCCCTCTATAGGTGTATTAGAGAACGATACAAGTCTGGGCTCGAGTAATGATAGATGTGCAAAAGTCTGTAATTCTTTATTTTATTGGAACCATTTCTTTCAATCCAATAAATTTCTAGTAAACAGAAAATTGGCACTTGGTGACTGAAACCAGAATTGGACTTGACATTTTATATACATTTGTGTGTTGTTTATATATGCTATACTATATGTGTGTGTTTACACAGGTGTGTATATATATATAGCAGTTGTTATTATATATATAGATAATTATATATTATTATATTACTATATAGATTAATATATTATAATATATTATATATATTATTTATTATTATTATATATAGATATATATATATATATCTATATAGCAGTCATTATTATATATATATATGATGTGTGTATATTATTTATATATATATATATATATATATATATATATATATATATATATATATATATATATATATATATATATATATATATATATAGCAGTCGTTATTATATATATAGATAATTATATATTATTATATTACTATATAGATTGATATATTATAACATATTATATATATTATTATATATAGATATATATAAATAGCAGTCGTTATTATATATATATATATAGATAATTATATATTATTATATTATATATTATTATATAGATGAATATATTATTATTATTATTATATATAGATATATAGATATAGATATATATAGCAGTCATTATTATATACATATATATATATATATATATATATATATATATATATATATATATATATATATATGTGTGTGTATATTATTTATATATATATATATTATATATATATATATATATATATATATATATATAGCAGTCGTTATTATATATATAGATAATTATAATATTATATATATATATATATATATATATACACATACATACATACATACACACACACAGTATATTGCATTATATATATATATATGTATATATATATATATATATATATATATATATATTTTTTTTATATATAAAATTATATAATAAACATATATGTATATATTTAATAAGACAAGCACAGGCCTTATCTTGAAATAACTATTCATGGCAAAAAAATTAAGCACAAAAATAATAAACAAAAAAAAATATTAGTGTACCAACCAATAATCAATTCCACATTCTACTGTGGAATTGATTATTGATTGGTACACTAATATAAATGTCACCATTTTTTTTTTTTTTTTTGGGGGGGATTTATTATTTAAGTAGCAGCACTGAAATATAAAACAGGTGATTTTTGGAATCCTAGGCTCAGTGAAGCACACAGGTCTATAGAGGATGCTGCGTGAGGAGCCCATTAGCTGGAGAGGTGTGATATCACTCCATCACAATGTCCTTATTATCGGCATTTCATTCCTCTGTATAAGTTTTGCACTGAGATGCCATAAGCTGCTGCATGTAAAAAAGGGGTTAAGAATTCCCAGCGGAGGCGATGCAATGTAAACAGTTCACATCTGCAGCCTCAGCACAAAGCTGTCTCTCCCAGGTGGAGGGAAGAAGTTAATATTTGGCACAAGCTCTCCCAAGAGCCATTCAGCCTTCTCTTCTGTATACTGTTACAGGGGAGAGGGGGGGGGGGGGGGGATGGATGGAAATGCAAAGCAGAATTCTTCTAGTAAATACTCAGCGTAGTCCTGACATTTTTTTGCAGGACGGCGGTGGTGCAGCGTCGGTACAATTTGGATTACGGAACTTTATTCAGTGTCGTTGCATTTGTGCAGAGCAGATTGCCCGGGGCAGCTAAGCTATTAGCTCCCTAGTGTGATGATAGAAAGCCACTTATCTCCAGAGAGATTGAAGAAGTGTAACAGCAGCAAAACCTCTCTTCTGCAGTACAGGGAAAACGTTCTGCCTAAAACTGCTGGATGGAGATTGCAAGCCGACTTTTCCACCACTTTACAGACAGGCTGGGGCTCATTTTCATCCCTCGGGTTTGATTTATCGGTGGTTTTCTGCAGCCTCCATCAGTCTGTTTGGCATTCAACACTTCCCGGGAGTGTCAGACCGTGGTGTCCCCCTCCACCATGCCATGATTCAATTCTCCGACCCCTTTGTCACTGCTGAGCCCTGTAGTGACATAGAGGGTGTGGAGGATGGGACCACGGTTGGACACAAAGACTTCTGACACTTCCGGGAGTGTCGGATTCTGGTGCCCCCACCATGCCATGGTTCCATTCCATAGAGGTTGTGGAGGATAGGACCACGGTTGGACACAAAGACTTCTGACACTTCCGGGAGTGTCGGATTCTGGTGCCCCCACCATGCCATGGTTCCATTCCATAGAGGTTGTGGAGGATAGGACCACGGTTGGACACAAAGACTTCTGACACTTCCGGGAGTGACGGATTCTGGTGCCCCCACCATGCCATGGTTCCATTCCATAGAGGTTGTGGAGGATAGGACCATGGTTGGACACAAAGACTTCTGATACTTCCGGGAGTGTCGGATTCTGGTGCCCCCACCATGCCATGGTTCCATTCCATAGAGGTTGTGGAGGATAGGAACACGGTTGGACACAAAGACTTCTAAATACTTCTGGGAGTGTCGGATTCTGGTGCCCCCACCAGGCCATGGTTCCATTCCATAGAGGTTGTGGAGGATAGGACCATGGTTGGACACAAAGAATTCTGACACTTCTGGGAGTGTCGGATTCTGGTGTCCCCACCATGCCATGGTTCCATTCCATAGAGGTTGTGGAGGATAGGACCACGGTTGGACACAAAGTCTCCAGACACTTCCGGGAGTGTCGGATTCTGGTGCCCCCACCATGCCATGGTTCCATTCCATAGAGGTTATGGAGGATAGGACCACGGTTGGACACAAAGACTTCTGACACTTCCGGGAGTGTCGGATTCTAGTGCCCCCCCACCATGCGATGATTCCATTCTCCAACCCCTTAATCACTGCTGAGTCCTGTAGTGACTTAGGGGGTGGAAGTTAGAACCATGGTTGGATGCAAAAAAAAATCTGACACTTCTGGGAGTGTCGGATTCTGGACCTCCCCGCCACCATACCGTGATTCCATTCCCTGGCCCCTTTGTCATTGCTGAGTCTTTTCATGATGTAGGGATTGGAAAACAGAACCTTAGTTGGATACGAAAAAAATCTGCTGTAGAGGTTGTGGAGGATAGGACCACGGTTGGACACAAAGACTTCTGACACTTCCGGGAGTGTCGGATTCTGGTGCCCCCACCATGCCATGGTTCCATTCCATAGAGGTTGTGGAGTATAGGACCATGGTTGGACACATCCTTGTGCCCACCTCCACCATGCCATGATTCCATTCCCCGATCCCTTTGTCATTGCTGAGTCCTTTCATGAAATAGAGGTTGGAAAATAGAACCATGGTTGTGGAGGATAGGACCACGGTTTGACACAAAGTCTTCTGACACCTCCAGGAGTGTCAGATTCTGGTGTCCCCCTCCATCGTGCCATGATTTCATTCTCTGACCCCTTTGTTACTGTTGAGTCCTTTTATGAAATAAGGGCTGGAAAAGACTTCTGACACTTCCGGGAGTGTCGGATTCTGGTGCCCCCACCATGCGATGATTCCATTCTCCAACCCCTTAGTCACTGCTGAGTCCTGTAGTGACTTAGGGGGTGGAAGTTAGAACCATGGTTGGATACAAAAAAAAATCTGACACTTCTGGGAGTGTTGGATTCTGGACCTCCCCCCCCCCCCCCCCACCATACCGTGATTCCATTCCCTGGACCCTTTGTCATTGCTGAGTCCTTTCATGATGTAGGGATTGGAAAATAGAACCTTAGTTGGATACGAAAAAAATAAATCTGCTGTAGAGGTTGTGGAGGATAGGACCATGGTTGGACACAAAGACTTCTGACACTTCCGGGAATGTCGGATTCTGGTGCCCCCACAATGCCATGGTTCCATTCCATAGAGGTTGTGGAGGATAGGACCACGGTTGGACACATCCCTGTGCCCCCCTCCACCATGCCATGATTCCATTCTCTGACCCCTTTGTCACTGCTGAGTCCTTTCATGACATTTGTTGGAAGATAGAACCATGGTTAGATACAACAAAAAAAAAAATCTGACACTTCTGGGAGTGTCGGATTCTGGTGCCCCCCCCCCCACCACGTCATGATTCCATTCCCCCGACCCCTTTGTCATTGCATGTCCTTTCATGAAATAGGGGTTGGAAAATAGAACCATGGTTGTGGAGGATAGGACCACGGTTGGACACAAAGTCTTCTGACACCTCCAGGAGTGTCAGATCCTGGTGTCTCCCTCCATCGTGCCATGATTTCATTCTCTGACCCCTTTGTTACTGTTGAGTCCTTTTATGAAATAGGGGTTGGAAAAGATTTCTGACACTTCCGGGAGTGTCAGATTCTGGTGCCCCCACCATGCCATGGTTCCATTCCATAGAGGTTGTGGAGGATAGGACCACGGTTGGACACAAAGACTTCTGACACTTCCGGGAGTGTCGGATTCTGGTGCCCCCCCACCAGGCCATGGTTCCATTCCATAGAGGTTGTGGAGGATAGGACCATGGTTGGAAAAGACTTCTGACACTTCCAGGAGTGTCGGATTCTTGTGTCCCCACCATGCCATGGTTCCATTCCATAGAGGTTGTGGAGGATAGGACCACGGTTGGACACAAAGACTTCTGACACTTCCGGGAGTGTCGGATTCTGGTGCCCCCACCATGCCATGGTTCCATTCCATAGAGGTTGTGGAGGATAGGACCACGGTTGGACACAAAGACTTCTGACACTTCCGGGAGTGTCGGATTCTGGTGCCCCCACCAGGCCATGGTTCCATTCCATAGAGGTTGTGGAGGATAGGACCATGGTTGGAAAAGACTTCTGACACTTCCGGGAGTGTCGGATTCTGGTGCCCCACCATGCCATGATTCCATTCCATAGAGGTTGTGGAGGATAGGACCACAGTTGGACACAAAGACTTCTGACACTTCCGGGAGTGTCGGATTCTGGTGCCCCCACCAGGCCATGGTTCCATTCCATAGAGGTTGTGGAGGATAGGACCATGGTTGGACACAAAGAATTCTGACACTTCTGGGAGTGTCGGATTCTTGTGTCCCCACCATGCCATGGTTCCATTCCATAGAGGTTGTGGAGGATAGGACCACGGTTGGACACAAAGTCTCCAGACACTTCCGGGAGTGTCGGATTCTGGTGCCCCCACCATGCCATGGTTCCATTCCATAGAGGTTGTGGAGGATAGGACCACGGTTGGACACAAAGACTTCTGACACTTCCGGGAGTGTCGGATTCTGGTGCCCCCACCATGCCATGGTTCCATTCCATAGAGGTTGTGGAGGATAGGACCACGGTTGGACACAAAGACTTCTGACACTTCCTGGGAGTGTCGGATTCTGGTGCCCCCCCACCATGCCATGATTCCATTCTCCAACCCCTTAATCACTGCTGAATCCTGTAGTGACATAGGGGGTGGAAGTTAAAACCATGGTTGGATACAAAAAAAGAAATCTGACACTTCCGGGAGTATCGGATTCTGGTGCCCCCCCCACCATGCCATGATTACATTCTCCAACCCCTTTGTCACTGCTGAGTCCTTTCATGATGTAGGGGTTGGAAAATAGAATCATGGTTGGATACAGAAAAACAAAAATCTGCTATAGAGGTTGTGGAGGATAGGACCACGGTTGGACACAAAGACTTCTGACACTTCCGGAAGTGTCGGATTCTGGTGCCCCCACCATGCCATGGTTCCATTCCATAGAGGTTGTGGAGGATAGGACCACGGTTGGACACAAAGACTTCTGACACTTCCGGGAGTGTCGGATTCTGGTGTCCCCACCATGCCATGGTTCCAGTCCATAGAGGTTGTGGAGGATAGGACCATGGTTGGACACAAAGACTTCTGACACTTCCGGGAGTGTCGGATTATGGTGTCCCCACCATGCCATGGTTCCAGTCCATAGAGGTTGTGGAGGATAGGACCACGGTTGGACACATCCCTGTGCCCACCTCCACCATGCCATGATTCCATTCCCCGATCCCTTTGTCATTGCTGAGTCCTTTCATGAAATAGGGGTTGGAAAATAGAACCATGGTTGTGGAGGATAGGACCACGGTTGGACACAAAGTCTTCTGACACCTCCAGGAGTGTCAGATCCTGGTGTCCCCCTCCATCGTGCCATGATTTAATTCTCTGACCCCTTTGTTACTATTGAGTCCTTTTATGAAATAGGGGTTGGAAAAGACTTCTGACACTTCTGGGAGTGTCGGATTCTGGTGCCCCCACCATGCCATGGTTCCACTCCATAGAGGTTGTGGAGGATAGGACCACGGTTGGACACAAGGACTTCTGACACTTCCGGAAGTGTCGGATTCTGGTGCCCCCACCATGCCATGGTTCCATTCCATAGAGGTTGTGGAGGATAGGACCACGGTTGGACACAAAGACTTCTGACACTTCCGGGAGTGTCGGATTCTGGTGTCCCCACCATGCCGTGGTTCCATTCCATAGAGGTTGTGGAGGATAGGACCATGGTTGGACACAAGGACTTCTGACACTTCCGGGAGTGTCGGATTCTGGTGTCCCCACCATGCCGTGGTTCCATTCCATAGAGGTTGTGGAGGATAGGACCACGGTTGGACACAAGGACTTCTGACACTTCCGGAAGTGTCGGATTCTGGTGCCCCCACCATGCCATGGTTCCATTCCATAGAGGTTGTGGAGGATAGGACCACGGTCGGACACAAGGACTTCTTAAACTTCCGGAAGTGTCAGATCCTGGTGTCCCCCTCCACCGTGCCATGATTATGCCGAATTTTGTCCGAAAATGTATTTGTAACTAAACAAATTTCACATATCTATTACAATCTAAGGGATATATACTGTAATTTATGCAGCTATAGACACTATTACTGTAATGGCGGCGATCAGCAACTTATAGTGGGACTGTGATAGGGTGGCGGGAAATCTGGCGCTAACAGACACTGGCTGGGAAGGTCACTAACTGACACTGACGTAGCGAGTGACACTAATCAAGTGATCAGTGATAATACAGTAAGTGACAACGTACTAATGGCTCTGGCTGGTAAGGGGTTGTGTGCTGCTTTTTCTTTACTATTTGGCTGTTTTTTTTTTTTTCTCCCTGCTTTTCAGGGAGAAGAAGCAGCCAGATTGCTATTCCTATGCACAGAGTTTGTAAACACAGACCTCTGTGAGTGATTGGACACAGCCCATCAGCTGACTTCAGCCGAAATCATTGTCTGAAATCAGCTGCCAAACACAGCATGGGCCAGCAGAGCGCACGCGCGTGCCCGCCTGCCAAACCCGGAAGAAGCTGCCGACGTACGGGCATGTGATTGTGCGCGGTCGAAAGGTGGGTAGACCAATCAGGTGATCCTGCCATGTGGGTCTTTGTTCAGCCACTTCCTGTTATAGGGTTGCTGTTTTTCCCAGTCGTGCTCCTGCGTTATCACTTGTTCACATGCAGCTCTGGTGGGTAGCGGTGCCACAGGCGCGGTCCACCATCAGTGATCCCGACCCGAAAAAAGGTTCAATGCAGCCATTATCGGAGTGCATGTAGGCAGGAAAAGGCTGCAAAAAGGTTGAAAGAGATCAGTAGCACTCAGGATGGAAAAAAAAGGTGAAAATAAACTATTTACTACAAAGTCCATTGTCTATGATACACTGGTCTTTAGCAAACGAAATGTCATCGGCGGGGCTTACATCTACTTTAAGTGAACCTGGTGTTTTGCCCCGCATGGATATAGCACAGGTTCACTTTAGAGAGAAATTGTCTTTGAACATTTGAAGCTCTGCTCTGGGCTGCCCCTTTGCGGGCATGCAAAGTGCCGGCCAGAGGAGCCCCTTACTGCTCTCCTTGCATAGACAAGCATAGAGACCAGGTCACAAACCGAGGATGTCCCTCACTTCAACTTTATTCAACCAGGCAGTTCACACACAAGATCTCCACCCTAAGGACTCACCTCACCAACGCGTTTCACCCATCTGACCTTAGTTGTAGAACACTTCTACCCATCTAGGACTAAACCCAGATGGGTGAAACATGTTAGAGGGGCGGGTCCTTAAGGCAGAGACTTTAATGCGCACTGTCTGAATAAAATTAAAATGAGTGACGTCATTGGGGTGCAACCTGGGTGCTATGATTTTTCAATAGCCACAAAGGACATACATTTACTTTGTGTGCACCAAAGGCCTTTACCAACCCAGGTATTGCCTTGCAAAAGCAGAAGTGACATCACTGGGCTGTAAATAGCCTGTGCAAGGAGCAGAGCTGTAGGGGGGGGGGGGGGGCAAGAGGCTCCACCCACTACAGAAAACTAAAGAAGGGGGAGGAGACAAGACCAGTCACCCTAGAAAAGGAGAGAGAGCAGCAGTGGCGGCTGGTGCTCAAAATTTTTAGGGGCGCAAAAATACTGAAAAAAAAACATCAATTGCAGCCACTGTGCCCATCAAATGTAGCCACTGTTCCCATTAATTGCTGCCACTGTGCCCATCAAATGTAGCCACTGTGCCCATCAAATGTAGCCACTGTGCCCTTTTAAATGCAGCCACTGGGCACATCAATTGCAGCCACTGTGCCCATCAAATGCATCCACTATGCCCATAAAATGCGTCCACTGTGCCTATCAATTGCAGCCACTGTGCTATCAATTGCAGCCACTGTGCCATCAATTGCAGCCACTGTGCCATCAATTGCAGCCACTGTGCCCATTAATTGCAGCCACTGTGCCCATCAAATGCAGCCACTGTGCTCATCAAATGCATCCACTGTGCCCATCAAATGCAGCCACTGTGCCCATCAATTGTAGCTACTGTGCCCATCAATTGCAGCCACTGTGCCCATCAATTGCGTCCACTGTGCCCATCAATTGCAACCACTGTGCCCATCAATTGCAGCCACTGTGCCATCAATTGCAGCCACTGTGCCCATTAATTGCAGCCACTGTGCCCATCAAATGCAGCCACTGTGCCCATCAAATGCAGCCACTGTGCCCATCAATTGTAGCTACTGTGACCCCCCCCCCCACCCACCTGCTTGCTGTCTGACTGACACTTACCCCATCTTGGTGGGGGATCACGCAGCGGGTGACGGCAGCAAGCTGTGTCCTCCATGCGTCTCTTCTTTCTTTCTGCTAGGCGTCCAATAGGGGCGCCTGTCCTTTCAGCCAATCGGGTGACGGGTATTAAACCCGCGCTTCCTGATTGGCAGAGAGGCGGTTCGGTGTTAGAAAAACAAATCCATTATACATATAGTGGGGTGGCGTGATAGAGAGGGCGGCGCCCGTGCGCCCTTAATGGACGGGCCACCACTGGAAAGCAGATCTGTGGGAGGGGCCCAGCAGGCCCCACCCACTACAGGAAACTACAGGAGGGGGTGGAGACCAGACCAGTCCCCCTGCACAAGGAGACAGGGCAGCAGTGGGCGGTCTTTATTACAGGAAGCCTCACACTGGATGACTGCACAGATCTGGAAGAAATACACAAAGCTCACGAGATTCAAGTCACATGACCGATGTATTTGTTTTTCGGGAGTTCAGGTTTAAAATGTATCATTTATTTTAAGATTAATAGGTAGGGAGGACCCTCACCATGCCAACATCCAAAATATATATATATATATATATATATATATATATATATATATATATATATATATATATATATACAAGGATTGACCAAGTCAAAAAAATTGGCAGACTTTGTGGGCACAAAATGAGAGGGAAAATCAGTAAAAAAAGTCTAAATTTTATTACAGCATCATTAAAATTACAAAAAAACATATAACTAACATACAAACAAAACCCTGTATGGACACAGTTACCAGTTACCCAATGATGCAGTTAGAGAGGGCTGGATCTAAGGTACAGTAATTGATGTCATAATGTATCAAAGTAGGAAAAAAAAATTTGATCCACTAATGCCTCCAAAAACTTGCTCGTCGACGTGTTTCACTAAAATATTAGCTTCCTCGGGACAAAAAAAACTGTGTAGGTGCTCATATGCAACGGTCATGCAGAAGTATATTAGAATATAAATCACACACACAGCAGTAAATAGTCACAGATTCCCGCTATAGATGTATTTAGTACAGTATCAGTGGTACAGAGAAATGGCCCACAGTTTTTTTGTCCTGAGGAAGCTAATATTTTAGCGAAACGCGTCGACGAGCACATTTTTGGAGGCATTAGTGGATCAGGAATTTTTTCTCCTACTTTGATACATTATGACATAATTTTCTGTACCTTAGATCCAGCCCTCTGTAACTACCTCATTGGGTAACTGTGTCCATACAGGGTGTTGTTTGTATGTTGGTTATATGTTTTTTTTTTGTAATTTTAATTTTGCTGTAATAAAATTTATACTTTTTTTTTACAGATTTTCCCTCTCATTGTGTGCCCACAAAGTCTGCCAATTTATTTGACTTGGTCAATCCTTGTATATATATTTTGGATTGTTGGCATGGTGAGGGTCCTCCCTACCTATTAAAATGATACAAATTTGGGACAATCTTAAAATAAATGATACATTTTAAACCTGAACTCCAGGAAAACAAATCCATCGGTCATGTGACTTGAATCTCGGTGATCTTTGTGTATTTCTTCCAGATCTGTGCAGTCACCCAGTGTGAGGCTTCCTGTAATAAAGACCGCCCACTGCTGCTCTCTCTCATTGTGCAAGGTGACTGGTCTTGTCTCCACCCCCTCCTGTAGTTTCCTGTAGTGGGTGGAGCCTGCTGGGCCCCTCCCACAGCTCTGCTCTCCAGTGGCGGCCCGTCCATTAAGGGCGCACGGGCACCGCCCCCTCTTTTCGTGCCACCCCACTATATGTATAATGGATAGATTCACGCATAGCATGAATCTATCCATGGCCGCCGCGGACACCCCCTATTCAGACGTCAGGCCCATGAATTACAGCGGCGGGGGTGTTTTTTGAAGCACCTGATTTGAGCCAGAGGCTCTAATAGGCTTCAAAATAGAGTGGACTTGAAGCGCAGAGCATTGAGCTCGGAGATCACTCAGCTGTGTTAGAAAAACAAATGAATAGTTGCTTTTCTAACACTGAACCGCCTCTCCGCCAATCAGGAAGCGCGGGTCTGTGACTATTTACTGCTGTGTGTGATTTATATTCTAATATACGTCTGCATGATCATTGCATGCGAGCACCTACACAGTTTTTTGTCCTGAGGAAGCTAATATTTTAGCGAAACGCGTCGACCAGCACGTTTTTGGAGGCATTAGTGGATCGGAATTTTTTTTATCCTACTTTGATACATTATGACATCAATTCCTGTACCTTAGCACCTGATTAGAGCCAGAGGCTCTAATATGCTTCAAAATAGAGTGGACTTGAAGCGCAGAGCATTGCGCTCGGAGCCCACTCAGCTGTGTTAGAAAAGCAAATGAATAGTTGCTTTTCTAATGCCGCGTACACACGATCGGAATTCTCGTCGGAAAAAGCTCTGATGGTTTTCCCGTCGGAATTTACGACGGAATTTCGCTCTAACTGTCTTGCCTACACACGGTCACACCAAATTCCGGCGGTCAATAACACCGCGGCATAAAACACGTTCGACTGCACTATAAAAGGGAAGTTTAATGCTTCTGAGCATGCGTCGAATTGTTTCCGAGCATGCGTCGGAATTTTGCGCGTCGGAATTGCATACACACGATCGGAAAATCCGATAGAAAGGTTTTCCGTCGGAAAAATTGAGAACAGGTTCTCAATCCAAAGTCCGTCGGAAATTTCCGACAGAAAAAGACCGATGGGCGTACACACGGTCGGAAAATCCGATGAAAAGCTCCCATCGGACTGTTTCCATCGGAAATTCCGACCGTGTGTATGCGGCATAACATAGAACCGCCTCTCCGCCAATCAGAAAGCCCGGATCTGTGACTATTTACTGCTGTGTGTCTGATTTATATTTTAATATACTTCTACATGACCGTTGCATAGGAGCACCTAACCATTTTTTTGTCCTGAGGAAGCTAATGTTTTTAGCGAAACGTGTCAAAGTTTTTGGAGGCATTAGTGGATCAGGATTTTTTTTATTCTACTTTGATACATTATGGCATCAATTTCTGTACCTTAGCACCTTATTAGAGCCAGAGGCTCTAATAGGCTTCAAAATAGAGTGGACTTGAAGCGCAGAGCATTGCGCTCGGAGCCCACTCAGGTGTGTTAGAGAAGCAAATGAATAGTTGCTTTTCTAACACTGAAAGGCCTCTCCGCCAATCAGAAAGTGCGGGTCTGTGACTATTTACGGCTGTGTGTGATCTATATTCTAATATATTTCTACATGACCGTTGCATACGAGCACCTACCGAGTTTTTTGTCCTGAGGAAGCTAATATTTTTAGCGAAATGCGTCAACGTTTTTGGAGGCATTGGTGGATCAGAATTTTTTTCTCCTACTTTGATACATTATGACATAATTTTCTGTACCTTAGATCCAGCCCACACATCTAAGCTCTAAGTCCAGTGGCTGTATCTAGGTTGTGATGATGTCATCAGTCTGCTGCAGGCAGGGGGGAGCATTTCCTCAGTCTCCTCTCCCGCAGTGATCAGACTGTACATTGTAACTTTGTAGTAAGCTGCAATATGTTACATTTTTGCTCTCTAAATTCGATTTAAAAAAAATGAGGTAGAAAGGAATTGAGAGAAGCCGAGCGGCGGGTGAATATGGCGGGTGGCCTGTAATGCCGAGGCGGCACGTTGTGCGGGAAATCCTGGTATCAGGCAGTACCACAGCCGCCCATGACAATGGCTCTGCTGTGTCTATTGAAGGCTGAATCTCTCGTCTGTTCGGTTTTCATGCTCTGCTGTTGACAATTGGTGCGTGGAAAGGAGTTCTCACAATCATCTCCTTCCAGTCATTGGGGGATGGGGGGGGGGGGGGGATGCTGAGCGGCAGATTAAAGTTTTCAGGAAAAAAAAAGTACCCCTGGAAGCAGTCCGGGCGGCAAAGTTTTGGAATATTAGTTAACCTGATCATCTTCTCTAAGAAGAAAATGATATAATCACTGGGTCTCTGTGCTTCTCTATGCAGTGCAGTCAGATTGTGGCTTTGTTGGGGTGGCAGGGTGCGGTACACGCCTTGAAAACATCCCAGCCCCCTGTCTTCACACCCATGCGTTTAGTGCGTTTTTTTTTTTAGCAGAAACGCACTGCAGTCCATTTAACATGGTTTCCTATGGTACTATGCGTTCTGCGGCCGGTGCGTTTTTGGAAAGGGGCGGGGACTTTTTTCCCTGTAATTTGCGTCTAATAGACTTTAATGGAGCTGAATCCGACCAAAAAACAGCCAAAAACCGTCTCTTGTGTTTTTATTACATTTCACAGCTTTTTGGGTGAATGGGTAGGGGTACGATGTACCCGATACCCACTTACATAGGGGGGGCGGGATCTGGGGGGGGCACCCTTCTTAAAGGGGGGCTTCCAATTTCTGATAAGCCCCCCACCCGCAGCCCCCGATAACCACCTGCTAGGGTTGTTGGGAAGAGGCTCTTGTCCTCATTAACATGGGGGCAAAGCTCCCCCACCCCCATGTTGAGGGCACGCTGCCTGGTATGGTTCAGGAGGGGGGGGGGGGGCGCTCGTTCATCCCCTCCCTTTCCTGACCTGCTGGGCGGCATGCTCGGATAAAGGTCTGGTATGGATTTTGGGGGGATCCCAATAAGCACCCCACCCGAAGACCCCGACAACTAGGGTTGTCGGGAAGAGGCCCTTGTCTTCATCAACATGGGGGCAAAGCACCCACCTCCCCACCCCCCACGTTGAGGGCAAGCTGCCTGGTATGGTTCGGGGGGGGGGGCTCGTTTATCCCCTTCCTTTCCTGACCTGCTGGGGGCATGCTCAGATAAAGGTCTGGTATGGATTTTGGGGGGGGGATCCCAATAAGCACCCCACCCGAAGACCACGACAACTAGGGTTGTTGGAAAGAGGCCCTTGTCTTCATCAACATGGGGGCAAAGCTCCGCCACCCCCAATGTTGATGGCACGCTGCCTGGTATGGTTCAGGAGGGGGGGGCTTGTTCATCCCCTCCCTTTCCTTACCTGCCTCGCGCCATGCTCGGATAAGGGTCTGGTATGGATTTTGTGGGGGATCCAAATAAGCACCCCACCCGAAGACCCCGACAACTAGGGTTGTCGGGAAGAGGCCCTTGTCTTCATCAACATGGGGGCAAAGCACCCACCCCCCCCCCACCCCCCATGCTGAGTGCAAGCTGCCTGGTATGGTTTAGGGGGGGGCGCTCGCTCGCCCCCTCCCTTTCCTGACCAGCTGGGCGGCATGCTCGGATAAGTGTCTGGTATGGATTTTGGGGGGGATCCCAATAAGCCCCCCACCCGAAGACCCCGACAACCACCTGCTAGGGTTGTTGGGAAGAGGCCCTTGTCCTCATCAACATGTGGGAAAGCACCCACCTCCCCACTCCCCATGTTGGGTACATGCTGCCTGGTATGGTTTGGGGGGGGGCACTCGCTCGCCCCTCCCGTTCCCGACCTGCTAGGCGGCATGCTCGGATAAGGGTCTGGTATGGATTTGGGGGGGGGACCCCACGCCATTTCTTTTTAGAATCCATACTAGTCCTGAAGGGTATGGACCTGAGGGGGGGAAGGGGACCCCACACCATTTCTTTTTAGAATCCATACTAGACCAGAAGCGTATGGACCTGAGGGGGGGAAGGGGACCCCACACCATTTTTTTGTGAATATTCTTTGCTGGCATATTTTTTTTTTTTTTTTACTTTCAGTCGGAAACCCGCTGACAGCTGATGACTCATCTGTTGCTAAGGACACGGCGGCCAGCTTCCCGGCCCCCTCCTTAGCAACCAGCTATATACAGTGTGTTTAAAGAGAAAAAAATACATAAAACGCAAAATGCATGAAAACTACATACAAAAACGCATAAAAAAACCCTGATTTCAAAAACGTGCCTGAAAAACGCATTCCGCGCATGCAGCCGCGTAGGTGTGAACCCAGACTTAGTACTCCTCCCATCAGCCCCCAGCAGTGGGCCGGCCCTTGGGAGGAGTTTTGCAAAACGTCAAAACACCCTGATAGGCGGGTGTCAGTCTGGCGGAGTGGGCGGTGCTAGGCAGGCCGCACTTGCATGATATCGCCTGCATGTGAAGCGGAGTCTTCCTGATTGAAGGAACTAAAATTTGATGAATGAAAGGGGCGGGGCCAGAGGTGTTTAGGCTGAGAGGGGGAAAGGGCTAGATGATGCCGGACGTCCTTCAGCCCAGACATGAGGCAGGCGCTATCTGATGACTTCCCCTCAGCCTAGGCAAAGTCACTCTTTACTGTCATGTTGTTGTAAAGTGTTGGCAGCGATGTAATCCTGTGTTGCTCTGTTGTCTTCCTCTGTGTAGTTGTGCGGATTGTAAAGCGGCACGGCGGGCGTGATGCAGAACGGGAGGCTCCGGCTCTACTGCCCTTTCTCTTCCTCTCTCCTGATTCGTTGTCTGACACTTCCTCTGGCGGGAGTCATCCAGGTAAGAACTCTTCCTCTAGAAGGACAGACAGACAGCCGGCGGGTCGTGGGGCTCCGAAACAAAGAATGTTTTATTGTATTTCAGAATCGTCCCTTATTATCAGCAAAGGGACTCCGTCATGTCCCCAACACAGCTCTGTCTACATTGTATGAAAGGATTAGATCCCAACAAGAAACAGTGTTTATAAACATTGATCAGACGGGGAGATAGAGAGATACAAAGAAACATTGTTTATAAACATTGATCAGACGGGAGATAGAGAGATACAAAGTAACATTGTTTATAAACATTGAACAGGCAGGAGAGAGAGAGATACAAAGTAACATTGTTTATAAACATTGGTCAGACGGGAGATAGAGAGATACAAAGTAACATTGTTTATAAACATCAATCAGACGGGAGATAAAGAGATAAAAAGTAACATTGTTTATAAACATTGATCAGACGGGAGATAGAGAGATACAAAGTAACATTGTTTATAAACATTGATCAGACAGGAGGTAGAGAGATACAAAGTAACATTGTTTATAAACATTGATCAGACAGGAGGTAGAGAGATACAAAGTAACATTGTGTATAAACATTGATCAGGCAGGAGATAGAGAGATACAAAGAAACATTGTTTATAAACATTGATCAGGCAGGAGATAGAGAGATACAAAGAAACATTGTTTATAAACATTGATCAGACACGAGATAGAGAGATACAAAGTAACATTGTTTATAAACATTGATCAGACAGAAGGTAGAGAGATACAAAGTAACATTGTTTATAAACATTGATCAGACAGGAGATAGAGAGATACAAAGTAACATTGTTTATAAACATTGGTCACACAGGAGGTATAGAGATACAAAGTAACATTGTTTATAAACATTGGTCAGACAGGAGGTAGAGAGATACAAAGTAACATTGTTTATAAACATTGATCAGACAGGAGATAGAGAGATACAAAGTAACATTGTTTATAAACATTGGTCAGACAGGAGGTAGAGAGATACAAAGTAACATTGTTTATAAACATTGATCAGACAGGAGGTAGAGAGATACAAAGTAACATTGTTTATAAACATTGATCATACAGGAGGTATAGAGATACTAAGTAACATTGTTTATAAACATTGGTCAGACAGGAGGTAGAGAGATACAAAGTAACATTGTTTATAAACATTGATCAGACAGGAGATAGAGAGATACAAAGTAACATTGTTTATAAACATTGATCAGACAGGAGGTAGAGAGATACAAAGTAACATTGTTTATAAACATTGATCATACAGGAGGTATAGAGATACTAAGTAACATTGTTTATAAACATTGGTCAGACGAGAGATAGAGAGATACAAAGTAACATTGTTTATAAACATCAATCAGACAGGAGATGGAGAGATACAAAGTAACATTGTTTATAAACATTGATCAGACAGGAGATGGAGAGATACAAAGTAACATTGTTTATAAACATTGGTCACACTGGAGGTATAGAGATACAAAGTAACATTGTTTATAAACATTGATCAGACGGGAGATAGAGAGGTACAAAGTAACATTGTTTATAAACATTGATCAGACAGGAGATAGAGAGGTACAAAGTAACATTGTTTATAAACATCAATCAGACAGGAGATGGAGAGATACAAAGTAACATTGTTTATAAACATTGATCAGACAGGAGATAGAGAGATACAAAGTAACATTGTTTATAAACATTGATCAGACAGGAGATAGAGAGATACAAAGTAACATTGTTTATAAACATTGATCAGACAGGAGATAGAAAGGTACAAAGTAACATTGTTTATAAACGTTGATCAGACAGGAGGCAGAGGCAGCCAAGCAATCAGCATTTTCAAGAGGAAGGAGGTCATTCAACCCCAACACTTCTCTCTCCTCCCTCATTCAGACTATTTTTCTGCTTCGATGAGAACCGTTTGCTCTTTCCCGGCCGCTCGATCGCGAACAGTCAATGTTTAACTAAGGAGATTAGATCTTTATTTGTGTATATAAAACGGCCTTCAATAAAAACCGATCTATTTTTATCCTCCGTCCTTTTTTTTTATTATACGCCGATTCCATAAATGGTATAATACGGCGCTGACAATTAAGTGCGGATAATTGGCTCCGTACCGCAGCCCGCGTCTTCCAGACACATTCCCGGCGCGGCTCAGTCCATAGATTGTCATTAAACGCCGCTATCATCGAATATTAACGGCCTTTTTATAGAACGTTATTTAATTATCATCCAATTACGCCTTGACTTGTAAGCGCCGACACGTCTGTAGCCAGACCGGTCCGACCTTACTTCTCGAAAAAACAGAACGCCATTCGCTGTCTTATATTAGGAGGGGCGAGCTTCCGCTTCGGGAGCGAGTTATTTGGGTGGGGCTGCGGCCAACTACATACTGGAACTGCTGCAAAACAAGCAGTGAGGCCGATCTCCGGGGGAGGGGGGGGGCTAGAAAATTAGAGAGCAGTCCAATATTATTATATTATTGTTATTGTTGTCTATATTCTGTTTTACTAGTTTATAAAGAGTAATATGGCTGTTGCTTGATATGTATGTGTGTGTGTGGCTCAATGCCCAGCCCGGGCCTTTAGTTGCACACAGCCAAGATCCCAGCGTCTTCCCAGGAGTTGTAACTCATAAGGTATGTTTTACCGGATGTTTCCCAAAAGAGAATAATAAAAGAGCTTCCATAGCGTAAAACCATTGGATATTTCTTTCCGGGACTTGCGTGTATCGCAGGACGACGTCAGGTGTGACGAAACGCGTAGGGAGGAGCAACGTGCTGACGTCACCGCGATACATGCAAGTCCTGGAATCACAGGGTGCAATGGAAAGGCTCAGTGTTTTATACTGCATGTGATGCTTTTTACAAATGTAAGTGCAATACCTATTAATTTTAATTTTAAACTTTTCTCCTTCAAGCACAAAGGATGGCCCCTTTAAACAAGGGCGTGCGTACAGGGGTCGCCATTGCGAGTGGACCCCATGCTCCAGGGGGCCCATATGCCTGGATAGGAGGGCAACAGAGGAGGCGGCATGTAGAGGAACCGATCCCTCCATGTATCCACTGAATGCCTGTTTCTCATCCTCTCCCTCCCGCAGACATTCATTAGCTGTAGGAGGAAAATGGAGGGCATCAGCGCCGCCACTTGCCGCTCCCGCCACCTCCTTATACCTGTCCTGCTGCCCTTGGCCCCTGTGTAATCCCCTTGCCCCCTTCACAGCGCTGCTGGGTTTACCCCTCCCACCTCCCGCCTGCTGCTACGGGGGAATGTGTCAGGATGGAGAGCAGGGAAGGAGCCGGCAAATGTGTCATTTACCGGCCCCTTCCCTGTTTTATGAATCGGTGCTGATCACTGACTTGTTTTTTTTTGTTTTTTTATTCATTCTTAGCTGAGGCATAGTAAACGGTGTTACTATGCTTCAGTTTAATAATGAACAGGAAGCCACTGTAAAGAGCTATTCCTGTCCATTCATTCTGACCAGCTTAGACTGCGGAGAATGGGGCTGATAATTCTGTTCTCAGTCCCTTTCTCTGTCTCAAAAGTGAGACATCATGGGGTCTGTTTTGACCCCTGATCTTTCACAAAAGCCCCCCAACGGAGGTCCTAAAAAATATGTTAAAAAAAAAAAAATGTAATAAAATAAAATGGTAAAAAATAATTAATAAAAAATAAAACAACAAAAATAAAAAACTACTGACAGTGGCGGAACTACCTGGGTCAAATAATAAAGAAAAAAAAACCCTGGTAGTTCCGCCACTGTTGTCAGTAGTTTTTTATTTGTTGTTGTTTTATTTTTTAAATTTTTTTTACCATTTTATTTTATTACATTTTTTATTTATTTATTTTTTACATATTTTTTATAGTTTTTATTTTATTTTTTTAATTATTTTTTACATATTTTTAAGGACCCCCATTGGGGGTTTTGGTGAAATATTAGGGGTCAAAACAGACCCCACTTGCAAGGTCGCACTTGCGACTGGACTCTGATGTTCCACCACCGTGATGGCAGGAAGGTGGCCCGCTACAGGGCCATAATACAGGGTCCCACAATGGGAATAAAGGGCCCCAGGATCAGTTGGAAGGGCCCCCCGGTCAGGGGCCAAGGGGGGCCCTTCAAGGTTTTTTGCACTTGTGTTCAACTTTATGGACTAATTGATGTAATTGTGAATGGATGTAACCATTTCCTTTCCCTTCCAGATCGCTCAGGCCGAACCCCAGAGAACATGTTCCAGGTCCACCGTGGAGAATCTGCCCAGCGGATGCCAGCAGGTGTGCCAGTGTAGACCTCCGCCGTTATTGCCTCCGCCACCCCCTCCTCCGCCACCTCCGAGACTCCCAGCGCCTAGTGAGTACCCTGCACCTCTCAGCTTTTGTATCTGCACATATTGGCACCCACAGAGCCTGTACTGTGTTCTTGGATCAGTCTTCTGTGGTTCTGTAATAGGTTTGAGGCTAGCTTGATAAAGAGACACAAGAGGGCGCATCTAAGTGCAGCATATTGATCATTTATTAATAAGAAAGCAAAACGGTCACTTACATGTCGTGGTATTTAAAAAGACCGATCTTAACCCGCGTAAACGAGCAGGCGTCGCTATACTCTTCAAAAGAGGCCTGCTCTGCCTCCAACCTAGACCCGCAGGGACAGTTCACTATATTACGAGTCCTATGGCAGACACAGACCGTTACTTTGTGCGCCCTCTATGCCCCAAACGTCCGGCAGCTCCAATTTTTATCTAAGGTGTTCGCCTGTCTCTGTCTCGTAAATTAGGGGGAGATTTTAACCCGTCCCACTCCGCGACCTTCGATCGCCATGTGGTGAATCCCCAGGGTCCACAGACCCGAGCCCTTAGGGACTCCAGACTCTTCCGTCAGCTCACTAGGACACATGCTCTTTTTGACGCCTGGCGGGTTCTCCACCCTGGCGACCGACAGCATAGGTTTTATTCCGCCCCTCACCATACCCAATCACCAGTGGCGGCTGGTGCTCAACATTTTTGGGGGGGGGGGGGCAAACAAACAGCCTCACTGTGCCATCAAGCGCTGCCACTGTGCCCAACAAACGCTGCCACTGTGCCCAACAAACGCTGCCACTGTGCCCATCAAACGCTGCCACTGTGCCCATCAAACGCTGCCACTGTGCCCCAAGTGCTGCCACTGTGCCCCAAGTGCTGCCATTGTGCCCCAAGTGCTGCCACTGTGCTCCAAACGCTGCCACTGTGCCCCAAGCGCTGCCACTGTGCCCCAAGCGCTGCCACTGTGCACCTTAAGTGCTGCCACTGTGCCCCTTAAGTGCTGCCACTGTCCTCCTTAAGAGCTGCCACTGTGCCCCTTAAGTGCTGCCACTGTGCCCCTTAAGTGCTGTCACTGTCCTCCTTAAGAGCTGCCACTGTGCCCCTTAAGTGCTACCACTGTGCCCCTCCAAGTGCTGCCACTGTGCCCCTTCAAGTGCTGCCACTGTGCCCCCTGCCTGCCCTCTGCACTTACCTTGTCTCGATGTGCAGCTGGTGACGGCGTCAGGCGGCGAGCGGTGTCTCCTCATCGTCCGATGTCTTCTCCCGCGCTCCTCCTGTCTTCTGCAATGATTGGACGCCTAGCGTCCAATCACAGCGCCTGTGACTTCAGCCAATCAGGTGACAGGTAACAGACCCGGCAACCTGATTGGCTGAGAGGCGGGTCTGTGTTAGGGAAGCGATGTATTCGCTTCTCTAACACAATACTGTGTAAACAGCGAACGCACAGCATTGCGCCCGCTGTTTACACTTATGGAAGCCTATTAGAGCCCACCGCTCTAATCACGTCCCCTATTAGAGCTTACAGCTCTAATTGGGGCGCTTCCAAAAACACCCCCCCCCCCCCGATGTAATTCAGATGCCCGGCACCCGACAAGGGGCCGGACACCTGAATAGGGGGCGACAGCGGTGACAATAGATAGATTCATGCAATGCTCCTGCGCCCTCTATGCACGCACCGCCACTGCGTCACTAATAACAAAACGCTCCGTAAGGTCGGCTCCGCACAAGTACCCCCAATCTCCTGGTCCGATCCATGCGGTCCGATCCATGCTCCCGTCCTACTAACGCTGGAGCTGGGCACCCCCTCCCGTAGGCCGTGCAACTGGCGGCTGAACAACTTTCTCCAGAGTGGAACTGGAAACTCCCCCGAAACATCACTTTGCCGAGAATGGCACCCCAGATATCTCCCTCCCCACACATTGGGCAGCCCAAAGGGCGGTCATCCGGGGCCGATGTCCTGCCCTTTCTTCAGCCACGAGGAAGGATGCTGGGGGCACCAAACTTCAAACCGAAAAGGACCTCAAGGTCCTTGAAGCCCATCTACAATCCGCCCCATCCCTGTCACTCCTTCAAGGTTTCGAGGCAGCAGTGCCTCTTTTTCAAGCCTAATGCCCCCGTACACACGATCGGAAATTCCTCCAGCCAAAGTCCGATGAGAGCTTTTCCGACCGTGTGTACGCTCCATCGGACTTTTGCTGGCGGAATCTCCGCCAGCAAAAGATTGAGAGCAGGTTCTCTATTTTTCCGACGGAAAAAGTTCCGATCGCCTGTAGCAATTCCGACGCGCAAAATTCCTACGCATGCTCGGAAACAATTAGAAGCATGCTCGGAAGCATTGAACTTCATTTTCTCGGCTCGTCGTAGTGTTGTAGGTCACCGCGTTCTTGACGGTCGAGAGTTCCGAGAACTTTTGTGTGACCGCGTGTATGCAAGCCAAGCTTGAGCGGAATTCCGTCGGAAAAACCATCCAAGATTTTTCCGATGGAAATTCCGCTCGTGTGTACGCGGCATAAGGCAGTCGTTGTTACTTATTGATTCATCGCTATACCCCTTATTGGTTTGCGCAGTTGATCCCCTTTATACACTTTCTTCATAATAAATGATCAATCTGCTGCACTTAGATGCGCTCCCTCTTGTGTCTCTTTACCATATAACAGATATATTTTCTATCTCCTGAGGAGCTGTTCAAAGGTCAAGCCTATTGTTTTATGTAAATCATATTCCATGTGAACCGATGAACCGGTTACCTAGTATTTATCGCGTTTGGGGGTCGCGTTTTTTGCTGCAATTTTCGTGCCTCTTGTTGCACTACAATTGCAGCAAAATCGCGCCGCGTTTAGAGTGCCATTAAGAAATAATGGCATCGCAAATGCATCCCACGTTTTGCTGCGATTCTGGAATCGTGGCCAGAAACGCGCGATTCTGCCCACGATTTCAAAATGCGAATGGAGCCTAAAAACTGCAGCTCAACCTGCTGTTTTTACCCACCCCTGGCTGTAAATAAGGACTAATGCGGCGTACACATGGTCGGAATTTCCGATGGAAACAGTCCGATGGGAGCTTTTCATCGGATTTTCCGGCCGTGTGTACGCCCATCGGTCTTTTTCTGTCGGAATTTCCGACGGACTTTGGATTGAGAACCTGTTCTTAATTTTTCCGACGGAAAACCTTTCTATCGGATTTTCCGATCGTGTGTATGCAATTCCGACACGCAAAATTCCGACGCATGCTCAGAAGCATTAAACTTCCCTTTTATAGTGATGTCGAACGTGTTGTATGCCGCTGTGTTACTGACCGTCGGAATTTGGTGTGACCGTGTGTAGGCAAGACAGTTTGAGCGACATTCCGACGGAATTCCGACAGGAAAACCATCAGAGCTTTTTCCGAAGAGAATTCCGACCGTGTGTACACGGCATAAGTGTAATCATTTCTAATTATTTCTGACTCAAAAAATCGCTAAAAAGCTGGTTTAGGATCCATTGGGCAGTGGGACATAAAGCTAAAATCTGAATTTAGGGAGGGCGGGTTGCAGCGGCTGAAGCGGGGGAAGATCCGTACACAAAGCTTATTTGGATCGCTCTGACAGGGGGCCATGTGATTGTGTGCAAGTGAGGGAGGCAGCCATTGCTTGAGTGAATGTAGGAGCAGGAAGTGGCTGCAAAGAGTTTGCAGGAGGTCAGCAACATTAAAGAGGGAGTCCACCTGAAAAAAAATTATTACAAGCCAGCAGCTACAAATACCGCAGCTGCTGACTTTTAATAAATGGACACTTACCTGTTCCTGGAGTCCAGCGATGTCGGCAGCCGAGGCCGAGCAATCGATCGGCCCTCGGATGCTGCTTGCGCCATTCTCTGTGAGGGAATCAGGAAGTGAAGCAATGCGGCTTCACTTCCCGGTTTCCTACTGCGCATGCGTGAGTCGCGCAGCGCAATGAGAATGCTCCGTGCTATCTCTGGGACCCGTGTGTGTCCCAGCAGACAGTGCGGCGGGACAGGAAGAGGCATAGACTCCCGTGGGAGTCTATGCCCGGAAGTGGGTGCAAATACCTGTCTTAGACAGGTATCTGCACCCCCCTCGCCCCTGAAAGGTGGCAAATGTAACACCGGAGGGGGGGGGGGGTTCCGAAAAGCGGAGGTTCAATTTTTGTGTGAAACTCCACTTTAAGGTGTATTTATAAGTTGTTGATGATACACAGTGCTTTAGAAAACTAGAGGTAATTCATTAATTTCCACCAAAAAATAAATAAAAAATTGATGAAAATTCATAAAAAAAATAAAAAAAATAATTGGAAAAAAATAAAAATGTAACTCACCTCTAAATGCCTGTTGCTAGGGGGTCCCTCGTAGTCTGCCTCCTTCCGTGCCCGGGCAATGACATGGCTTCCCCTCGGCGCCGTACAGTCATCTGGGACCTGTCACGTCTCCCAGATGACTGCGCGGCGTATCACGGCGAGCGGCGGCACTCGCGCATGCATGCATGGTGCCCACAGTAAGAATGCCGGCGCCGCGAGCGGAGCTGGGAACGAGGGGGGGCTTCATTCCCCCGCATCGCTGGACCCTGGGACAGGTAAGTGTCCGATTATTAAAAAAGTCAGCAGCTGCAGTATTTGTAGATGCTGACTTTTAAATTTTTTTTTTTTTTTTAGGGGGCACCCCACTTTAAACCATGCCCCCCCCCCAGACCTGCATACATAAAAATTAAGAAAATAGTTCATGAGTTCCTCATATTTTCAGGACCCCTGACACCGAGATCCCAGATAGCCGACACGAGGGTTCAGTCTGGGCGCGGGAAATGTTCCCGGCGGTAAGCCGTGGGGTTATCGGCTTGCCGGAGAGAATTTTCCGGCAGGGAGCCCAATATCTGTGAAAGCTTTCAGATGTGGTTTGGATTACCGCTAACAAAAGGCTCTCCTCCTTCCCCGGTGAGCGCGCTGCCAGCGCAGGTCAGGAGCCGTCTATTAAAGCTCCAGAAAAAGGGCGCAGCTTGTGAAAAGCAGACGTCGCCCCCCCCCGGGAACACCTGATAAGTCCTGAGAAGCCGCTAATTTGTATCAAAGAATCCAAGAGCAGAACAATAGAATGTTCCCGGAGGAAAGACGGAGCCGAAAACCAAAGAAAAACCTTCCCTGACCCGACTGAACGCCGAACGTTCGAAACATTGTAACTCCTGCCAAGAACACCAGCTGCTTAAAGTCAATCTACAGTCCAAACTATTTTTGGGGAAGGGGTGGAAGCCCCGGCAAGTCAAAAATGGGGGGGGGGGGGGGATTTTGCTTCCTGTCCCGGAGACACAACAGAAAATGAAGGGAAATACCCTCCTAGACAGTTGTCACTGCAAAAGCTATCCCCATTGGAAGATCCCCCCTTGTCTCCTTTTCCGGGGACAGATGTAGAATTAATGATATCCACAACGAGGGTGGAGCTTGCGTTTTCTCTGACCCATGTTGGGGGTCGAAACCAGTATGCCTAGATATCATTCCTGGTCCAATGAGCTGCAGGCAGGGGTTCTCTGCCCCACAGCTGATGTCACAGAGAGGTTGAGAAGCTCATGACATCTATGGCCATGACCCAAAAATCATTGACCTAATATGGGCACATGACCCAATGATTACTGACCTAATATGGACACATGGCCCAACAATCATTGACCCAATATGGGCACATGACCATGACCCAACAATCATTGACCCAATATGGGCACATGACCATGACCCAACAATCATTGACCTAATATGGGCACATGACCCAATGATTACTGACCTAATATGGACACATGACCATGACCCAATAAATATTGACCTAATATGGGCACATGGCCATGACCAGCAATCATTGACCTAATATGGGCACATGACCCAATGATTACTGACCTAATATGGACACATGACCCAACAATCATTGACCTAATATGGGCACATGGCCATGACTAAGGATGGGCCCGGTGCTCGATGCGAACCCACGTTCGCATCGAGCACCGGGCGTTCGCTCGCTCGGCGAGCCCAGAACATTTTGGCCGCTCGCATCACGTTCGTGTGATGCGAGCGGCCCCGCAATGCATTGCGGCCGGCGCGGCCGACGCAGTGCATTGCTGGCTGATGATTGGCCAAGCATGCACATGGCATGCTTGGCCAATCACAGCAGGACGCCTGTAGCCAATTACAGCTCAGGGGCTGTAGTACACGCCCCCCCCCTATAAAACGCCGCCACGCCGTCTGCGCCGGTCACATGCTGTTCCGGCGCAGATTGAGCAGGCAGATTCTGTGACACTCTGCTGCATTTAGATAGTTAGAGAGATTCACTTACAGAGATTGAGTTAGATAGATTCAGTTACAAAGATTGATTGAGAAAGAGGGGCTTGTAGTGTGTTCGTGGCAGGCAGGCAGAGCTCCTATATTTTGTTCCCAGAAGCACCTATAGGACTTGTAGTGTGTTATTCCCATTACACACACAGAGCTATATTTTCTTCCCAGAAGCACCTATAGGACTTGAAGTGTGTTAGTCCCATTACACACACAGAGCTATATTTTGTTCCCAGAAGCACCTATAGGACTTGAAGTGTGTTAGTCCCATCACACACACAGAGCTATATTTTGTTCCCAGAAGAACCTATAGGACTTGAAGTGTGTTAGTCCCATCACACACACAGAGCTATATTTTGTTCCCAGAAGCACCTATAGGACTTGAAGTGTGTTAGTCCCATCACACACACAGAGCTATATTTTCTTCCCAGAAGCACCTATAGGACTTGAAGTGTGTTAGTCCCATTACACACACAGAGCTATATTTTCTTCCCAGAAGCACCTATAGGACTTGAAGTGTGTTATTCCCATTACACACACAGAGCTATATTTTCTTCCCAGAAGCACCTATAGGACTTGAAGTGTGTTAGTCCCATTACACACACAGAGCTATATTTTGTTCCCAGAAGCACCTATAGGACTTGAAGTGTGTTAGTCCCATCACACACACAGAGCTATATTTTCTTCCCAGAAGCACCTATAGGACTTGAAGTGTGTTAGTCCCATTACACACACAGAGCTATATTTCTTCCCAGAAGCACCTATAGGACTTGAAGTGTGTTAGTCCCATCACACACACAGAGCTATATTTTGTTCCCAGAAGCACCTATAGGACTTGAAGTGTGTTAGTCCCATCACACACACAGAGCTATATTTTGTTCCCAGAAGCACCTATAGGACTTGAAGTGTGTTAGTCCCATCACACACACAGAGCTATATTTTGTTCCCAGAAGCACCTATAGGACTTGAAGTGTGTTAGTCCCATTACACACACAGAGCTATATTTTGTTCCCAGAAGCACCTATAGGACTTGAAGTGTGTTAGTCCCATCACACACACAGAGCTATATTTTGTTCCCAGAAGCACCTATAGGACTTGAAGTGTGTTAGTCCCATTACACACACAGAGCTATATTTTGTTCCCAGAAGCACCTATAGGACTTGAAGTGTGTTAGTCCCATCACACACACAGAGCTATATTTTGTTCCCAGAAGCACCTATAGGACTTGAAGTGTGTTAGTCCCATCACACACACAGAGCTATATTTTGTTCCCAGAAGCACCTATAGGACTTGAAGTGTGTTAGTCCCATCACACACACAGAGCTATATTTTTTTCCCAGAAGAACCTATAGGACTTGAAGTGTGTTAGTCCCATCACACACACAGAGCTATATTTTGTTCCCAGAAGCACCTATAGGACTTGAAGTGTGTTAGTCCCATCACACACACAGAGCTATATTTTGTTCCCAGAAGCACCTATAGGACTTGAAGTGTGTTAGTCCCATCACACACACAGAGCTATATTTTGTTCCAGAAGCACCTATAGGACTTGAAGTGTGTTAGTCCCATCACACACACAGAGCTATATTTTGTTCCCAGAAGCACCTATAGTACTTGAAGTGTGTTAGTCCCATCACACACACAGAGCTATATTTTGTTCCCAGAAGAACCTATAGGACTTGAAGTGTGTTAGTCCCATCACACACACAGAGCTATATTTTGTTCCCAGAAGCACCTATAGGACTTGAAGTGTGTTAGTCCCATCACACACACAGAGCTATATTTTGTTCCCAGAAGCACCTATAGGACTTGAAGTGTGTTAGTCCCATCACACACACAGAGCTATATTTTGTTCCCAGAAGCACCTATAGGACTTGAAGTGTGTTAGTCCCATCACACACACAGAGCTATATTTTGTTCCCAGAAGAACCTATAGGACTTGAAGTGTGTTAGTCCCATCACACACACAGAGCTATATTTTGTTCCCAGAAGCACCTATAGGACTTGAAGTGTGTTAGTCCCATTACACACACAGAGCTATATTTTGTTCCCAGAAGCACCTATAGGACTTGAAGTGTGTTAGTCCCATCACACACACAGAGCTATATTTTGTTCCCAGAAGCACCTATAGGACTTGAAGTGTGTTAGTCCCATCACACACACAGAGCTATATTTTCTTCCAGAAGCACCTATAGGACTTGAAGTGTGTTAGTCCCATCACACAGAGCTCCTCTATTTTCTTTGCAGAAGCACCCACAGGACTTCTAGTGTGTTAGTGGCATCACACAGAGCTCCTATATATTCTTCTCAGCAGCACCCACAGGACTTCTAGTGTGTTAGTGGCATCACACAGAGCTCCTCTATTTTCTTTGCATAAGCACCCACAGGACTTCTAGTGTGTTAGTGGCATCACACAGAGCTCCTCTATTTTCTTTGCAGAAGCACCCACAGGACTTCTAGTGTGTTAGTGGCATCACACAGAGCTCCTCTATTTTCTTTGCATAAGCACCCACAGGACTTCTAGTGTGTTAGTGGCATCACACAGAGCTCCTCTATTTTCTTTGCAGAAGCACCCATAGGACTTCTAGTGTGTTAGTGGCATCACACAGAGCTCCTCTATTTTCTTTGCATAAGCACCCACAGGACTTCTAGTGTGTTAGTGGCATCACACAGAGCTCCTCTATTTTCTTTGCATAAGCACCCACAGGACTTCTAGTGTGTTAGTGGCATCACACAGAGCTCCTCTATTTTCTTTGCAGAAGCACCCATAGGACTTCTAGTGTGTTAGTGGCATCACACAGAGCTCCTCTATTTTCTTTGCATAAGCACCCACAGGACTTCTAGTGTGTTAGTGGCATCACACAGAGCTCCTCTATTTTCTTTGCAGAAGCACCCACAGGACTTCTAGTGTGTTAGTGGCATCACACAGAGCTCCTCTATTTTCTTTGCAGAAGCACCCATAGGACTTCTAGTGTGTTAGTGGCATCACACAGAGCTCCTCTATTTTCTTTGCAGAAGCACCCACAGGACTTCTAGTGTGTTAGTGGCATCACACAGAGCTCCTATATATTCTTCTCAGCAGCACCCACAGGACTTCTAGTGTGTTAGTGGCATCACACAGAGCTCCTCTATTTTCTTTGCATAAGCACCCACAGGACTTCTAGTGTGTTAGTGGCATCACACAGAGCTCCTCTATTTTCTTTGCAGAAGCACCCACAGGACTTCTAGTGTGTTAGTGGCATCACACAGAGCTCCTCTATTTTCTTTGCAGAAGCACCCATAGGACTTCTAGTGTGTTAGTGGCATCACACAGAGCTCCTATATATTCTTCTCAGCAGCACCCACAGGACTTCTAGTGTGTTAGTGGCATCACACAGAGCTCCTCTATTTTCTTTGCAGAAGCACCCACAGGACTTCTAGTGTGTTAGTGGCATCACACAGAGCTCCTCTATTTTCTTTGCATAAGCACCCACAGGACTTCTAGTGTGTTAGTGGCATCACACAGAGCTCCTCTATTTTCTTTGCAGAAGCACCCATAGGACTTCTAGTGTGTTAGTGGCATCACACAGAGCTCCTATATATTCTTCTCAGCAGCACCCACAGGACTTCTAGTGTGTTAGTGGCATCACACAGAGCTCCTCTATTTTTCTTTGCAGAAGCACCACAGGACTTCTAGTGTGTTAGTGGCATCACACAGAGCTCCTCTATTTTCTTTGCATAAGCACCCACAGGACTTCTAGTGTGTTAGTGGCATCACACAGAGCTCCTCTATTTTCTTTGCATAAGCACCCACAGGACTTCTAGTGTGTTAGTGGCATCACACAGAGCTCCTCTATTTTCTTTGCAGAAGCACCCATAGGACTTCTAGTGTGTTAGTGGCATCACACAGAGCTCCTATATTTTCTTCTCAGCAGCACCCACAGGACTACCGACTACAATGGCTGGAAGACCGCCAAGGGGAGGCAGAGCGTGCAGAGCCAAGAACACAGGGCAGGCAGGCTCTGTTTCTAGTGGACGTGGCCGTGGACGTGGACGTGGTCGTGCATCGTCATCAGCACGTGGCCATGGGACACGCGCGTCTTTGTTTTCGGCAGCTGGACATGTGGAGCCGCATCATGCTGAAGGCTTGGTAGAATGGATGACCAAGCCCTCCTCATCCTCCTCATCCTCTCTCACCCAGGCTCAGGGTACTGACAGAGCATCATCAGCCACCCCTTCCCTAGACCCACCATGTCCTCCTGAGGAGTCCCCCGAACTCTTTGAGCACAGTGTTGGGTACATGCTCCAGGAGGATGCCCAACGATTCGAAGGCTCGGATGACGATACCCAGCTTGAGGAATCTGGCAGTACAGTTCCACCAGCTGCAGCTTACTGCCAGGTTTGCTCTAGTGGTGAAGAGGGAGGGGATGATGAGGTCACTGACTCCACGTGGGTGCCTCAAGGGAGAGAGGATGAGGAGGAGGACGAGGAGGAGGAGGATGCGGCGTCACATGTCCAACGAGGCAGGATGCCCCCTGGAGGCCAGGTAGAGGCCAGCACAGCAACTGTACAACACCGCAGAGCTCCGCCTGTGCAGGGCGCTGCCTCTGCACGTTATCAGAAAAGTTCTTTGGTGTGGGCCTTTTTTGAGACGAGTGCAGCAGATCGCACCACTGCTATTTGCAATATTTGTCTCAAGCGTATCTCGCGTGGCCAAAACATCAGCCGCTTGGGCACGACAAGCATGACCAGACATATGGCGACCTGCCATGCAGCTCGTTGGCAGGCACACATAAAAGACCCACACCAAAGAACTAAGCGGACCTCTCCTTGCTCCTCCTCAGCTGGGATCTCCATCCCCACTACACCTTCAGTCCTCTCTGAAAGCTGCTCTGAGAGGACTGAAGGTGTAGAATTCGGTGTGTCACAACCAAGTACTTGCAGTACACCGACGTCCGAATGCAGCAGGCAAATTTCCCTGCCCCAGCTGCTGGACCGTAGAAAGAAGTACACTCCCAGCCATCCACATGCCCAGCGGTTGAATGCTAGCCTTGCTAAATTGCTAGCACTTCAACTGCTGCCTTTTCAGTTGGTAGACTCGGCCCCCTTCCGTGAGTTTGTTCAATGTGCGGTTCCTCAGTGGCAGGTTCCCAAACGCCACTTTTTCTCGCGGAAGGCGATTCCGTCTCTCTACCGGCATGTGGAGGGCAATGTCCATGCCTCGCTGGACAGGGCGGTCAGCGGTAAGGTGCATATTACCGCTGACTCATGGTCCAGCAGGCATGGACAGGGACGTTATCTTTCTTTCACGGCCCATTGGGTCACTCTATTGGCAGCTGGGAGGGATGCAGGACAAGGTGCAGTAGTGTTGGAGGTTGTTCCGCCACCACGCCTCCAAAACGCGACTACTGCTACTGGTTGTGACACACCTCTCTCCTCCACCCCCTCCTCTTCTTCTTCCTCCAGTGCTCTGTCCTTGGAACCAGCGGTGCTCCGTAGGCGTACAAGGGGCTACGCAAGTACGCAGGCAAAAAGATGCCATGCCGTGCTTGCGCTGGTGTGTTTGGGGGACAGGAGCCACACTGGGCCAGAGGTTCTGGCAGCTCTGCAGGGGCAGGCCGAGAGGTGGTTGACGCCACGTCAGCTTAAGCCAGGAATGGTCGTTTCTGACAATGGCACCAACCTCCTCTCCGCCCTGCGACAGGGGCAGCTCACCCATGTGCCCTGCATGGCTCACGTCCTCAACCTGGTGGTGCAGCGGTTCTTGGGCAGGTTCCCAGGCTTACAGGATGTCCTGAGGCAGGCCAGGAAAGTCTGTGTGCATTTCCGCCGATCTTATAATGCCAGTGCTCGGCTGACTGAGCTGCAAAAGGAGCTGAACCTGCCCAAGAACCGCCTAATATCTGACATGCCCACCAGGTGGAACTCAACGTTGGCCATGCTGCAGCGACTGCACACGCAGCAGAGGGCCATCAATGAGTACCTTTGCGACTACGGCACCAGGACAGGGTCAGGGGAGCTTGGTTTTTTTTCCCCACGTCAGTGGAGCATGATCAGGGATGCATGCACTGTCCTCTCACCATTTGAGGAGGCCACGAGGATGGTGAGCAGTGACAGTGCATGCATCAGTGACACTGTCCCTCTTGTCCACCTGTTGGAGCATACGCTGCGTGGGATAATGGACAGGGCACTTGAGGCAGAACAGAGGCAGGAAGAGGAGGACTTCCTTGCCTCTCAAGGCCCCCTTTATCCGGACAGTGTTCCTTCTGTCCCACCCATCACACAGGAAGAGGATGAGGAGGAGGAGGAGGAGGAGGAGGAGGAGGATTGTGTGAGCATGGAGGTGGAGCCTGGCACTCAGCATCAGCAGCAGCAGTCTTTTAGGGATGATGTACAGTCCCAACAAGCCAGTGGACTTGTACGTGGCTGGGAGGAGGTGGCTGGCGATCATGTCATCCTCAGTGACCCAGAAGACTCCGGACCGAATGCCTCAGCTAACCTACGCTGCATGGCCTCCCTGATCCTGCAAAGCCTGCGGAAGGATCCTCGTGTTCTTCGGATCAAGGAGAGGGACCATTACTGGCTGGCCACTCTCCTTGATCCGCGGTACAAGGGTAAGGTTGCGGACCTTATCTTGCCGTCGCAGAGGGAGCAGAGGATGAGACATCTCAGGGAGGCCTTGCAGAAAGGTCTGTGCAACGCGTTCCAGAAACTGGGAGGCTACAAACTCCTGGTCCTGGGCGACGAGTTGCTGAGGCTTCGGTCAGTGGCAGAAGGAGCGGTGGGGAAGGTGGACGTCTGACCGATGCGTTCAGACAATTTTTTAGTCCGCAGCCCCAAGGTATGATCGGTTCCAGCAACCATCGCCAGCGTCTGATATACATGGTGCAGGAATACCTTGGGGCAAGGTCAGACTTGGACACCTTTCCCACCGAAAATCCTCTGGCTTACTGGGTCCTGAGGATGGATCACTGGCCAGAGCTTGCACAGTATGCAATTGAGCTACTGGCCTGTCCTGCCTCCAGCGTTCTTTCCGAACGCACATTCAGTGCTGCTGGAGGATTTGTGACTGATCATAGGGTGCGCCTGTCCACCGCCTCGGTTGATCGACTGACATTCATCAAAATGAATCAGTCTTGGATCACCACCAGCTACCAGGCACCTGAGGCGGATATAACCGAATAATTTTTAATGTCACATCCCTTCAAGACTGCCTATGCTGATGCTGAGTGACTGTCCTCTTATGTTCACTGACTATCCTCTTCCTCCTCCTCAATGATCCATGCCACCACACCAGTGCCTAAGGCACAATTTTTCAGCCCCTGTTTAACAGGGGCGTGTACTTACAATTTTTTAAAAAAAATGCTTCGCAACACGTGTGACTGCTGTGCTCCAAGTACAGTCTCTGTGAGGGCCGTGTTGCAGTGTTGTGGCACCAGCACCAGTGCCTAAGGCACAATTTTTAAGCCCCTGTTTAACAGGGGCGTGTACTTACAATTTTTTAAAAAAATGCTTCGCAACACGTGTGACTGCTGTGCTCCAAGTACAGTCTCTGTGAGGGCCGTGTTGCAGTGTTGTGGCACCAGCACCAGTGCCTAAGGCACAATTTTTCAGCCCCTGTTTAACAGGGGGCGTGTACTTACAATTTTTTTAAAAAATGCTTCGCAACACGTGTGACTGCTGTGCTCCAAGTACAGTATCTGTGAGGGCCGGGTTGCAGTGTTGTGGCACCAGCACCAGTGCCTAAGGCACAATTTTTCAGCCCCTGTTTAACAGGGGCGTGTACTTACAATTTTTTAAAAAAAATGCTTCGCAACACGTGTGACTGCTGTGCTCCAAGTACAGTATCTGTGAGGGCCGGGTTGCAGTGTTGTGGCACCAGCACCAGTGCCTAAGGCACAATTTTTCAGCCCCTGTTTAACAGGGGCGGGTAATTACAAATCTTGATCTAATAGTTCACAGCAGGGCCCATTCCTGCGCCCACCAAGAGTAACTATGAGGGCCTGCAGTCTTGTGGCAACACCGTCCACCACCACCGCCAAAGGCCCAATTTTTCTGCCCTGTTCATCAGGTGCTTGCAATTACAAATCTTGATCTAATAACTCACAGCAGGGCCCATTCCTGCGCCCACCAAGAGTAACTATGAGGGCCTACAGTCTTGTGGCAACACCGTCCACCACCACCGCCAAAGGCCCAATTTTTCTGCCCTGTTCATCAGGTGCTTGCAATTACAAATCTTGATCTAATAACTCACAGCAGGGCCCATTCCTGCGCCCACCAAGAGTAACTGTGAGAGCTTACAGTCTTGTGGCAAAACCGTCCACCACCACCACCACCACCCCCAATTTTTCTGCCCTGTTCAAGAGGTGCATGCAATTACAAATCTTGATCTATTAACTCACAGCAGGGCCCATTCCTGTGCCACCAGTCTTGTGGCTACACCAACATCTAATAGGGCAAATTTCTGCAGAGTATATACGCCAGGCCCCTACTTTCAAACATCCAACTTACAAACGACTCCTACTTGCAAATGGAAAGAGAAAACAGGAAGTGAGAGGAAAATCTACCCCTAGGAAGGGAAATTCTATCCTGTTAGATTTAATTTGGGAAAAAGGTATCTCCTCTCTACTGATACTTTATCACCAATCCTTGTTTCAATTAAAACCCCACTTTTCCAAAAACATTTGTCATTGGGACGGAAAGTGAGGTGACATGTTCTGAACACATGTGCAAAGACAGCAAATGTTACAGGGGTGATAACCCCTCCTATGTTCTCCAAAAAGCTTAAAAATAGATTTTTTTTGGGATGGAGCTACACTTCATAATGTACCTGTTCAGATTCTACTTAAGATCAAACCTAAAGCCGCAAGTGGTTTTAAATGGCTTCTTTTTTTCCTTTACAAATGTCATTTTATGCAAGGACAGTTCTAAACACGGGAAACACATGCCACTTCACAGGCATACTTTAGACACCCCCCAGGTACCATATTTAAAGGAAAATTTCACTTTTTTTTTTCACTTTATGCATCATTAAAATGACTGCTCCCGAAAAACGTTAGTTTTTAAAAGTTCTTTTTGCATTGATATATGTCCCCTGGGGCAGGGACCCGGGTCCCCAAACCTGTTTTATGACATTAACATGCATATTGGCCGTTGTAATTAGCACTTTTGATTTCGAACGTTCGCGTCCATTATAACGTATAGGGTTCGAAAATTCGCGCGAACTTTCGGTCCGTTCGAAGGTTCTGGTTCGAACCGAACCCGGGGGTGTTCGGCTCATCCCTAGCCATGACCCAATAAATATTGACCTAATATGGGCACATGACCATGACCCAACAATCATTGACCTAATATGGGCACATGGCCATGACCCAATAAATATTGACCTAATATGGGCACATGACCATGACCCAACAATCATTGACCTAATATGGGCACATAGCCATGACCCAGCAATCATTGACCTAATATGGGCACACGTCCCAATGATTACTGACCTAATATGGACACATGACCCAACAATCATTGACCTAATATGGGCACATGGCCATGACCCAAAAAAATATTGACCTAATATGGGCACATGACCATAACCCAATAAATATTGACCTAATATGGGCACATGGCCATGACCCAATAAATATTGACCTAATATGGGCACATGGCCATGACCCAATAAATATTGACCTAATATGGGCACATGGCCATGACCCAGCAATCATTGACCTATTATGGGCACATGACCCAATGATTACTGACCTAATATGGACACATGGCCCAACAATCATTGACCTAATATGGGCACATGGCCATGACCCAATAAATATTGACCTAATATGGACACATGACCCTGACCCAACAATCATTGACCTAATATGGGCACATGGCCATGACCCAAGAAATATTGACCTAATATGGGCACATGGCAATTACCTAATGATCACTGACCTAATATGGGCACATGGCCATGACCCAGCAATCATTGACCTAATATGGGCACATGACCCAATGATTACTGACCTAATATGGACACATGACCCTGACCCAACAATCATTGACCTAATATGGACACATGACCCTGACCCAACAATCATTGACCTAATATGGGCACATGACCATGACCCAACAATCATTGACCTAATATGGGCACATAGCCATGACCCAGCAATCATTGACCTAATATGGGCACACGACCCAATGATTACTGACCTAATATGGACACATGACCCAACAATCATTGACCTAATATGGGCACATGGCCATGACCCAGCAATCATTGACCTAATATGGGCACATGACCCAATGATTACTGACCTAATATGGACACATGACCCTGACCAACAATCATTGACCTAATATGGGCACATGACCATGACCCAAAAAAATATTGACCTAATATGGGCACATGGCCATAACCCAATAAATATTGACCTAATATGGGCACATGACCATAACCCAATAAATATTGACCTAATATGGGCACATGACCATAACCCAATAAATATTGACCTAATATGGGCACATGGCCATGACCCAATGAACATTGACATAATATGGGGACATAATATGGCCATGCAGTCAGACAGCAATAAAAAGGATAGGTAGGAAATGGATAGGTAGCTCTGGAACCATGGTATGTCTTATTGGAATTCATGTTTTTTTGGGGAAGGATTGAAAGTCCTTTTTTTTTGCTGTGTTCGTCCAATTGGGGTGATTTCCCTTCGCTTTCTGTCCCAGAGACACAATGTAAAATTAAGGAAAATCCCCTCCTAGGCAGTCGTCACCTGGACCGGTATATCCCCATTAGAAGATTTCCCCTCACCTCCTATTCTGGCGACAACTATAGAATTTTGGTTTTGTTTCTTCCGTAACTAAGGATGAGTTCGCATTTGTTCAGACCCGTGTTATGTCACTCTTGATCCCATAACCAATGGTCCAATGATTCTTGGTCCAATGATTCTTGGTCCAGTGATTCTTGGTCCAATGATTCTTGGTCCAATGATTCTTGGTCCAATGATTCTTGGTCCAGTGATTCTTGGTCCAATGATTCTTGGTCCAGTGATTCTTGGTCCAGTGATTCTTGGTCCAGTGATTCTTGGTCCAATGATTCTTGGTCCAGTGATTCTTGGTCCAGTGATTCTTGGTCCAGTGATTCTTGGTCCAGTGATTCTTGGTCCAATGATTCTTGGTCCAGTGATTCTTGGTCCAGTGATTCTTGGTCCAGTGATTCTTGGTCCAGTGATTCTTGGTCCAATGATTCTTGGTCCAACTGTGGGTGGGAGATTCCCTGCCCCACAAAAGACGTTACAAAGGGCCTGGATGCTCATGACTTCAATCAATCTAATATGGCCATGTGGTCAGACAGCAATAAAAACCTGGAGGAATGAATAGGTAGTGTTGGAACCCTGGAACATCTTATTGGTATTACTCTTTCACCGGAAGAGTTGGAAGACCTGGCAGTTTTAGGTTATAAAAAAATCTCCCAAGCTTTGAACATCTCACGGAGCTCTGTTCAATCCATCATCGGAAAATGGAAAGAGTATGGCACAACTGCAAACCTACCAAGACACGGCCGGCCACCATGGGCGTCCGCAGAATTTTTTTCAGGGGGGGGCATAATTTTAAGGTCACCCATGCTCTGACTCTTTTCTACAATGTCATTATCACATTATCACGGTCATAGACTGCAGACATAGTACAGGTGATGGTCAGAGACGGCATACATGGCCCAAGAGACTGTTAGTGACTGCATACATGGCTCAAGAGACTGTAAGAGACTGCGGACATGGCACAAGAGATGACCAGAGACTGCATACATGGCCCAAGAGACTGTCAGAAACTGCATACATGGCTCAAGAGACTGTGGACATGGCACAAGAGACTGTCAGAAACTGCATACATGTGGGGAGGTGACAGAGAGAGACGGGGGGGGTGGGGGAGTGACAGAGGGGGTGACAGAGAGGACGGGGGTGACAGAGAGGAGTGTGACAAAGAGAGACAGAGGGGGGTGACAGAGAGAGAGGGGGGTGAAAAAGACCGAGGGGTGAGAGAGAGAGGGGGTGACCACTCCTGAGCCGATCTCTGATTCCAGGGGGGGGGGGGGGCCCCCCCTTGTCCTACCTGCGGACGCCCATGCCACCTACAACTATTATCTATATTTTTATTCTCTCTTATATACTATATATATATATATATATATATATATAGTATATATAGATAAATAGATATAGAGAGAGATAGAGAGAGAGAGATAGAGAGAGAGATAGAGAGATAGATAGATAAATGGATAGATAGTATATAAGAAAGAATAAATAAATAAATATTATATATATATATATTATATATATATTATTTTTTATTTATTTATTTTTTCTTACATACTGCCTATTTTACTGACCATTTATTTTACTGAAACATTTAATTTCCCATGATGCTGTGGGGTCTATCCTCGTCCGATCCTGCCCTGGTGCCGTCTCCTATGGCCCATGCTACAAACAATCCAGAATAGCGCGATTCTATTTTTACCGCCGCACCGACCAGCCATGGGCGGTCTTGTCCCTCAGACGGGTCATCGGAGAGAGAGAGCGGGTCTTGTTGTTATTCTGGGAGATGTACGATCTCCTCGTTAAACAGTTTATTCAATAAAGTGGAAACTGTTTCTTTTTAAGCCGGGCTATAAATAGCGCGCTTCTTAACGATTCCGCGTTTGTCCCATTTCCTCAATAAAAATCCGTCGTCCCCGCGTTATGGATGCTGAGCCGTGACAAAAAAAAAGTCAACCTGATTATGCCGGAGCTGTAATTAATTCTCTGCACCGGCCTGCGCAAGTTCCAAAGCTCATTAGACGTTGCCAGGCCCCGCTCGTTATTAAATTGTGCCGCGGTTAATCTTCGTAATAATTGGTAATTGTGTGAAAAGGGGGGAGAGAGAGAGAGAGAAGGAGCGCGCCGATTATGGAGGCGCACAGATCCGCGTTGTTTTTATATGACATGATCAGAAACAGTCGTCTGCTGATACTTATTATATCACAAAGGAAAAAAGAAAGATGATTCGGTCATCTGCGATTAAAGAGAACCTGTCTACGATTTTGTCATTCAAAAAAATAGAAAACGAATGTAAAGTGGAACTCCGACCTTCTCTTCAGTCTTGCACAGTTGTACAGGGTCCTCTCCTGGACTGAAATTGCTTAAGTTCTCTACACACCGTGAGCTACAAATTGATAGGTTGGTTTAGCTTGAAAGATTCCATGTTATTCACCAAAGTCTACTTCTGCTTGCATTGTTGAGCATATTTTGCTCACAAAATCAATCAATTTTAATTGACAACTAATCACAATCGCTTGAGGATCAATCACCCATGCCCACCTTGATGGTCAAACTTTTTAGGCCCTCACATGAAAAAAACATTTCATTAAATCCAAAGGAGATTGTATACAGATTGTGCAATCAGATTGTAACGGGGGCCATTTCTGCTACGACTTCCTATAATCAATAGGATCAATCAAGTATGTTTGACTGCAGTGCCCATCAATTTAGCAGTAGTTCTAGTAGAAAAACAAGAGCAGCACAGGATCATCTCAAGTCAAGTATGCCTTGTTGATCGCTGGGTACATGGGCGTCCGAGGGTAGGGGCAAGGGGGGGCAGGTGCCCCCCCCTGGAATCGGGGATCGGATCAGCAGTTTGTTCCCAACTCTGTCTTTATCCTAGCGCTGGCGGGCGGCCCCGTCCTCACCCAGAATGAAAACTGGTCTTGCCAGCTGCTGGCCATCATGGACATCCTACTGGCATGCAAGGTACCGTACTGAGCATTACACACACCACTGGGACATAGGGGCACTTGAGAGACTGCAGAGAGGGCTAGGGGGGTCCCTCTCTCTGACCCCCCATCACCCCACTCTGTCACCCCTCTGTCTCTCTCTGTCACACTCCTCTCTCTCTGTTACCCCCCTATGTCTCTCTCTGTCACCCCTCTGTCTTTTTCACCCCCCCTCTCTCTGTCACCCCACCCCTCTGTCTCACTCTGTCACACTCCTCTCTCTCTGTTACCCCCTATGTCTCTATCTGTCACCCCTCTGTCTTTTTCACCCCCCTCTCTCTGTCACCCCACCCCTCTGTCTCCCTCTGTCACACTCCTCTCTCTCTGTTACCCCCTATGTCTCTCTCTGTCACCCCTCTGTCTTTTTCACCCCCCTCTCTCTGTCACCCCACCCCTCTGTCTCACTCTGTCACACTCCTCTCTCTCTGTTACCCCATATGTCTCTCTCTGTCACCCCCCTGTCTCTCTCTGTCACCCCCCACATGTATGCAGTCACTTAGAGACTCTTGTGCCATGTCCGCAGTCTCTTATAGTCTCTTGAGCCATGTATGCAGTTTATGACAGTCTCTTTGGCCATGTATGCAGTCTCTGGTCATCTCTTGTGCCATGTCCGCAGTCTCTTACAGTCTCTTGGGCCATGTATGCAGTCTCTGACCATCTCCTGTACTATGTCTGCAGTCTCTGACTGTGATAATGACATTGTCGAAAAGGGTCAGAGCATGGGTGACCTTAAAATTATGCCCCCCCCTGAAAAAAGTTCTGCGGACGCCCATGGCTGGGTAGCCGTGTTTCAGGGGTCATCAGTCTCCCTTCATCAGGGCTTACAATGATGGAAACTATTATGTCAACCGAACCAAAAACAGGTGCTCTTTCGGAAAATGAAGAGTTGGTAGACTGGCTACCAAATTAGGCCGTGATACCTTCTAATAATATCCATGAAGACACCTTCTCATGTCTGGAAAAGAAAAAATTGCGCTAATAAAGTCCAGATTTATACTAAAAGTGTATATGATGATCAAAAAGTTCCAAGTAATTTATATAATCAAGGATTTCTAACAGAAAAGAATCCAGGGGAAAATATTTCATCAATTTATAGGAGTACATGCTCACCAGATTGCAAGCCAAACATCGCATATGGCTTTAACCCAGCCCGGGATTGAAGACAATCTGATAAGATGGTATGGTGTAGACTTATAGACTTTTAATCGCAAATTTATGCTTGGCTCATGGAACTAAATAACCCGGGCTGGGTTAAAGCCATATGGGATTTTTGGTGTCAAAAGTCAGAGTGACACCTTAACCTTAAACACCTCTACGTGTCTCTTTAAGAGCCCAGCCGTGGGTCACGCGCGCGCGCGCCGCCGGCGGCACGCTCGCGACACGGTCCTGAGCTCCGCGACCGTGGCCGCGGGACCAGCGGACTCGATCGCCGCTGGTGTCACACGATCGGGTCACAGAGCTGAAGGACGTGGAGAGGTCTGTGTAAACAGACCTCTCCCCGTGCTTCCTACTGAGCCTGTCACTGATTGTCCCCTGTCATAGGGAAAGACGATCAGTGACATCAGACGCCAAGCCACGCCCCCTACAGTTAAAAAAACTCACACACACACATCACACTTAACCCCTCCCCGCCCCTAGTGGTTAACTCCTTCACTGCCAGTATCATTTACACAGGAATCAGTGCATTTAAATAGCACTGATTGCTGTATAAAGGACAATGGTCCCAAAAATGTGCCAAAAAATGTCCGATGTGACCGCCATAATGTCACAGTCACAATAAAAATCGCTGATCGCCGTCATTACTAGTAAAAAAAAAAAAATATTTATAAAAATGCTATAAAACTATCCCCTATTTTGTAAACGCTATAACTTTTGCGCAAACCAATAAATAATCATATAAAAATATGTAGAAGAATACGTATCGGCCTAAACTGAGGAAAAAAAATGTTTTTTTATATATTTTTTGAGGGATATTTATTATAGCAAAAAGTAAAAAATATTGAATTTTTTTCAAAATTGTCGCTCTATTTTTGTTTATAGCGCAAAAAATAAAAACCGCAGCGGCGATCAAATACCACCAAAAGAAAGCTCTATTTGTGGGGAAAAAAAGGACGCCAAATTTTGTTTGGGAGCCACGTCGCTCGACTGCGCAATTGTCAGTTAAAGCGACGCAGTGCGGAATCGCAAAAAGGGGCCTGGTCCTTTGGCTGCAAATTGGTCCGGGGCTGAAGTGGTTAATGTATCCAAAAAATCTCTAATCTTGTTCCCAGTGCACTACATTGTGGCCTCATCATACACAACGGATCCCCAGCTGTTGCTGAGCAAAATAAAGGCAGCTTGCAGGGAAAATTTAATTTTTTGGCTTTATAAATGCAATTATTGCTGCAGCAGATTCTAGACATGGTACAGATGCGCCACTTTACAGGTAGAATAAGGGGACCCCCCAGACACTATATTGGAAGGAATTTTAAACTTTCACTTTAAAAATCAAAAAATCACTGCTCATTTAAAAATGACTTTTTTCACAAACTTTTTTTTTTAATGATACATGTCCCCCAGGGCAGGACCCGGACCCCTATAACCATTGTATGCCCAATTACTTGCACATAAGCCTTCAAAATGGGCACTTTAGATTTTTGACGGTTCGTTATATGGGTCTGAATGTTCGCGGTGTTCAAAAGTTCTGGTGCGAACCGAACAGGGGTCCATTCGGCCCATCCCTGTTGACTACTACCTTGATTGCCACCTGCCTTGACCCCTGGCTGGACCTGACTACTTTTGTGTTTGCCACCTGGTTCAACACTTCCCTGGACCTGACTGCTTTCTTGTTTGCCACTTGCCTTGACCCCTGGCTGGACCTGATTACTCTTTTGTTTGCCACCTAATTCAACCCCTCCCTGGGCCTGACTACTGTTTTCTTTGCCACCTGCCTGAACCTCTGTCTGGACCTGACTACTCTCTTGATTGCCACCTGGCTCAACCCCTGCCTCGACCTGACCACTGCCATGTTTGCTGCTTGCCTCGACCCTTTGCCTGGACCTGAGTATTCTCTTTAAAGCTGCTTGCCTTGACTTCTTCCTGGGCCAGACTGCTCCCTTGATTGTCACCTGCTTTGACCCCTGGCTGGACCTGACTACTCTTTTGTTTGCCACCTGGTTCACCCTCTCCCTGGACCCAACTGCTGTCTTATTTGCCACATTCTTTAACCTCTGATTACTCTTTTGTTTGCCACCTAATTCAACCCCTCCCTGGGCCTGACTACTGTTTTCTTTGCCACCTGCCTGAACCTCTGTCTGGACCTGACTACTCTCTTGATTGCCACCTGGCTCAACCCCTGCCTCGACCTGACCACTGCCATGTTTGCTGCTTGCCTCGACCCTTTGCCTGGACCTGAGTATTCTCTTTAATGCTGCTTGCCTTGACTTCTTCCTGGGCCAGACTGCTCCCTTGATTGCCACCTGCTTTGACCCCTGGCTGGACCTGACTACTCTTTTGTTTGCCACCTGGTTCACCCCCTCCCTGGACCCAACTGCTGTCTTATTTGCCACATTCTTTAACCTCTGATTACTCTTTTGTTTGCCACCTAATTCAACCCCTCCCTGGACCCGACTGCTGTCTTATTTGCCACATTCTTTAACCTCTGTCTTGACCTGACTACTATCTTGATTGCCCCCTGGCTCAACGCCTGCCTGGACCTGACTACTGCCTTGTTTGCTGCCTACCTAGACCTGAGTACTCTCTTGATTGCTGCCTGCCTTAACTTCTACCTGGACTTGAGTGCTCTCTTGATTGCTGCCTGCCTGGACCTGACTACTTATTTAATTGTCACTTACCTCAAACCCTCCTTGGACTGACTACTATCTTGACTGCCACCTGCCTCGACTCCTTCCTGGACTGACTACTCTATTAATTGCCACCTGTCTTGACCCCATCCTGGATCTGAATGCTCTTTTAATTGCCACTTGCCTCGACCCCTGCCTGGACCTGACTACTCTTTTGTTTGCCACCTGACTATACCACTACCTGGACCTGTCTATTCTCTTGCCAAACCCTGGTGTACCGGCTCCATACCGTAGCATTCCTATACTCAGTCAACCCACTTGTGAGGGTGATCCTAAGGATCACAATCTGGTCCCAACCTGCATCTTAGAGCTCCAGGAGCAATTAGGGCCCCCAGCCCATCTCCACCATCAGAAGCTCTGGTGCAGACCAGCTGCTGCTAAAGCCCCATACACACGGTCGGAAAATCCGACCACCAAATCCATCGGATTTTTTCCGACGGATTTAGTCCCACACTGGTGTTGCATACACACGGTCGGACAAAGTTGTCGGAAAATCCGATCATTCTGAACGTGGTGACGTTTGTTGCCTACGACGGGACTACGTAGAGGCTAGTAGCCAATAGCTTTGGTCTTGTAATGTGATCTGAGCATGCGTGGCACTTTGTCCGTCGGAATTCGCTACACACGATCGGAATTGGTGTGATCGGACTTTGTTGTCGGAAAATCTATCCAGCAGGAGATAGAACTTTGTCCGTAGGACAATCCGATGGAAACTGTCCGATGGTGCCTACACACGGTCGGAATTTCCGACAACATTGTCCGATAGGACAAAATCCATGGGAAAATCCGACCGTGTGTATGGGGCATTAGACTTAGTGCCTCCAGTGAGGTCCCATCACGCTTCGGGGGGTTTTGCGGTAACATAGACCCTTGCATTTACATACTGTGAGATTGGACAATCAGATTGCATGTTTATCCAGGTTTAAAAAGATAAAAGTGGCCAGCAGGTGACTCAACCTGAGAGACACCAGCTTCAAAACACCCAGAGGCATGACAGAGCATCTACATCTACATTTATTAAGAGGCAAATGATCGTACCACCAACCATTCACCATGATTTTGCCAATAACTGACTCTATCAAAGACCTTCCCGCTGGTTCCAGTGGAGGATTCACACCCTCGCCTCCATCGGCTGACTGCCACACCACCAACATACAACTGACTTCCAGAGATGAGGATGGAAACTTTATGATCCCCTTTAACATTTGTAGTTGGGTGTTTCTAAGCTCTCGGAACGCTCAGGGCGAATGTCCGGCATACCGAGGGAGAATGTTTTTCCATTTGCCCCTGAATCTTCGAAGCAGTTCACAATAGCAAAACTTTCTGCAAGGCAGCATGACACAGCCATAGATAATATAAAGAAGATAACGAATAAATAAAGTAACAAGAGATTGTCTTTAGATATGGATGTAATTAAGTCAGCGAAGACGCTATCTCCTGCCCGCAGGCTACGTCTGTACTTCATTTCAAGGAAGATTGCTTCTTTTATCTCTTGTGTACATAGGGCATAGAGGCCCAGGTATTGGATTCGGCGGATAAATCCGAAGCACAATAAACACCACAATAACCTTGTGGAAATTAAAGTGAAATTGTACTGAAAAAAAACTAAACCCCAACGTTTGTTTTAAAGCAGAACTCCGGACTCCCCTTACACAGGTGTACCGGCTCCTCTCCTGGACTGAAACTTCTTATGCCCTGTGCACACGGTTGGAAAATCCGACGGAAAAGGTCCGATCGGATTATATTGTCGGAAAATCCGATCATGTGTGGGCTCTGTCGGACTTTTTCCGTCGGAAATTTTGAGGGAAAAAATTTGAGAGCAGGATCTCGGACAAAGTGCCACACATGCTCAGATCAAATTACGAGACCAAAGCTATTGGCTACTAGCCTGAACGTAGTCCCGTCGTAACGAACGAACGTCATCACGTTCCGAACGATCGGATTTTCCGACAACTTTGTGCGGCCGTGTGTATGCAACACCAGTTTCGGACAAAATCCGTGGGAAAAAATCTGGGGGCTAAAGCCTCATACACACGATCGGACCGTGGACCAACTTTCCTGTGGATTTTTGTCCAAAGGGCGTTGGCCCCAAGTTGGTATTGCATACACACGATCGGACTTTTTGACAACCAACATGCAAATTAGCTGTTTTGGACCAACATCCGACCGTGTGTACGCTCCATCGGACCAACTTTTTCCAGGTTTCATCGGACTTTTGTTGGTTGTGCGAACGGACCAACTTTCTGCCAACAAAAGTCCGATGGACCAAAGTCCGACCGCGTGTACACAAAACCAACGGACTTTTGTACAAACCAATGCAGAACCAATGCAAAAGATCAGACAACAATACAGAAGTTGACCAAAGGTGGCGGTAAAGAGCAGAAAAACCAAGTGATTTGGTGAAAGTTGGCTGAAAAAGTCCTGCTGTGTGTATGCAATACCAGTTGGTCCACGGTCTGATGGTGTGTATGAGGCTTAACTCTGACTTCACTGCACACTCTGAGCTTCTCACAATGTGGAAAGCTGTAAGCTTTTAGGAGCTGTAATGAGTCAAATAGAGCATCGTCCAGACCAGGGGTAGGCAACCTGGGGCCCTCCAGCTGTTGCAGAACTACAAGTCCCATCATGAGTAATTGTAACTGCCAGCCTTGCAATGCCTCATGGGAAATGTAGTTCCACAACAGCTGGAGGGCCCCCAGGTTGCCTACCCCTGATCTGGACCTTTTCTCCTCATCCTGGCTGTGCCTGACCCCCCCCCCCCCCCACGCTTTCATTCATTGGATTTCAGTTCTTTTAATCATGGAGGCTCGGCATCACCTGTGGGCATCCTCTAGGGTGGTCTGCGTGCAAATGCAGCCTTCCTAGAAACCCCCAGCCCTCCAGACTGACACGCACCCATCAAGGCATTTTAAAAGTTACATAACTCCTCCCAAGAGCCAGCCCACTGCTTACATCAGGGCTGAGGGCTCTTGAGAGGAGTACTGAGGCCGGGTGCTGGGATGTTTTTGGGACGCTATGTACAGAAGGAGAATGTAAGCCCCACAGCTGGATGTACTGTATAAAAAGAGCAAGGATGCTCATCACATAATTTACTTAATATGACCACATGGCCATATTATGTGAGTGGCATTGACCTATAATGGCCATGTGATCATTGGGTCCTATGTCAGTGATCATTGGGTCATGGCCATGTGCCCATATAGGTCAGTGATCTTTGTATTATGTCTATGTACCCATATTAGGTCAATACTCACTGGGTCATGGCCATGTGCCCATATAAGGTCAGTGATCATTGGGTCATAGCCATGTGCCCATATTAGATCAGTGATCATTGGGTCATGGCCATGTGCCTATATTAGGTTAGTGATCATTGGGTCATGGCCATGTGCCCATATTAGGTCAGTGATCACTGGGTCATGGCCATGTGCCCATATTAGGTCAGTGATCATTGGGTCATGGCCATGTGCCCCTATTAGGTTAGTGATCATTGGGTCATGGCCATGTGCCCATATTAGGTCAGTGATCATTGGGTCATAGCCATGTGCCCATATTAGTTAAGTGATCATTGGGTCATGGCCATGTGCCCATATTAGGTTAGTGATCATTGGGTCATGGCCATGTGCCCATATTAGGTCAGTGATCATTGGGTCATGGCCATGTGCCCATATTAGGTCAGTGATCATTGGGTCATGGCCATGTGCCCATATTAGGTCAGTGATCATTGGGTCATGGCCATGTGTCCATATTAGGTCAGTGATCATTGGGTCATGGCCATGTGCCCATATAGGTCAGTGATCATTGGATCATGGCCATGTGCCTATATTAGGTCAATAATCACTTGGTCATAGCCAGGTGTCCATATTAGGTCAGTGATCATTGGGTCATGGCCATGTGCCTATATAGGTCAGTGATCTTTGGATTATGGCCATGTTAGGTTAATGATCATTGTGTCATGACCATGTGCCCATATTAGGTCAATAATCATTGGGTCATAGCCAGGTGTCCATATTAGGTCAGTGATCATTGGGTCATGGCCATGTGCCCATATTAGGTCAGTAATCATTGGGTCATAGCCAGGTGTCCATATTAGGTCAGTGATCATTGGGTCATGACCATGTGCCCATATTAGGTCAGTAATCATTGGGTCATAGCCAGGTGTCCATATTAGGTCAGTGATCATTGGGTCATGACCATGTGCCCATATTAGGTCAGTGATCATTGGGTCATGACCATGTGCCCATATTAGGTCAGTGATCATTGGGTCATGGCCATGTGCCCATATTAGGTCAGTAATCATTGTGTCATAGCCAGGTGTCCATATTAGGTCAGTGATCATTGGGTCATGGCCATGTGCCCATATAGGTCAGTGATCTTTGGATTATGGCCATGTGCCCATATTAGGCCAGTGATCATTGGGTCATGCCCATGTGCCCATGTTAGGTTAATGATCATTGTGTCATGACCATGTGCCCATATTAGGTCAATAATCATTGGGTCATGACCATGTGCCCATATTAGGTCAATAATCATTGGGTCATGGCCATGTGCCCATATTAGGTCAGTAATCATTGTGTCATAGACAGGTGTCCATATTAGGTCAGTGATCATTGGGTCATGCCCATGTGCCCATAATAGGTCAATGATGTCAAAGAATCCCCACCCCTTAGCAGTGTTGATCATCTTACTTTAAAAAAGTAATTAGTTAAGTTACAAATTACTTCTCCCAAAAAGTAATTACGTTAGTAACTCAGTTACTACATTGGAAAAGTAATTAGTTAGCAAAGTAACTGACTTTTTTTTTAAATATTCTATACGTGTAACTAAGGGGCGGGTCTAGTATTACTGTAACCAAGGGGCGCATTTATTATTATTGTTATATATCGTGTAACCAAGGGGCTGCTCTATTATTACTCTAACCAAGGGGCAGATCTGTTATAGCGTGTAAGCAAGGGGCGGGTCTATTATTATTATATCGTGTAAGGGGCGGGTCTATTATTATTATATCGTGTAAGGGGCGGAGGGCTACAGAAGAGGGCGAATGTTAAATTAATGGGCAGAGCTCGATATATAACAATAATAATAAATGCGCCCCTTGGTTACAGTAATACTAGACCCGCCCCTTACTTGCAAGGTAGACGCCCCTTGCAGAGTAGCACGAGCATCAGGAGCGTGCGGCATCGCCTCGTACAATTACATGTTAACTGCACCTGCGCGGTGTAGAGTTCACTCAGAGCTGTTTAGGTTCGGCAATTTTCGGAAGCTCCGTAGTCCTTCGTACTGCGCAAACCCTGCGCCTGCGCAGTACAGGGTGGTCCTTATCCGGCGGGGGAACTTTTTCGGTAGGACACCGGAATTACACTACTGCCATCTAGTGGCGGTAGATGTAATTGGGGTAACTAAGCCAAAGTAATGGGAACTGAGTTACCATGAGGGGAAAAGTAATCAGTTAGATACTCGTTACCCTCTAAAGTAACTGCGTTAAGTAACTCAGTTTATTTTAACTCAGTTACTTACATCACTGCCCCTTAGTGTACATCAGCTGCAGGAATGGGGGAATCTCATGTCCACCGTTTATTGGCCCAGCAATGAAAGATAACTTCTAGCTTTAGATGAACTTGGGTTTGGACTGAACTTAAGCTCATCACTATTGACAATGGTCATCGGGACAAACCAGGAGAGAGAGATTATTTCCCCGGGGGGGGGACAAACAGCAATAATAAATGCTGTGGGATCCTCCATCATCCGTCTGGTGAGGGAGTGACACATTTCAGCAATCTTGTGCCTAATGAGTTCTCAACATCCACAGCAGAACTAGTGTAATAAGGAAATCAACTTCTGCTCTGAAAGTTCTGTAAGTTTAAATAGATGAGAAGAGTTACAAAGTAAACGTATTGTATATATTAGAGAGCAGAGTAATTAGCGTGCATAGAGATTACTAGGAATGGCAGCAATTTCCAAGCATCTGACCTCTTGTTCAAAACTGGAGGCTTTTAATCTCCAGTCCTGGACAGCTGCCATGTAGGATCCTCCAAACTATCAACATTTTCCAAACTAAATAAGAATTTGCAACACATCATTAATAACAAGAGACATTCATTTCTGCTTTTCCAGAATACCTCGTCTCCTTCACCAACCTCGAGACCTCCAAATACCTCACTGCAGTACAAGGAGACCATCTGTCTTTATCTTCCACAGAAGGATTTTTGAAGGATCTGGAGAACAAAATATTTGTTCTAATAACATAATTCTGCAAAGCCATTCGAGCAAAGAAACCCGTTTTTATCATTTAACCAATTGCTGACCTCTGTACCTATAAGAATGTCTCGCCAGCCAGTGGTCATTACTACATTGATCTTGGTACCATCTTCTTTTTTTTTTTTTTACAGCAGGCAAGCGGCTGTCTTGTTAAAGGGTAGCGCCACCCAAAAGGGGAAGCTCCGCTCGTTTGCCTATTCCCCCCCCCTCTCCACTACCACATTTGGCACCTTTCAGGGGGAGGGTGGAGTGGGTACCTGCCTTTGACAGGTACCCGCTCCCACTTCCGGCTGAGCTCGCCATGGCGAACACAGAGGGAAGTTTGGCCCCCCTCTTCCTTCACCCGCCGACTGGCCATTCACAAGGCGCAGCGCGCTTCGCGCATGCACAGTAGGGTGCCGGCTGTGGAGCGGCAAGGCTTCACTGCCAGCTTCCCTGATCCGAGATGGCGGCGGCAGCACCCGAGAGGCGATTAAAAAATCGTCTTGGGTGAAGACCAGTGGCGGCCGGTGGTAATTTATTTTGGGGGGCGGCAAACAGTAACACCCCACCCCCGGCAGTCGGTTGGTTGGCAGGCGAGTCTGGTGCACTTGCAGCATTTATGCAGCGCTTCACTGGCGGCTTCCCTTGTTTGGCAGCGGCAACAGCTTCCACTGCTCTGCACGGGCATCGGCGGCTTCCATTTCCTCCCTCCTCCACGGTGGCCAATCGGGAGTCTCTTCTTTCTCAGACCCGCTTCTGATTGTCCGAATTGAGGATCAGTCTTACAACAGCGAACAACAACATGTTCATTCGCTGTTGTAACACCTGGGTCAGCTCATGACGCAATTCTCTGCGTTCCGAGCCCACCCTATTTTGAAGCTTCTTAGAGCCTTCCATTTCCTCCCTCCTCCACGGTGGCCAATCGGGAGTCTCGGGAGTCTCTTCTTTCTCAGAACCGCTTCTGATTGTCCGGATTGAGGATCAGTGTTACAACAACATGTTCATTAGCTGTTGTAACACCTGGCTCAGCTCATGACGCAATTCTCTGCATTCCGAGCCCACGCTATTTTGAAGCTTATTAGAGCCTATGGCTCCTATCAGTTGCTTAAAAAAAAAAACACCCCCGCCGCTGTAATTCAGGCGCCTGGCATTCGAAAACGGCCGGGCACATATGCAACAATTCCAGCACTAGACCTCCTCTGTATATCTAAACTGGTAACCTGTAAAAAATTTTTAAAAAAGCGTTGCCTATGGAGATTTTTAAGTACCGAAGTTTGGCGCCATTCCATGATTGTGCGCAATTTTAAAGCGTGACATGTTAGGTATCTATTTACTCGGCGTAACATCGTCTTTCACATTATACAAAAAAAATTGGGCTAACTTTACTGTTTTGTTATTTTTTTAATTCACGAAACCATTTAAAAAAAAAAAAAAAAAAAAAGGCGTTTGAAAGATTATTGCGCAAATACTGTGCAAGATAAAAAGTTGCAATGACCGCCATTTTTTTTCCCTAGGGTGTCTGCTAAAAAAAACATATATAATGTTTGGGGGTTCTGAGTAATTTTCTAGCAAAAAAATGATGATTTTTACATGTAGGAGAGAAGTGCCAGAATAGGCTCCGGTCTTGAAGTGGTGAAAGTGATCCGGGTGGCTCTAAAGCCACTCAATCGCTTTTACAGCACCAAAAAGGGAAGCCCCCCTTCTGCCGTCATCTATGATGACAGGTGGTACCCGGTCTCGCCCCATGATCCGGAGCAGTGCCGGGACAAGGTCATCCAGCGCCCAGGGCAAAGATGCCAAACTGCGCCCCCCTTTCCCTTAGGGTTAGGGTCAGGGTGCCCCCTACCCCTGCAATAAACCATTGCGCCAGGGGCTGCCGCCCCTCCTGCCCACCCCTTGTCCCGGCCCTGCTCCGGAGAGCCCAGGACTGTAGAAGATGGCCAAGATCCCTTCGCACAGAGGAGATGGGGGGGGGACAACCCTTCCCCCATCTCCTCTGTCACGAAAAAAAACAGAATCAACTATGACTGTCACTTCTGATTTCAGAGTTGTCATTCCCGGCCTATTTCAGCAAAGGAAGCAGCTGATCAAGCACAATCTGTGCTTGATCAGCTTCTTTGGAGGGCAGGGAAGACTTTGGAGATCTAATAGACCACAGATGTCTCTATAAAGATTACCTGTCACCTGACCAAAGCTACCACAAGAGGGCTTGTTGGGCCCATTGTGATAGCAATAAAGTTCAATGAAAAAAAGATTTAAAAGTGTAAAAAAATTAAATTAAAAATAAAATAAATTGTAAAAAAAAAAAAATTAAATGTTTTAGTCCATGCATACACACAACAGAAAATGGCATAGGCCCCATACGTATATACAGTATCTGACAAAAGTAAGTACACCCCTCACATTTTTGTAAATCTTTTCTTCTATCTTTTCATGTGACAACACTGAAGAAATGACACTTGTCTACAATGTAAAGTAGTGAGTGTACAGCTTGTATAACAGTGTAAATTTGCCGTCCCCTCAAAATAACTCAACACACAGCCATTAATGTCTAAACCGCTGGCAACAAAAGTCAGTACACCCCCTAATGCCGCGTACACAGGATCGGAATTCTCGTCGGAAAAAGCTCTGATGGTTTTCCCATTGGAATTCTGCCGGAATTTCGCTCTAATGCGGCGTACACACGGTTGGAATTTCCGATAGAAACAATCCGATGGGAGCTTTTTAAGGGATATTTCCGACCGCGTGTACGCCCATCGGTCTTTTTCTGTCGGAATTTCCGACGGACTTTGGATTGAGAACCTGTTCTCAATTTTTCCGACGGAAAACCTTTCTATCGGATTTTCCGATCGTGTGTATGCAATTCCGACACGTAAAATTCCGACGCATGTTTGGAAACAATTCGACGCATGCTCGGAAACAATTCGACGCATGCTCAGAAGCATTAAACTTCCCTTTTATAGTGCCGTCAAACGTGTTGTATGTCGCTGTGTTACTGACCGTCGGAATTTGATGTGACCGTGTGTAGGCAAGACAGTTTGAGCGAAATTCCGTCGGAATTCCGACGGGAAAACCATCAGAGCTTTTTCCGACGAGAATTCCGACCGCGTGTACGCGGCATAACTGTCTTGCCTACACACGGTCACACCAAATTCCGACGGTCAATAACACCGCGACATACAACACGTTCGACGGCACTATAAAAGGGAAGTTTAATGCTTCCGAGCATGCGTCGAATTGTTTCCGAGCATGCGTCGGAATTTTGCGTGACGGAATTGCATACACACGATCGGAAAATCCGATAGAAAGGTTTTCCGTCTGAAAAATTAGGAACAGGTTCTCAATCCAAAGTCCGTCGGAAATGCCGACAGAAAAAGACCGATGGGCGTACACACGGTCGGAAAATTCGATGAAAAGCTCCCATCGGACTGTTTCCATCGGAAATTCCGACCGCGTGTACGCGGCATTAGTGAAAAAATGACCAAATTGGACCAAAAGTGTCAATATTTTGTGTGGCCCCCCATTATTTTCCAGCACTGCCTTAACCCTCTTGGGCATGGAGGTCACCAGAGCTTCACAGGTTGTCACTGGAGTCCTCTTCCCCTCCTCCATGATGACATCACGGAGCTGGTGGCTGTTAGAGACCCGAGACTGAAAATTAGTGTTCAATAAACGTCTGTGCACAGATCACATGACACAAAAAGTTGCAACAGCCACCAATTTGCTCAAAAAAGAAAAAAAAAATGCTGATTTTCACATGTGCCTAAAATTTTTTAATTGCCCGCCGCCCGGGACAAGTGGTTAAAGAACCGAACATTAGCATATAGGCACTTATTTATTTAATCATTAGTAATACATATAAATAATTATTTTTCTATATCAGACGTGGGCCTAAGGATACATGTAAGTAAAAAAATAAATAAAAATATTCTGGAATACTATGAAAGTGGCGATCTGATATCAGAGGCGGGGAGCGCCATTCTCACAGTTCTGATCCTGAGGGTTTCTGCTGTTTCGGCTGGGCTCATGCGGTCTGCGTGCTTGTTGCATGTAGCTGTGTGATTTATAATAATTAGATTCAGTGCAGCGGAAGGGATTTTCTGCCGGGGAACTCATGATGAAATTTGTCTTCGACCAGAACACCCGATCGATATCTTCCGTAATGCGGCAACTATCAGAGCGTCATAAATCTGCTGATGTGACAGAGGTCACCGTGCCCCCCCCCCCCCCCGTCCTTATCCTTGCACTCCTTTGATAAATTTATTGCACCCGCCACCGAGAGCAGACAGAAAAAAACACCTTTGTCATTCTTCCACTGTCATCGGGATGTCAAAAAAAGTGACTTTAATGTGCTGCGGTATCTTGGTGGGGGGGGGGGGTTGTTTTTTTTTTATCTTCCTCCATTATAACCACTTGACCTCCGAAAGACTTACCCCTCCCCTTCAAGACCAGGCCGTTTTTTGCGTTACGGCACTGCATCAACTGACAATTGCGCGGTCGTGCGGCGCTGTACCCAAATTAAATTGATGTCATTTTTTTTCACGCCAATGGAGATTTCTTTTGGTGGTATTTGATCACCTCTGCGGTTTTTATTTTTTGTGCTATAAAAAAAAGAGCGACAATTTAGGCCATTCTTTGCGATACGGCACTGCATCAACTGACAATTGCGCGGTCGTGCGGCGCTGTACCCAAATGAAATTGATGTCATTTTTTTTCACGCTAATAGAGATTTCTTTTGGTGGTATTTGATCACCTCTGCGTTTTTTTTTTAATTTTTTGTGCTATAAACAAAAAAAGAGCGACAATTTAGGCCATTCTTTGCGATACGGCACTGCATCAACTGACAATTGTGCGGTCGTGCGGCGCTGTACCCAAATGAAATTGATGTCATTTTTTTTCACGCCAATGGAGATTTCTTTTGGTGGTATTTGATCACCTCTGCGTTTTTTATTTTTTGTGCTATAAAACAAAAAAAGAGCGACAATTTAGGCCATTCTTTGCGATACGGCACTGCATCAACTGACAATTGCGCGGTCGTGCGGCGCTGTACCCAAATTAAATTGATGTCATTTTTTTCACGCTAATAGAGATTTCTTTTGGTGGTATTTGATCACCTCTGCGGTTTTTATTTTTTGTGCTATAAACAAATAAAGAGCGACAATTTAGGCCATTCTTTGCGATACGGCACTGCATCAACTGACAATTGCGCGGTCGTGCGGCGCTGTACCCAAATGAAATTGATGTCATTTTTTTTCACGCCAATAGAGATTTCTTTTGGTGGTATTTGATCACCTCTGCGTTTTTTTTTAAATTTTTTTGTGCTATAAACAAAAAAAAGAGCGACAATTTAGGCCATTCTTTGCGATACGGCACTGCATCAACTGACAATTGCGCGGTCGTGCGGCGCTGTACCCAAATGAAATTGATGTCATTTTTTTTCACGCCAATGGAGATTTCTTTTGGTGGTATTTGATCACCTCTGCGTTTTTTATTTTTTGTGCTATAAACAAAAAAAGAGCGACAATTTAGGCCATTCTTTGCGATACGGCACTGCATCAACTGACAATTGCGCGGTCGTGCGGCGCGGTACCCAAATGAAATTGATGTAATTTTTTTCACGCCAATCGAGATTTCTTTTGGTGGTATTTGATCACCTCTGCGGGTTTTATTTTTTGTGCTCTAAACAAAAAAAAGAGACAATTTTGAAAAAAATTTTTTTTTTTACTTTCTGTTATAATACACATCCAATAAAAAAAAATGTAAAAAGGCAAATTTCTTCATCAATTTACACCGATATGTATTCTGCTACATATTTTTGGAAAAAAAAAATCCCAATAAGCGTATATATCGATTGGTTATAGCGTATGTAACGAAACGTCCCACACTCCGCTTGAGTGCTTTCGGCATATACCGCTTCCTTCCAGTCTGAATATAGATATCAGATCTTCCAACCGCTTGCAACCACAAACTAGGCAGTACTCGTTTTGGCTGCTGAACATGAACTGTTTATTTAAACAAGGGAGGTAACACACGGGACAATCCCTCCTCCCTTTGCATTCAGGGCGGGGTAGACTGTCCAATCAGCAGGGAGAGCTGTCCCTCCTCACAGCAAACACACATACACATCCCATAATACCTTTCTCCCAAGGCAGACAGACAGAAAAGAACAATGGAATACAGCCACACCCCAAACGACCCATCAGAGAGCACACCATAGTATGAGACAATATACAATATATATATATATATATATATATATATATATATATATATATATATATATATATATATATACAGTGCCTTGCGAAAGTATTCGGCCCCCTTGAACTTTTCAACCTTTTGCCACATTTCAGGCTTCAAACATAAAGATATACAATTTTAATTTTTTGTGAAGAATCTCCAACAAGTGGGACACAATTGTGAAGTGGAACAAAATCTATTGGATATTTTAAACTTTTTTAGAAAATAAAAAACTGAAAAGTGGTGCGTGCAAAATTATTCGGCCCCTTTACTTTCAGTGCAGCAAACTCACTCCAGAAGTTCAGCGAGGATCTCTGAATGATCCAATGTTGTCCTAAATGACTGATGGTGATAAATAGAATCCACCTGTGTGTAATCAAGTCTCTGTATAAATGCACCTGCTCTGTGATAGTCTCAGGGTTCTGTTGAAAGCGCAGAGAGCATCATGAAGACCAAGGAACACACCAGGCAGGTCCATAATACTGTTGTGGAGAAGTTTAAAGCCGGATTTGGATACAAAAAGATTTCCCAAGCTTTAAACATCCCAAGGAGCACTGTGCAAGCGATCCCAAGGAGCACTGTGCAAGCGATCCCAAGGAGCACTGTGCAAGCCATCCCAAGGAGAACTGTGCAAGCCATCCCAAGGAGCACTGTGCAAGCCATCCCAAGGAGCACTGTGCAAGCGATCCCAAGGAGCACTGTGCAAGCGATCATTTTGAAATGGAAGGAGTATCAGACCACTGCAAATCTACCAAGACCTGACTGTCCCTCTAAACTTTCAGCTCAGACAAGGAGAAGACTGATCAGAGATGCAGCCAAGAGGCCCATGATCACTCTGGATGAACTGCAGAGAACTACAGCTGAGGTGGGAGAGTCTGTCCATAGGACAACAATCAGTCGTACACTGCACAAATCTGGCCTTTATGGAAGAGTGGCAAGAAGAAAGCCATTTCTCAAAGATATCCATAAAAAGTCTCGTCTAAAGTTTGCCACAAGCCACCTGGGAGACCCACCAAACACGTGGAAGAAGGTGCTCTGGTCCGATGAAACCAAAATCGAACTTTTTGGCCACAGTGCAAAACGATATGTTTGGCGTAAAAGCAACACAGCTCATCACCCTCAACACACCATCCCCACTGTGAAACATGGTGGTGGCAGCATCATGGTTTGGGCCTGCTTTTCTTCAGCAGGGACAGGGAAGATGGTTAAAATTGAGGGGAAGATGGATGCAGCCAAATACAGGACCATTCTGGATGAAAACCTGTTGGAGTCTGCAAAAGACCTGAAAGTGGGACGGAGATTTATCTTCCAACAAGACAATGATCCCAAACATACAGCAAAATCTACAAAGGAATGGTTCACAAATAAACGTATCCAGGTGTTAGAATGGCCAAGTCTAAGTCCAGACCTGAATCCAATCGAGAATCTGTGGAAAGAGCTGAAAACTGCTGTTCACAAACGCTCTCCATCCAACCTCACTGAGCTCGAGCTGTTTTGGAAGGAAGAATGGGCAAGAATTTCAGTCTCTCGATGTGCAAAACTGATAGAGACATACCCCAAGCGACTGATAGAGACATACCCCAAGCGACTGATAGAGACATACCCCAAGCGACTGATAGAGACATACCCCAAGCGACTTGCAGCTGTAATCGCAGCAAAAGGTGGCTCTACAAAGTATTAACGCAAGGGGGCCGAATAATTTCGCACGCCCCACTTTTCATTTTTTTTATTAGTTAAAAAAGTTTCAAAAATCCAATAGATTTTGTTCCACTTCACAATTGTGTCCCACTTGTTGGTGATTCTTCACAAAAAATAAAAATTTTATATCTTTATGTTTGAAGCCTGAAATGTGGCAAAAGGTTGAAAAGTTCAAGGGGGCCGAATACTTTCGCAAGGCACTGTATATATATATATATATATATATATATATACACACACACACACACACACACACACACACAACATTCCAGTGTGGTTGTACAGTGAGTCCGATCAGTACAGATCAGACTGGGGGTTCTCGGTCACCCTGTGCCCCTAATGGACACAGGGTAACTAAGACAAAGGAGGTGCATGGGGAGCTGAAACAAGAGTTTCCCAATCTCTCCAAGGGATCCTTAGTTCCACGAGCCCCCCGCCCAAAGTGACTCCCGTCACAGCGTATATTATTATTATTACTATACAAGATTTATATAGCGCCAAAAGTTTGTGCAGCGCTTTACAACATGAGGGCAGACAGTATAGTTACAATACAATTCAAGTATAGAACTGACATTTTTATTTATTAATTTTTTATACTAGTAATGGCGGCGATATGCGACTTAAAGCTGGACTGCGAGGTGCGATTTTTCCCACGATCGCCGCGCGACAAAGCGCTCCTAAAATCGAGGAAAAAATCTCAATGCCAAGTGCTCTTGGCTCTGTGCCCAGATTTGGTACATGAGCTTCTTTGGAGCCCTTTTGGAGCAGAGGGAGGCCGGTTCAAATAATAAATGGGCTGCTCCAAAAATACTCCACAAAAAAAAGCAAACTAAAACGCACTGCAGCATCTGTGGCTGCGCTACGCTCAGGTGTGAATGAAGCCTTAGTGTCAGATTGCCCATCGCACTATTGCAGTTCCATTATTAGTCGCTGTTTGCCGCCATTAGTTGGATGAAAAAAAATTGAAACATAGAGAAGTGACGGTAGAAAAAGACCATTCTAGTCCATATTATTTTTTTTTTTCGGGGATGAGGGGCTGTTTTTTTATTTATTTATTAATTTTTTTAGCTGTAAAATAGTGTAAAGAGTGTCCGTTCTGTCTGCCGCAATGTCGCAGTCCCGCTAAAAATCGCAGATCGCCACCATTACTAGTAAAAATATTGAAAATAAAAATGCCATAAATCTATCCCCTATTTTGTAGACACTATAACTTTTAACCAATCAATATACACTTATTGAGATTCTTTTTTAACAAAAATATGTAGAAGAATACGTATCGGCCTAAACTGAGGAAGAATAAAGAGTGAAAATTTAGATTTTTTTTTTTTAAATAAAAGCAATATTTTTTACTTTTTTGCTATAATAAATATCCCCATAAAATATTTTTTTTATAAAAAATTTTTATAAAAATTAATTAAAATGTAATTTTTTATAAAAAATTTATTAAAATGCAATTTTTTATAAAAATTTATTAAAATGCAATTTTTTATAAAAATTAATTAAAATGTAATTTTTTATAAAAATTAATTAAAATGTAATTTTTTATAAAAATTACAGTGGTTTTTATTTTTTGCGCTATGAAAAAAAAGAGCGACAGTTTAGATTTTTTTAAAAAATAAAAGCAATATTTTATACTTTTTTGCTTAAATATCCCCATAAAATATAATTTTTATAAAAAATTACATTTTAATTAATTTTTATAGAAATTTTTTATAAAAAAATATTTTATGGGGATGTTTATTATAGCAAAAAAGTAAAAAATATTGCTTTTATTTTTAAAAAAAAATCTAAATTGTCGCTCTTTTTTTGTTTATAGCGCAAAAAATAAAAACCCACGGAAGTGATCAAATACCACTAAAAGAAAGCTCTATTTATGGGAAAAAAAATTTGTTTGGGTACAGCGTCGCACGACCGCGCAATTGTCAGTTAAAGCGACGCAGTGCCGAATCGCAAAAAATGGCCTGGTCACGAAGGGGGGCAAATCCTTCCCGGGGGCTGAAGTGGTTAATAAAACTAAACTAAGATTTTTATTGAAGGTCTGGGAGAGATTACACATCTGCAAGTAGTAGAAGCAATGAGACTGGATCGCCAAGTCCGTGATTCATGGCGGCTCTGTGATCGATTCCACACCTGAAACGATTAGCGAGAATAAAAACCCAACTCAAGATCCCCCAACCCCCCCCACCCACGGGATAAACAAGCAACTCCTCAAAATGAGAAATAACTAAACGCCGAGCGTTTGTAGAAAAGGGGAATTCTCATTTCATTGTAGGAAGGAATGTGAAGAGGGAACAGAAAACATTTACAAGCAAAAGTAGAAAATCCATTTCAAGCAAAACCGTCATAAAAAGTTATAAAAAAAAAAAAACTCCCCACCCTATGAAAAATCAAGGACCCCGAAATACCCGCCCTGAGTAGGAATGGGGCAACCGTTCAGAACAAATTTTTGTCTATACAGTCCCTGATCATCCCAACATTTATATATCGAAGTGTTATTTCCACCACCTCTATACAGCGCCTGGAAAAAGTATTCATACCCCTTGAAGTTCCCCACATTTTCTCATGTTACAACCAAAGACATAAATGTATTTTATTGGGATTTTATGTGATGGATCAACACAAAGTGGCACATAATTGTGACGTGGAAGGAAAATGATAAGTGATACAAATAAATATGTGAAAAGTGTGGGGGGGGGGGGCATTGTGTGGCGCCCCCCGGAGTCAATACTTTGTAGAACCCCCTTTCTCTACAAGTCTTTTTGTGGGTGTCTCTACCAGCTTTGCCCATCTAGAGAGGACATTTCTGCCCATTCTTCTTCTTTGTAAAATATCTCAAGCTCTGTCAGATTGGATGGAGAGCGTCTGTGATCAGCAATTTTCAAGTCTTGCCACAGATTCTCAATGTGATTTAGGTCTGGACTGTGACTGGGCCATTCTAACACATGAATATGCTTTGATCTAAACCATTCCATTGTAGCTCTGGCTGGATGTTTCGGGTCGTTGTCCTGCTGGAAGGTGACCCTCCCCCCTCCAGTCTCAAGTCTTTTGCTGACTCTAATGCCGCGTACACACGATCGGAATTCTCGTCGGAAAAAACTCTGGCGGTTTTTCCGACGGAATTCCGCTCAAGCTGTCTTGCCTACACACGGTCACACCAAATTCCGACGGTCAATAACACAGCGGCATAAAACACGTTCGACAGCACTATAAAAGGGAAGTTTAATGTTTCCGAGCATGCGTCGGAATTTTGCGTGTCGGAATTGCATACACACGATCGAAAAATCCGATAGAAAAGGTTTTCCGTCGGAAAAATTGAGAACAGATTCTCAATCCAAAGTCCGTCGGAAATTCCGACAGAAAAAGACCGATGGGCATACACACGGTCAGAAAATCCGATGAAAAGCTCCCATCGGACTGTTTCCATCGGAAATTCCAACCGTGTGTACGCCGCATAACAGGTTTTCTTCTAAGATTGTCCTGTATTTGTCTCCATCCATCTTCCCATCAACTCTGACCAGCTTCCCTGTCCCTGCTGAAGAAAACCATCCCCACCACATGATGCTGCCACCACCATGTCTCACAGTGGGGATGGTGTGTTCAGGGGGATGGGCAGTGTTAGTTTTCCCCACACATAGCGTTTTGCTTTTAGGCCATAAAGTAGAATTTTTGTCTCATGTGAGCAGATCACCTTCTTCCACATGTTTGCTCCCCTCCCCCACATGGCTTCTCACAAACTACAAACAGGACTTCTTATGACTTTCTTTCTCCAATGTCTTTCTTCTTGTCACTCTTCCATAAAGGGCAGATTTGTGGAGAACACGACTAATAGTTGTCCTGTGGACAGACTCTCCCCCCTGAGCTGTGGATCTCTGCAGCTCCTCCAGAGTTACCATCGACCTCTTGGCTGCTTCTCTACCGGGATACTGGGAAATTTCCCAGTAGGCCACCTGCCCTGGGGCCGCTTTGAGTTGTGGCTGCAGCGCTCCGCTCTTTCGCTCTCTCCTCCTCCTGAGTATCACGGAGCTGGCTGGGGTCTGTGTTCGGCGGCCGTGCTGTAACAAGGTCCCGCCCCCTTAGACGGCTCATGTGATATATTACACGACTATTACACGAGGCGGTCCAGGGGGGCGGGACCTTGTTACAGTACCGCCGAAACACAGAGCCAGCCAGCTCCATGATACACAGGAGGAGATGCCCACTGTGTGTGTGTATGTGTGTTACCAGGCGATGGTGAATCTGTATTAATTGGCACAGTGATGCTGCGTTCATGGGCACAGTGAGGGTGGAATTTTGGGCACAGTGAGGCTGTAATGATGAGCACAGTGAGGGTGCAATAGGGTGCACAGTAAAGCTGCAATGGTGGGCACAGTGAGGCTGCATTCAAGGGCACAGTGAGGCTGCAATGGTGGGCACAGTGAGGCTGCAATGTGGGCACAGTGAGGCTGCATTCACGGGCACAGTGAGGCTGCAATGGTAGGCACAGTGAGGCTGCATGGTGGGCACAGTGAGGCTGCAATGGTGGGCACAGTGAGGCTGCATTCACGGGCACTGTGAGGCTGCATTCAAGGGCACAGTGAGGCTGCAATCATGGGCACAGTGAGACTGCAATGGGGGCACAGCGAGGCTGCATTTGTGGGCACAGTGAGGCTGCATTCACGGGCACAGTGAGGCTGCAATGGTGGGCACAGTGAGGCTGCAATGGTGGGCACAGTGAGGCTGCAATAGTGGGCGTGATTTTGTAGACAGGGCCCCAGTGCACTGTATTGCCCGGGGACCTATAATGCTCTTAAGATGGCCCTGTCTGGGAACCCTGACGTAAGGGGGAAACACTGAGTACTCCGATGCACGGTGAGGACACTGTGGCCACTGGTGTAAAGGGGAACTCTGATGTAAGGGGTTCTCTGAGAACCCCGATTCCCCTTAGTGTACTCACTCAGAGGCAGAAGAGAGAAGGAGGGGAGACGTCAGTCACAGACGGGGATGGATGGTGAGCTCACTCACCCCTTGGCAGTCAGCACCTCTCATCCTGATGTCTCTGAGGCTGCTGGACTTCAAAATTTCCGGCCCCCCCACTTCCCTTTTCTGAGGCACAGCGCCGGGGATTGGGATGTGAGCAGACATAGAGGGGTAGGGGCGGGAGGAAGAGGAGCACATCGAGCCCTCTCTCCTCTCCCGTCTGTATGAGGGGGGAACTGTTAGTGCTGGCTTTGGGCGGTGTGAAAGAGTGTAACAGACACTCTCAGCTTAAACAACTGCAGCCAGAAACACTGCTGGGAGGCCATAGTCCAGTCTGAATAATGTGTCCGGGTTTTCAGGCAGTTTGAAACCCGGACACATGATTCCAAACTTGAACTGTCCGGGTAAATCCCGGACAGGTGGCAACCCTAGTCAGAACTGATGCATGCTAGCTGCTGATTCCTTGGGGGCGGGGCAACTCGGAGCCCTCTTACTGATTGGTCAATTTTTTTTTTTTGCAGTTACAATCCCGGCATGCTGCGTAGAGGAGACGTGGTGGCATTTCCTGCTCATCGTCCTGGCGGCTGTAGTCCTCTTTATAGTGGTTATTCTCTGCTACAAAGCAATAAAAAGGTGAGTCTGCTTTCTGGATCATCGCAACGGGACTGCGGGGGAAGGGGAAGTTATCAGTCTTCATTATTTGTATTGGTCTTTATTGTGTTGTTATTGTATCTTTTATTATTCTTTATTCTTGTCATTCTATATGTATAAGTCATGGCACAGTCTTAGTTATAAAGACGGCACTTTAATGGAAAAAAAAAGATTTTTAGCCCCATTCACATTTTGGGCAACTTGTCACGAGACTTTTGGACAAGTCGCAACCCATGTTTCCCAATGAGTACCGTCTAAATCTGTGCGACTTAAAGTCAGAGCGGCTTTAACGTCGTTCCTGCACTACTTTGGTCTGACTTTCATGCAACTTGGGCGCCATAAACTTCAAAGTTAACTCTCAAAAGTCGCATTAAAAGCGCTTCTGCATGATAAACACTGCGACTCTGTGAAAAGAAAAAAGAAATACATTTTTTAAAAAAACAGCGTGGAGCACCCCCATCCATACCCAGGCCCTTTGGGTCTTTAACAAGGGGGCCCCAGATCCCGCCCCCCCATGTGAATGAGTATTCACATATACCCAATACTCATTCACAAGGGGGGTGGTGGAATCTGGGGGTCTCAAGATTCCAATAAGCCCCCCGCCCGCAGACCCCCATAACCACCAGACAAGGTGCTTTGTGGAGGTGGCAGAGCCCTCTCTGCCCCAAATCACCACCCTCCTCCCCATATTGAGGACATGTGGCCTAGTATGGTTCGGGGCGCAGGGGGGCACTCGCTTGTCCCCTCCCTTTCCTGACCTGCTGGGCTGCATGCTCGGATAAGGGTCTGGTATGGATTTTGGTGGGGACCGCATGCCATTTATTTATTTTTTTTTACATTTTGGCGTGGAGTTCCCTTTAAAATTCATAACACACCCGAAGAGCCTAGTAGGGATGGGGGGGGGGGGGGGGCACGCATTTTTTTTCCCTTTTAGTTTTATTTTTTTTTAATTGCCGGTATTCTTTTGTTTACATTCAGCTGTCAGTGGGGAAACCCGCTGACAGCTGATGAGTCATCGGTTGTTAAGGACGTGGCGGCCGGCTTCCCAGGCCTGCTTATTAACAACCAGCTATTCTTCACACAGAATTCACACAATCAGTCGATCAATTTTTCAAATTCAAATTGTTCTCAAAATTTGGAATCCAAAAAGAAAGAAACCAAACGAAACGTTCTGCACGTGTCAAGCGACTTTGTAGAGCACAAACAAAACAATCACATTGGTCAAAGCCAAAGTCGTAACAAAGTCACACTTATCCAAAGCCGCATCAAAGTCGTATCAAGTCGCACTGTTCAGCTTTCAAAATTAGAGTAGCTCTGTAATCGGATCATAGATCTTAAAAGCTGATCACCTTTAAATTGGTAATACGCATGGCAATGTTCAGTTAGTATGAGCCATTTTCCATGCACCGAAAATTGCAGATGCGATCGTAAACAATTTACCACTCGCAAGTTCAGTTGAGCAGCAGGGCAATAAATTGACAGTTTCAATAAAGTTTATTTTATCGTTGAAAAAACAATAACTATTAGTGCTGACGGACTGCCCTGGGTTCCAGTGAACTTCAAAGAAGTTTGTGATTTACAGTGGAGAAGGTTCATAGTGCTCCCATGATTTCCAGTGGAAGAGATTCCTAGTGGAGAAGGTTCCTAGTGCCCCCCATGATTTCCATTGGAGAAGGTTCCTAGTGTTCCTTGTGATTTCCAGTAGAGAAGATTGCTAGAGTTCCCTATGATGTCCAGTGGAAAAAAATTCTAGTGACACCATGATTTCCAGTGAAAATGTTTTCTAGTGTCCCCTGTGATTTCCAGTGGGGAAAGTTCCTAGTGTTCCCCATGATTTCCAGTGGAGAAGCTTCCTAGAGTCCCTTGTAATTTCTAGTGGAGAAGGTTCCCAATGTTCCCCATAATTTCCTGTGGAAGAGATTCCTAGTTTCTCTTGTGATTTCCAGCGGAGAAGGTATTAATTGCCCCCCATGATTTCCATTGGAGAAGGTTCCTTGTGATTTCCATTGGAGAAGATTCCTAGTGTTCCTTGTGATTTCCATTGGAGAAGGTTCCTAATTTCCTCCATGATTTCCAGGGGAGAAGGTTGCTAGTGTACCCTAGTGATTTCCAGTAGAGAGGATTGCTAGAGTTCCCTATGATGTCCAGTGGAAAAGGTTTCTACTGACCCCATGATTTCCAGTGAAAAAGGTTTCTAGTGTCCCCTGTGATTTCCAGTGGGGAAAGTTCCTAGTGTTCCCTCATGATTTCCAGTGGAGAAGATTCCTAGTTTCCCCCATGATTTCCTGTGGAGTAGCTTCCTAGTGTCCCTTGTAATTTCTAGTGAAGAAGGTTCCAAATGTTCCCCATGATTTCCTGTGGAAGAGACTCCAAGTTTCTCTTATGATTTCCATTGGAGAAGGTTCCTAGTGATTTCCAGTTGAGAACGTTCCAAGTTTCCTCCATGATTTCTAGGGGAGAAGGTTCCTAGTATCCCCTAGTGATTTCCAGTAGAGAAGATTGCTAGAGTTCCCTGATGATGTTCAGTGGAAAATGTTTCTAGTGACCCCATGATTTCCAGTGGAAAAGGTTTCTAGTGACCCCTGTGATTTCCAGTGGGGAAAGTTCCTAGTGTCCCCCATGATTTCCAATGGAGAAGATTCCTAGTTTGCCCCGTGATTTCCTGTGGAGAAGCTTCCTAGCGTCCGTTGTAATTTCTAGTGGAGAAGGTTCCCAATGTTCCCCATGATTTCATGTGGAAGAGATTCCTAGTTTCTCTTGTGATTTCCAGTGGAGAAGGTTCTTAGTGCCCCCCATGATTTCCATTGGAGAAGATTCCTAGTGTTCCTTCTGATTTCCAGTGGAGAAGGTTCCTAGTTTCCTCCATGATTTCCAGGGAAGAAGTTTCCTAGTATCCCCTAGTGATTTCCAGTAGAGAGGATTGCTAGAGTTCCCGATGATGTCCAGTGGAAAATGTTTCTAGTGACCCCATGATTTCCAGTGAAAAAGGTTCCAAGTGTCCCCCATGATTTCCAGTGGTGAAGATTCCTAGTTTTCCCCATGCAATTTCCTGTGGAGAAGCTTCCTAGTGTCCCCTGTACTTCTCCACTTGAAATGTTTCCAATGTTCCCCATGATTTCCTGTGGAAGAGATTCCTAGTTTCTCTTGCGATTTCCAGTGGAGAAGGTTCCTAGTTTCCTCCATGATTTCCAGGGGAGAAGGTTCCTAGTGACCTCTGGTGATTTCCAGTAGAGAAGATTACTAGAGTTCCCTATGATGTCCAGTGGAAAAGGTTCCTAGTGTCCCCTGTGATTTCCAGTGGGGAAGGTTTCTTAGTGATCCCCCGTGATTTCCTGTGGAGAAACATCCTAGTGTCCCTTGTAATTTCTAGTGGAGAAGGTTCCCAATGTTCCCCATGATTTCCTATGGAAGAGATTCCTAGTTTCTCCTGTGATTTCCAGTGGAGAAGGTTCTTAGTGCCCCCCATGATTTCCATTGGAGAAGATTCCTAGTGTTCCTTGTGATTTCCAGTGGAGAAGGTTCCTAGTTTCCTCCATGATTTCCAGGGGAGAAGTTTCCTAGTATCCCCTAGTCATTTCCAGTAGAGAGGATTGCTAGAGTTCCCAATGATGTCCAGTGGAAAATGTTTCTAGTGACCCCATGATTTCCAGTGAAAAAGGTTCCAAGTGTTCCCCATGATTTCCAGTGGTGAAGATTCCTAGTTTTCCCCTGTGATTTCCTGTGGAGAAGCTTCCTAGTGTCCCCTGTACTTCTCCACTAGAAATGTTTTCAATGTTCCCCATGATTTCCTGTGGAAGAGATTCCTAGTTTCTCTTGCGATTTCCAGTGGAGAAGGTTCCTAGTGTCCTCTGGTGATATCCAGTAGAGAAGATAGCTAGAGTTCCCTATGATGTCCAGTGGAAAAGGTTCCTAGTGTCCCCTAGTGATTTCCAGTGGGGAAGGTTCCTAGTTTCCCCCATGATTTCCAGTGGAGAAGGTTCTTATTCCCCCCTATGATTTCCAGTGGAGAAGGTTCCTCGTTTCCTCCATGATTTCCAGGGGAGAAGGTTCCTAGTGTCCTCTGGTGATTTCCAGTAGAGAAGATTGCTAGAGTTCCCTATGATGTCCAGTGGAAAAGGTTCCTAGTGTCCCCTGTGATTTCCAGTGGGGAAGGTTCCTAGTTTCCCCCATGATTTCCAGTGGGGAAACATCCTAGTGTCCCTTGTAATTTCTAGTGGAGAAGGTTCCCAATGTTCCCCATGATTTCCTATGGAAGAGATTCCTAGTTTCTCTTGCGGTTTCCAGTGGAGAAGGTTCTTATTCCCCCCTATGATTTCCAGTGGAGAAGGTTCCTCGTTTCCTCCATGATTTCCAGTGGAGAAGGTTCCTCGTTTCCTCCATGATTTCCAGTGGAGAAGGTTCCTAGTGTCCTCTGGTGATTTCCAGTAGAGAAGATTGCTAGAGTTCCCTATGATGTCCAGCGGGGAAGGTTCCTAGTGTCCCCTGTGATTTCCAGTGGGGAAGGTTCCTAGTTTCCCCCGTGATTTCCTGTGGAGAAACATCCTAGTGTCCCTTGTAATTCCTAGTGGAGAAGGTTCCAAATGTTCCCCATGATTTCCTATGGAAGAGATTCTTAGTTTCTCTTGCGGTTTCCAGTGGAGAAGGTTCCTAGTGTCCCCCATATAGGGGGTGCCCTGGAGAGAGGGGGTGGCGCCCAGGTGCTCCTAGTGGACGGGCAGCCGCTGTTGCTGGCCCTGCATGCATCAGGAAGCATATAGTTGAAAGTCTGGATGGCCGCACTCCTATAAAATCACCTTTATTGATCCATAATAGAAAAACGACAATTCATACAGCAATGGGGGTACAAATACAGCACAGCCAACGCGTTTCACACCTTCCCTGGTGCTTAGTCACATGTCTGCAGCACTGTAAAATTGCCAGTGTATGCCCACTGATACTCGTAAGGTCCATCCAGTAAAAATGGCTGAATCAGTAAATATCCAAACACCAGTGGATACCTCTGATTGACAGTTTTTATTTCCCCCAAAATTGGAAGTTTTCATCAAAAATGTCTCCACTTTGGTGAAATGCATTGGTGTCATTTGGGCCAAACAGGGTAAATTGATGGGTCTTTCTGGCTTCAGCACAGCTGCAGAAGTTCTCTAAGCCACTTTCACATGCCGAGCGCCTGAAGTTTGTCCTTCATTTCATGCGATTTCCTGTTTTGTTTTGGTGACACAGAAATGAGTTTGACAGCGTGTAACAAAAGCCAGCTACTCTCCGCAGTGAGAAGAGTTCACGAATGGCCGAGGATATTTTTAAACCGGAGAAAATCGCAGATGGGAAAATTAAGCCGTGTTTATTTAGATTTAGCATCAGATCCAGGAAACTGACATTCAAGGATGAATTGCAAACAGGGCCGGCTGACGTCAGGCAAACCCAGCTCTCTGATCGCTGGTATAAACAATGATTTGCTCCGGGTGACGTGCCGATACATTGCTTTGTTGTAAGTCTACAACGTGGCAATAGTCATGATGTTTCTACAGTATGTATAGGGTGTAATAGAATTGTATGATGATGGTGTCCAGTGGTGGGTCATGTTGGGGGGGTAGTGTTCTATATATAGGGTGTAATAGAATTGTATTATGATGGTGACCAGTGGTTGGCAGTGGCGGCTGGTGCTCAAAATTTTTGGGGGGGCGCAAGCAAACAGCCTCACTGTGCCATCAAACGCTGCCACTGTGCCCATTAAATGCTGCCACTGTGCCCATCAAATGCTGCCACTGTGCCCCTCAAGTGCTGCCACTGTGCCCCTCAAGTGCTGCCACTGTGCCCCTCAAGTGCTGCCACTGTGCCCCCTCAAGTGCTGCCACTGTGCCCCTTCAAGTGCTGCCAGAGTGCCCCTTCAAGTGCTGCCAGAGTGCCCCTTCAAGTGCTGCCAGAGTGCCCCTTCAAGTGCTGCCAGAGTGCCCCTCCAAGTGCTGCCAGAGTGCCCCTCCAAGTGCTGCCAGAGTGCCCCTCCAAGTGCTGCCACTGTGCCCCTCCAAGTGCTGCCACTGTGCCCCCTGCCTGCCCTCTGCACTTACCTTGTCTCGATGTGCAGCTGGTGACGGCGTCAGGCGGTGAGCGGTGTCTCATCGTCCGAGGTCTTCTTCTCCCGCGCTCTTCCTGTCTTCTGCTATGATTGGATGCCTAGTGTCCAATCACAGCGCCTGTGACTTCAGCCAATCAGGTTACAGGTAACAGACCTGGCAACCTGATTGGCTGAGAGGCGGGTCTGTGTTAGGGAAGCGATGTATTCGCTTCCCTAACACAATACTGTGTAAGCAGCGAACGCAAAGCATTGCGCCCGCTGTTTACACTTAGTGAAGCCTATTAGAGCACACCGCTCTAATAAGGTCCCCTATTAGAGCTTTACAGCTCTAATAGGGCGCTTCCAGAAACACCCCCCCCCCCCCACTGTAATTCAGATGCCCGGCGCCCGATCAGGGGCCGGACACCTGAATAGGGGGCGGCAGCGGTGACAATAGATAGCTTCATGCAATGCATGAATCTATCTATTGGTGATAGAGCGGTGCAGGAGAGGGGGGGCGGCGCTCATGCGCCCTCTATGCACGCACCGCCACTGGTGGTTGGCCATGTTGGGGGCGGTGTAGTGTTCTATGTATAGAGTGTAATCGAATTGTATTATGATGGTGACCAGTGGTCGGTCATGTTGGGGGGTGTAGTGTTCTATATATAGGGTGTAATAGAATTGTATTATGATGGTGACCAGTGGTCGGTCATGTTGGGGGGTGTAGTGTTCTATGTATAGAGTGTAATAGAATTGTATTATGATGGTGACCAGTGGTGGGTCATGTTGGGGGGTGTAGTGTTCTATGTATAGAGTGTAATAGAATTGTATTATGATGGTGTCCAGTGGTGGGTCATGTTGGGGGGTGTAGTGTTCTATGTATAGAGTGTAATAGAATTGTATGATGATGGTGATCAGTGGTCGGTCATGTTGGGGGGTGTAGTGTTCTATATATAGGGTGTAATAGAATTGTATTATGATGGTGTCTAGTGGTGGATCATGTTGGGGGGTGTAGTGTTCTATATATAGAGTGTAATATAATTGTATGATGGTGTCCAGTGGTTGGCCATGTTGGGGGGTGTAGTGTTCTATATATAGAGTGTAATAAAAATGTATTATGATGGTGACCAGTGGTCGGTCATGTTGGGGGCAGTGGCGGTGCGTGCATAGAGGGCGCAGGAGCGCCGCCCCCCCTCTCCTGCACCGCTCTACCACCAATAGATAGATTCATGCATTGCATGAATCTATCTATTGTCACCGCTGCCGCCCCCTATTCAGGTGTCCGGCCCCTGATCGGGCGCCGGGCATCTGAATTACAGTGGGGGGGGGTGTTTCTGGAAGCGCCCCTATTAGAGCTGTAAGCTCTAATAGGGGACCCTATTAGAGCGGTGTGCTCTAATAAGCTTCCCTAAGTGTAAACAGCGGGCGCACTTCTGTGCGTTCGCTGATTACACAGTATTGTGTTAGGGAAGCGAATACATCGCTTCCCTAACACAGACCCGCCTCTCAGCCAATCAGGTTGCCAGGTCTGTTACCTGTCACCTGATTGGCTGAAGTCACAGGCGCTGTGATTGGACGCTAGGCGTCCAATCACAGCAGAAGAAGACAGGAGGAGCGCGGGAGAAGACATCCGACGGAGACACCGCTCGTCGCCTGACGCCGTCACCAGCTGCACACCGGGACAAGGTAAGTGCAGAGGGCAGGCAGGGGGCACAGTGGCAGAACTTGGGGCACAATGGCAGCACTTAAGGGGCACAATGGCAGCACTTAAGGGGCACAATGGCAGCACTTAAGGGGCACAATGGCAGCACTTAAGGGGCACAATGGCAGCGTTTGATGGGCACAGTGGCAGCGTTTGATGGCGCACAGTGGCAGCGTTTAATGGGCACAGTGGCAGCGTTTAATGGGCACAGTGGCAGCGTTTAATGGGCACAGTGGCAGCGTTTGATGGCACAGTGAGGCTGTTTGTTTGCGCCCCCCCAAAAATTTTGAGCACCAGCCGCCACTGGTTGGGGGGTGTAGTGTTCTATGTATAGAGTGTAATAGAATTGTATTATGATGGTGACCAGTGGTCGGTCATGTTGGGGGGTGTAGTGTTCTATATATAGGGTGTAATAGAATTGTATTATGATGGTGTCCAGTGGTGGGTCATGTTGGGGGGTGTAGTGTTCTATGTATAGAGTGTAATAGAATTGTATTATGATGGTGACCAGTGACGGGTCATGTTGGGGGGTGTAGTGTTCTATGTATAGAGTGTAATAGAATTGTATGATGATGGTGACCAGTGGTCGGTCATGTTGGGGGGTGTAGTGTTCTATATATAGGGTGTAATAGAATTGTATTATGATGGTGTCTAGTGGTGGATCATGTTGGGGGGTGTAGTGTTCTATATATAGAGTGTAATATAATTGTATGATGGTGTCCAGTGGTCGGTCATGTTGGGGGTGTAGTGTTCTATGTATAGAGTGTAATAGAATTGTATTATGATGGTGACCAGTGGTGGGTCATGTTGGGGGGTGTAGTGTTCTATATATAGAGTGTAATATAATTGTATTATGATGGTGTCCAGTGGTTGGCCATGTTGGGGGGGTGTAGTGTTCTCTATATAGAGTGTAATAGAATTGTATGATGATGGTGTCCAGTGGTTGGCCATGTTGGGGGGTGTAGTGTTCTATATATAGAGTGTAATATAATTGTATTATGATGGTGTCCAGTGGTTGGCCATGTTGGGGGGGTGTAGTGTTCTATATATAGAGTGTAATAGAATTGTATGATGATGGTGTCCAGTGGTTGGCCATGTTGGGGGGTGTAGTGTTCTATATATAGAGTGTAATATAATTGTATTATGATGGTGTCCAGTGGTTGGCCATGTTGGGGGGGTGTAGTGTTCTCTATATAGAGTGTAATAGAATTGTATTATGATGGTGTCCAGTGGTCGGTCATGTTGGGGGGTGTAGTGTTCTATGTATAGAGTGCAGTGTTGGTCATCTTACTTTAAAAAAGTAATTAGTTAAGTTACAAATTACTTCTCCCAAAAAGTAATTGCGTTAGTAACTCAGTTACTACATTGGAAAAGTAATTAGTTACGCAGCAAAGTAACTGACTTTTTTTAAAAAAAATATTCTATACGTGTAACTAAGGGGCGGGTCTAGTATTACTGTAACCAAGGGGCGCATTTATTATTATTGTTATATATCGTGTAACCAAGGGGCTGCTCTATTATTACTCTTACCAAGGGGCAGATCTGTTATAGCGTGTAAGCAAGGGGGGGGTCTATTATTATTATATGGTGTAAGGGGCGGATGGCTACAGAAGAGGGCGAATGTTAAATTAATGGGCAGAGCTCGATATATAACAATAATAATAAATGTGCCCCTTGGTTACAGTAATACTAGACCCGCCCCTTACTTACACGATAGACGCCCCTTGCAGAGTAGCACGAGCATCTGGAGCGTGCGGCATCGCCTCGTACAATTACATGTTAACTGCGCCTGCGTGGTGCAGAGTTCACTCAGAGCTGTTTAGGTTCGGCAATTTTCGGAAGCTCCGTAGTGCTTCGTACTGCGCAAGCCCTGCGCCTGCGCAGTACAGGGGGTCCTTATCCGGCGGGGGAACTTTTTTGACAGGACACCGGAATTACACTACTGCCATCTAGTGGCGGTAGATGTAATTGGGGTAACTAAGCCAAAGTAATGGGAACTGAGTTACCATGAGGGGAAAAGTAATTAGTTAGATTACTAGTTACCCTCTAAAGTAACTGAGTTACGTAACTCAGTTTATTTTAACTCAGTTACTTACATCACTGATAGAGTGTAATAGAATTGTATGATGATGGTGACCAGTGGTCGGTCATGTTGGGGGTTGTAGTGTTTTATGTATAGAGTGTAATAGAATTGTATTATGATGGTGATCAGTGGTGAGTCATGTCGGGGGGTGTAGTGTTCTATGTATAGAGTGTTATAGAATTGTATTATGATGGTGACCAGTGGTGGTCATGTTGGGGGTGTAGTCTTCTATGTATAGAGTGTAATAGAATTGTATGATGATGGTGACCAGTGGTCGGCCATGTTGGGGGGGGGGTGTAGTGTTCTATATATAGGGTGTAATAGAATCGTATGATGATGGTGACCAGTGGTCGGCCATGTTGGGGGGGGGGGCGTAGTGTTCTATACATAGGGTGTAATAGAATTGTATGATGATGGTGACCAGTGGTCGGTCATGTTGGGGGTTGTAGTGTTCTATGTATAGAGTGTAATAGAATTGTATGATGATGGTGACCAGTGGTTGGCCATGTTGGGGGTGTAGTCTTCTATATATAGAGTGTAATAGAATTGTATTATGATGGTGTCCAGTGGTCGGCCATGTTGGGGGGGGGGGTGTAGTGTTCTATATATAGGGTGTAATAGAATCGTATGATGATGGTGACCAGTGGTCGGCCATGTTGGGGGGGGGGGGGGGTGTAGTGTTCTATATATAGGGTGTAATAGAATCGTATGATGATGGTGATCAGTGGTTGGTCATGTTGGGGGGTGTAGTGTTCTATGTATAGAGTGTAATAGAATTGTATTATGATGGTGACCAGTGGTCGGCCATGTTGGGGGGGGGGGGTGTAGTGTTCTATATATAGGGTGTAATAGAATCGTATGATGATGGTGACCAGTGGTCGGCCATGTTGGGGGGGGGTGTAGTGTTCTATATATAGGGTGTAATAGAATTGTATGATGATGGTGACCAGTGGTCGGTCATGTTGGGGGGGGGGGTGTAGTGTTCTATATATAGGGTGTAATAGAATTGTATGATGATGGTGTCCAGTGGTGGTCATGTTGTTCATCTGTTACACAGTGGATTGATGGGATTAGTTGTTAGAAAGAGAAGGTTGTTGGTGCTTTCAGCTCACAAGAAGGAAAACAGCATTTCTGGCAGGATCAACAGGTATTTTCTGTTCTTGGTGAAAGTGCTTTTAGCTCGAAAAAAAAGAAAACAAATGCAGCCGCCTCATCTAAGGACTGTTAAGCTGCATTATGAGACATTTTTGTATTTGGGTTTAGAGACACTTTACGGATCTGACAAGATCTGCCGGTATGTGGCCACCGTGATGGATTTCTCTGGTGATCACATCCATCTGTCAGGTCCTGTTAGAACTCCGGCAACCGGCCGCGAAAACAATCTGCGCGCTCTTCTCTTCCACCGCCACAACGCTCCGAGCATAAAGGTGTCCTCCGACCCTGAAAGGGTTTATGAATATTCATTGGAAGCTGCGACAGGCTTTCCCACCCCGCACGCTCCAGCGCACTAAATCCTCACATTTATTGCAGCGCTGGGAATTGGAGTGAGGAGAGGGGAAGAACATTGCCGCGATGGCACCCCGGCTTTTATTGTGATTGATGACAAGGCAGATGGTAGGAGCCCAGAAGTTTGCTTAAATATGAATAATAAATCTTTCCCAGGCAGGGAGGGGAAAGAATGGAGATGATAGGAGGCAGGAAATACCGGCCCGGGGATGAGGAGGGCACGTCTGGGGTATTCTCGGGCATTCTCCTGTCCCCTGTGCCATGTTTCCTCCAGTGTTCAACTTTTTATTACAATCTTAAAGCTGAACTTTGGCCACAAACACTTTCATCTAAATACACCAGAACAGCCATCATTTTATGACCACCCATTGAGTAGGTCCCCCTGTCCCGACCCATGGTGGCATGGACTCCACTAAACCATGGTGGCATGGACTCCACTAGACCATCGTGGCATGGACTCCACTAGACCATGGTGGCATGGACTCCACTAGACCAAGGTGGCATGGACTCCACTAGACCAAGGTGGCATGGACTCCACTAGACCAAGGTGGCATGGACTCCACTAGACCATAGTGGCATGGACTCCACTAGACCATAGTGGCATGGACTCCACTAGACCAAGGTGGCATGGACTCCACTAGACCAAGGTGGCATGGACTCCACTAGACCAAGGTGGCATGGACTCCACTAGACCAAGGTGGCATGGACTCCACTAGACCAAGGTGGCATGGACTCCACTAGACCAAGGTGGCATGGACTCCACTAGACCAAGGTGGCATGGACTCCACTAGACCAAGGTGGCATGGACTCCACTAGACCATAGTGGCATGGACTCCACTAGACCATGGTGGCATGGACTCCACTAGACCATGGTGGCATGGACTCCACTAAACCAAGGTGGCATGGACTCCACTAGACCAAGGTGGCATGGACTCCACTAGACCAAGGTGGCATGGACTCCACTAGACCAAGGTGGCATGGACTCCACTAGACCAAGGTGGCATGGACACCACTAGACCATGGTGGCATGGACTCCACTAGACCATGGTGGCATGGACTCCACTAGACCATGGTGGCATGGACTCCACTAGACCATGGTGGCAGGGCGCATTACCCTGCTGAAAGAGGCCGCTGCCATTAGGAAATCAGCAATCACCAGCAATGTTCAGGTAGGTGGTACATGTCCAGTACCACCCACATGAATGGCAGGAGCCAAGGTTTCCCAGCAGAAAAGCCCAAAGCATTATACTGCCTCTACCGGGCATAGGCGTGCACATGGGAGCCAATGGGAGCCAATGGCTGCGCTGCTATCAATCTATCCAATCAAGAGCCGAGTACCCCGGGCAGAGAATAGCGCATCTCCACTGAGTGATCAAAGGGGGTAAGGTGAGTAAAACGGGGGGGGGGGGGTCGGAGGGGCCGGTCACTGTCAGAAGTTTTTTCACCTTAAAGTGGTGTTCCACCCAAAAAAACAAATTGTCATTAACCAATTAAGGACCGCCTCCTGCACATTTACGTCAGCAGAATGGCACGGCTGGGCACGTCAACGTACAGGTACATTGCCCTTTAAGAGCCCAGCCTTGGGCGGCGCACTCGTGACCCGGCCCTGAGCTTCGTGACCGTGGGCGCGGTACCCGCGGACACGATCGCCGCCGGTGTCCCATGATCGGGTCACAGAGCTGAAGAACGGGGAGAGGTAAGTGTAAACAAACCTCTCCCCGTGCTTCCTAGTGAGGCTGTCACTGATCATCATAGGGAAAGACGATCAGTGATGTCACACGCCAAGCCACGCCCCCCTACAGTAAAAAAACACACACAGGACATACTTAACCCCTACACTGCCCCCTAGTGGTTACCCCCTTCACTGCCAGTGTCATTTACACAGGAATCAGTGCATTTAAATAGCACTGATTGCTGTATAAATGACAATGGTCCCAAAAATGTGTCAAAAATGTCCGATGTGTCCGCCATAATGTCGCAGTCACAATAAAAATCGCTGATCGCCGCCATTACTAGAAAAAAATATTAATAAAAATGCTATAAAACTATCCCCTATTTTGTAAACGTTATAACTTTTGCGCAAACCAATCAATAAGCGCTAATTGTGATTTTTTTTAACCAAAAATATGTAGAAGAATACGTATCGGCCTAAACTGAGGGAAAATTTATTTATTTTTTTATATTTTTTGGGGATATTTATTATAGCAAAAAGTTAAAATATATTGCATTTTTTTTCAAAATTGTCGCTCTATTTTTGTTTATAGCGCAAAAAATAAAAAACGCAGGGGCGATCAAATACCACCAAAAGAAAGCTCTATTTGTGGGGAAAAAAAGGACGCCAATCATATTTGGGAGCCACGTCGCACGACCGCGCAATTGTCTGTTAAAGCGACACAGTGCGGAAGGGGACTGGTCCTTTGGCTGCAAATTGGTCTGGAGCTTAAAGGGGAGGGCCAGCCGGAAAAAAAAAATTAAAAGTCAGCAGCTACAAACACTGTAGCTGCTGACTTTTAATAAGCACACTTACCTGTCCTGGGTGCCTGCGATGTCGGCCGCCCGAGACCGACCGTCCCTCGGGTCTCGGTTCCCGGCGCCGCCATTCCAACTAAGGGAAACAGGCAGCGTCGCCTTGCTGGCTTCACTGCCCGTTTCCTACTGCACATGCACGAGTCGCGCAGCGCTTTGTGAATGGGGAACGCGTTGTGTTGTGGGACACACAGTTCCCATAACACACCCCGCCCCATTCACTAGAAGACGACGCTAGGAGCAGAAGACCAAACAACTCCACGGAACAGGAAGAGGCAGAATAGGACGATCTGCCTAGCAACAGCCATTTCTGGTAAGTAAAAAAAAAAAAAATTTTTTTTTTTTTTTTTTACCTTTTAAATTTTTATTAACATTTTTATGAAGTTTTTTTTTTCAGGGTGGCCCTCCACTTTAAAGTGGAGGGCCAACAAAAAAAAAATTAAATTAATAGTCAGCAGCTACAAATACTGCAGCTGCTGACTTTTAATAATCGGACACTTACCTGTCCCGGGGTCCAGCGATGCGGGGGAACGAGACCCCCCCTCGTTCCCCGCTCCGCTCACGGCGCCGGCATTCTTAATTTGGGAACCCGGCTGTGGCTTCACAGCCGGGCACCCACTGCGCATGCGCGAGCGGCGCCGTGCGCCGTGATTCGACGCACACTCATCTGGGACACATGGCAGGTCCCAGATGACTGTGCGGCGCCTACAGGATGTGACGTTTAGCCCGGGCAATGAAGGTGGCAGACTACGAGGGACCCCCTAGCAACAGGCATTTAGAGGTGAGTAAAAACATTTTTTTTTCCAATTATTTTTTTTTTTTTTTTTTTTATTTTTGATTTTTTTTTTTTGGCCGCAACCCCACTTTAAGTGGTTAATGTGTTGGAAAAACTTTTTTTTAACTTACCTTTTTTTCCCTGTTGCTATGTGGTCCCTCGAAATCTGCCTCCTCCAGTGCCTGGGCTCCTGACATCACTTCCTCTCGGCGCAGGAAGGGAGATCGCCCTTTTTCCCTCCCTCTGTCAATCATCTGGGACACGTGAGCGGTCCCAGATGTTTGCGCAGCCAGTCGCGGCGCACATATGCGCAGTTGGTGCCCGGCTGTGAAGCCACAGCCGGGCGCCCACAGTTAAAATGTCGGCACCGCCGAGCGGTGGGGGAGATGAGCGGGGCTTCGATCCCCCGTATCGCTGGACCCTGGGACAGGTAAGTGTCCGATTAGTAAAAGTCAGCAGCTGCAGTATTTGTAGCTGCTGACTTTTCATTTTTTTTTTTTTATAATGGGAACTCAGATTTAAAGTTGCAACATATTACATTTTTGTTTTTGGATTTAGATACATTTGTTACACTAGAGAAGAATTCTTTGTAACTTTGTTTCCTTGTGTCTCTGTTGTACAGTTTGTGGATTGGTGACCTCCATAGTTACTTTTTAGCAGTATTTGGCAGCCTGTCCGCTCTGTTACTACACAGAAATGATTCTCATCGTAAGCGATCCATCCTCATCATAATGGATCTAATGAGACGAAGCCTTCCAGAAACCACATCTGAAAAACATCATTTGTGGGGAAATTTAATGGACGTCCTCCAGAGACTTTTGGTCAAGAGATGTTTTTTCAGCGAGGCGGTCAGTAAACACGCGCTGATTTAAAAGAACAGCTACAGGCTCACATCCGGACACATTTATTAGTTAACATACACAAGGTTCAATCAGGCAAAGCTTTGGGCCCCATTCACACTCGGCAATCTGGAATTGCAGGCAAAAATCGCTGTGATTCCAAATCGCACGGCATTCGCTGCAAAACACATGGCGAGTGCATGGGTACCATTCAGTGTAAGTGAACCCCAATTTTTCCGCAAACGTCACGCAACACAATAATGCTGCAATCATGGGAAAACGCGTGTAGCACTGACCCCCGAAGGAGCTGCTGGTTTTATTGGGCTTACCCTCACTACCGATCCAGGCCGTACCCTCACCACCAATGCCAGCCGTATTCTCACTACCGATCCAAGCCGTACCCTCACTGCCGATCCAAGACGTATCCTCACTACCGATCCAAGTCGTACCCTCACTAGCAATCCAAGCCGTACCCTCACTGCCGATCCAAGCCGTATCCTCACTACCGATCCAAGCCGTACCCTCACTACAGATTCAAGGACTACCCTCACTACCGATCCAAGCCGTACCCTCACTACTGATCCAAGCCGTACCCTCACTACCGATCCAAGCCATACCCTCACTACAGATTCAAGGACTACCCTCACTACAGATTCAAGGACTACCCTCACTACCGATCCAAGCCGTACCCTCACTACTGATCCAAGCCGTACCCTCACTACTGATCCAAGCCGTACCCTCACTACCGATCCAAGCCATACCCTCACTACAGATTCAAGGACTACCCTCACTACCGATCCAAGCCGTACCCTCACTACTGATCCAAGCCGTACCCTCACTACCGATTCAAGGACTACCCTCACTACCGATCCAAGCCGTACCCTCACTACCGATCCAAGCCGTACCCTCACTACCGATTCAAGGACTACCCTCACTACCGATCCAAGCCATACCCTCACTACCGATTCAAGGACTACCCTCACTACCGATCCAAGCCATACCCTCACTACCGAACCAAGCCTTACCCTCACTACCGATCCAAGCTGTACCCTCACTACCGATCCAAGCCGAACCTTCTTCACCTCGTCTCCGTCTAGGGGTTCCCGTGGTAGATGGCCCAAAGAAATGTGGAAACTGACACTTTATCTTCCTTTTTGGGTTATTTATTTGAAAAGATAAAACAGTCTCATAATGTAGGGTAGAGGGTTAGGATGAAAGTTCAGGTACCTTCAGAACTGCAAAAGAATAGGAAGTCTCTTATTGTAGGAATCCAGAGAGTAACTGTTTCACAGCTGGATCCTCGTCACCCCCGGATAGACCTCCTCTCACTAGGCCTAGCAGTCGGTGAAGTGTTAGGTAAAGCAAAGTCTCTGCCACAGACTTGAATGTAACTGAGGGACTTAGACAAATTTAGAGCGCTATCATACGGTACCAGTATCTCGCAGCCGGTCCGGCGATACTGTATGAGTGTAGATCCATTTAGTGTCCTTCAACTGAGCCTCCAAGCTCCTTCAGAGAAACCAGCCTTATGCATGGCCTTCTCCCGAAGAGTCCTCCCCTGGGTGCATCTCCAGTTGCTGGGCCTCTCCTTAGATGATACGGCACCGGACCACTCTTGGATAATTAGGCCCCGATATCCATTCAGGCCTGTCCCTGCAGTTGCTTTGCCTCGGGCTATCCAGCCCCGAGGCTTGAAATTGCATGGATCCGCACCCCAGGCCATGAGGGCCATGAGGACTGGTCAGGAGGACCAGGACCAGACAGACAGAAGATATCTTCTGGACCGGAACCCCCGAAACACGTAATCTCAGTACCTTAAATACCCCCCCCCCCCAGCATGCACAGCAGGACGACACTCCCACTGGGCTGGTTCCGAGAGAAAGAAGGGCATCCAATACACCCAGTTAAACTGCGTTCTCATACCCGCTGGCGGTGACAGCGACACCTACGGCCAAGGAGAACTGCAATTCCAGCTAGACTGGTACTGAGACCATAATTTGGCATAATTGGCCCCAAAACCCAACTGTGGTTTTAGGAACATTAACTTTGAAAAACACATAGCGTGTGCTCGTCAGGAGCCAGCGCTACACGCGTCTTTAAATATCATTTGAATTTCTGTCCCCCAAAAAGGAGCTTCTTTTGGGTGAAAAACTGTGGCGGGCAGTGGAATTTTTTTTGGGGGGGGGGGGGGGGGCCGCAAACAGTATAAACACACACACACCCCCACGGTCGGTTGGTCGGTCTTTGGCACTTACCCCATCACCGGCAGCTACCCCTGCTCGGCGGCGGTTGCCTCCCATTCTCCACAGGTCATCGCGGTGACGGCGGCGGAGGCTTCAGTTTCCTTCCTCCTCCTCTGTAGGCCAATCGGGAGTCTTCTCTTTTCTGACAATCGGAAAACGGGTCTCACACCCGCTTCTGGTTGGCCAGATAGAGGATCAGTGTTACAGTGGGCGAAAGGAGGAGACGCAGGGCAAAAGCCGCCATGCTGGAGAGGAGAACATCGAAGCCCGCCGCCTATCATCCGCCACCTAGATCGGGTGCAGAGGACAGCGGAGCCGCTGCCTACAGCCCGCCACCTAGATGGGGTAAGCAGGAGGGGAGTAGTGCTACCACTGGCTGCCTGGGGGTGGTTCGGTTGTTGCCCCCCCAAAAAAAAAAACACCAGACACCACTGATAGACACTAAATCTATATAAAACAAACAAACAAAGATTTAATGATAGATACACATTAGAATTAAGGTGTACATATTACAGTGAATATTAATTCACTGGGTGGGCTCATGGCGCATTCTCTGTGCAGCTTTCATTTGCAGCCACAGATCACTGCTAAAGATCTATTGCTTGCCGATTGCAGCCAGCAATAGGTCTATAAGGTTTGGTTTAGGGGCAGCCTGTCCTTTAAGGGCCACCCCCTCTACCCAGATGCCCTGCTGCTGCCGGATGCCAGATGATCCCCGCGGCTTTGTGCCTGCCAATCCCCGCCACTGATGGGGTAAGTGCCAGTGGACCAGCAGACAGCGGGGTGAGGGTTTGAGGTGCCACGGGGGGTTTGGTTGATTGCCGCCCCCCCAAAGAAAAAACCACTAGCCACCACCGGTTAGGTTCATACTTGTACGACCCACATGCTGAGCAGTGGCGGCTGGTATTTTTTTTGTTTGGGGGACAGCAATCAACCGAACCCCCCGTACCAACACAAACCCCCCTCGCTGTCTGCTGGTTGGTTCACCGGCACTTACCCCATCTAGGCGGCGGGCATTTGAGGACCAGTGGTGGGGATCGGGCATCCGAGGAGTGGCGGTGGGGATCAGGCATCCAGGCATCGGTCAGCGGTTCTTCTCCTCCTTGATTCGCGGTTCAAAAAAAAAAAAACCTGACCGCTGTAATTCATGCGCCCCGTGTCCTGAAAGGGGCCGGACGCATGAATAGGGGGCAGCCCGTCGGCCATGGATAGATTCATGCTATGCATGAATCTATCCATTGCATATAGGGGGTGGCCTGGAGTGGCCTGGAGAGAGGGGGCATCGCCTGGGTGCCCCTAATGGATGTGCCGCCCCTGGTTCTGAGGGTAGGGCAGTCCATTCATGTCAATAGGCTGCCCTACCTGTAAAAAAAAAAGTCCCAGACCCCTGTTTTAAAATTGCGCTGCATGGAATCGCATGGTGATATGGCAATTAATTATTGGCACCGGGGCTGCTGTTATCATCGGGGCTCCATACAGCCCACCTGACTGGTCCTCTCTCAAGAGGAACTCAGAAGCTGCCTGAGCACTGCTAGTCACTAAGATTATTGAGCCTCAGTGAAGCTCTAGTATGGAAACCATTGCTTGCATTATGGGAATGTAGATACCCAACTAAGGGGGGATATGGGAATATAGATACCTGACTAAGGGGGAATACAGATACCTAACTAAGGGGGAACATTGTAATATAGATAGCTCACTAAGGGGGAATATGGGAATTTAGAGACCCGGCAGAATTAGGAGGAAAGTTTCCCCTACAATTGCAGTAAAATACATTGTTTGCCTTTAGCTCTTCCTGCATCCAATTGTAGGCCAACTAAATGCTGTGGCCTCTCAGCTAATCTCACTGCAGAGCCCCCCCAACACGGCTGGATTAGACACGATTGTGTGTTGGAAGCCTCAGATTCCTCCCGTAGTGATATAATTGCGGAGAACAGCAGCTGAACAGAATTGATTGTTTACAGCCACTACACCGCGCTAATTGCTGCCTCTCTCTGCGGGAGGCGTTTAAGAGCCGGCTGATTATCAAATCAGCCCATTAGTAGGAGAGGATGCTGTCATGTCACAGGTCAGAGCGGAAACTTTCTGTCTTCTACTGGCAGTTATGGAATGATATTCTCATTACATTGCAGGTCTTTCTTTCTCTGCTATTATTTGTCAGTCCTTCCCCCCCTGCCTACCTCCTTTCATTCCTTCCTTCCGTCCTTTATCTCTCCCTTCCTTCCTCCATCCCTCTTTTCCTTCCTTGCTTCATCCCTCCTTCCTCCATCCCTCCTTCCTTCCTTCCTTCCTCCATCCCTCCGTCCCTCCTTCCTTCCTGCCTCCGTCCCTCCTTCCTTCCTTCCTTCCTTCCTTCCTCCATCCCTCTTTTCCTTCCTTCTTCATCCCTCCTTCCTTCCCTCCTTCCTTCCTTCCTCCATCCCTCCTTTCTTCCCTCCTTTATTTCTTCCTTCCTCCATTCCTCTTTTCCTTCCTTCCTTTTTCCTTGCTTTTTTGCTTCCTTCCTCTTCCTCCATCCCTTTTTCTTCCTTCCACCTTCCTTCCTCCATCCCTCTTTCCTTTCTTCCTTGCTTTTTTGCTTCATTCCTTGCTTCCTTTTTCTTTTCGTCCATCCCCTTTTCTTCCTTCCACCCTTCTTTCCTTCCTTCCTCCATCCCTCCTTCCTTCCTGGCTTTCTCCCTCCCCCTTCCGCCAACCCTTTTTTTCCTTCCACCCTTCCTTCCTTCCTTCATCCCTCTTTTCCTTCCTTCCTTGCTTCCTTTCTTGCTTCCTTCCTTCCTCCATCCCTTTTTTTCCTTCCACCCTTCCTCCATCCCTCTATTCCTTCCTTCCTCCCTCCATCCCTCCTTTCCTTGATTTCTCCCTTCATTCTTTCCTTGCTCTCTTCCTCCCTTCCTCCCTCCACACCTCCCTCCCTCCTTTCTTCCTTCCTCCCTTCCACCCTTCCTTCCTTCATCCCTCTTTTCCTTCCTTCATCCCTCCTTTCTTCCTCCCTCAATCCCTCTTTCCTTCCTTCCCTCCTTCCTCCATCCCTCCTTCCTTCCTTGCTTTCTTCCTTCTTGCTTTCTTCCTCCCTCCATCCCTTCTTTCTTCCTTCCTTCCTCCATCCCTCTTTTCCTTCCTTCCTTTTTCCTTGCTGTTTTGCTTCTTTCCTTGCTTCCTTCCTCCGTTCCTTTCTCCATCCCTCTTTCCTTTCTTCCTTGGTTTCTTGCTCCTTTCTTCCATCCCTTTTTTTACCTTCTACCCTTCCTTCCTCCATCCCTCCTTCCTTCCTTGCTTTCTCCCTCCCCTTCCTCCATCTTTTTTTCCATCCACCCTTCCTTCATCCCTCTTTTCCTTCCTTCCTTGCTTCTTTCCTTGCTTCCTTCCTTCCTCCATCCCTTTTTTTCCTTATACCCTTCCTTCATCCCTCTTTTCCTTCCTTCCTTCCTTCCTTCCTTCCTCCCTCCATCCCTTGATTTTACCCTTCCTTCTTTCCTTGCTCTCTTTCTCCCTTCCTTCCTCCACCCTTCCCTCCTTCCTTCCTTCCTCCCTTCCACCCTTCTTCCCTTCCTTCATTTCCTTCCCTTCCTTCATCCCTCCTTTACTTTCCTTCCTTCTCTCCCTTCCTTCCTTTTTGTAGGTGGTCCTATGTATGATCAGGGAATGAGTATGGAATCTGCAAAGTTTAGCCTGCAATAATTTTTGGAGATACTCTGAGAGATGTGATTGAAACCTTTAAATACATCAGAGAAGTGAATAAGGTTCAGGAGGGCAGTTTTTTTTCAGTTTGAAACTAAAATCGAGAACCCGGCGACATGACGATAAACCTACCTGGAGGAAAGTTCAAAACTAATCTTAGAAAGTATTTTTTCAGTGAAAGAGTTGTTGCTGGAAACAAGCCGAGGTAGTGAGACAGTCAACAGTAGATGGCATCAAACATGCCTGGCATAAACATAGATCTGTACTTAGACAATAAACTTAAAGAGGAAGTAAAGCCTCCATTAAAAAAAAAAAAAAAAAAAAAACCAAAGGCATAATGAGCTAGTAAAGCATACTAGCTCATTATGAATAACTCACCTGAGAACGAAGCCCCTGAAGCGACCCTCATCCACGACCTCCGCCGATGCCATCAACCCCGGAGTGACTTCCGCGTCTCGCTGCTCCAGTGCTGTCATTCGCTGGAGCGGCGATGTCGTCACTCCCGCGCATGCGCGCGAGAGCGGCATATCGCCGTGATCTCGGCATGCTCAGTGCGCCTGCGCGCCGCAGACAGCGATGCCTCTTTTTTTTCTAAATATCTCCTAAACCATGTATGGATATTTATTGGACCTACAGGTAAGCCTTAATCTAGGCTTACCTGTAGGTCAAAGTGGTTTGTAAGGGTTTACAACCACTTTAATGAAAAAAAAAAACAAAAAAAAAAAACCCCGAAAAAAAACAATAAGAAAAAAAATATGGGCAGACTCATCACTCGATGGACTACTCTGTCTTTTTCTGTCGTCACTTTTCTATGTTTCTATGGAAGGGAGCAGGTGGGAGGAGACGCTTAAAGGGTTAGTTCGCCTTTCCCTAAAAAACTGCCAATCCTGTATGTCACTTTGATTAAAGATGCATAATGCCCCTACTATAGCCTATTTATGTACAGTACCACCTGAATCCTGACGGGAAAACTCCCAGAGGTGCCATCTGCCTGTCCTGTCTTGTTGCTAGGACATTGCTAAGAGGATCCCTGCTGTTAGTACTCACCCCCCACTATTACAGGAGCAAGCTCTCTCTCATGCAATTCTCAGAGCATGCCCAGTTTGCCATCTCCTCTGTTGTAGCAGCGCTGAGCTCAGAGCGACTTTGACAGGGGAAAAAAGGAGAAATGTTTTGGAGCCTTGCAGGACCCCCTTTATCAAGGCATGTGATCTGATGAAGGGGTCCTACGAGGCTCCGAAATGTTGCTTCTGGTATTATGATGTGATTGCTGAATAAAGCTTTGGACCCGTTCTGGAGATCGGTGGTGTGTGCTGGTGACATACAGCACTTTTGCTTTGAATGTCTTTGGTCCCCAGCTGGTGGTGCCCGCAGCACCCATTTACATTCACACCCATTCAGCAGGAACGTAGGCCTTGGCAATAAGTGTGTTTGAACTATTGGGTTAAAAAGTTCTGCATGTCCTTCAGGTCTTCTAGCTTGCTGGCTTGAAATGTCCACATTGAGTAATTTCTAGACCGCCGTATGTGTAGCTGTTGGGTTCCTGTCGCCAACAGGAAGAAGCCTGAAAGACAGCTTGGCAGTGCTGGAGAAATACAGGGCAATATGGGAACTACCCATCAACCAAAAGTTGTGCATAGAGACAGGTCCCAAACACCGCACACCTAGCAAAGCCATAAGGCTAGGTTCACATCTATGCAGGTTGCGGTTGATGCGTTTGTTTGGAGTGCTTAGCGGTGCTTTTCACATTTTTGAACACGCATTGTTGCATTTTTTTGTGCAGTTTTCATGCTTTTTCATGGTTTTTCTGTTTTGCGTTCGGGGGCTAATAGGAAAGTATGGCAGTTCTGTTTGTGTAGTGTGACTTTGATGTGACTTTACACTCGATGGCACTCAAGTAGCATCTCTAACCCTAACTCTATCTCTAACCCTAATGATAACATTTAACCCTAGCCCTTAACCCTAACTCTGTCCCTAACCCTACCTCTAACCCTAACTCTATCTCTAAACCTTGTCCTAACCCTAACTCAATCTGTGACCCCAACTCAATCCCTGACCCCAACTCTATCACTATCCCTAACTCTATCTCTAACCCTATCTTTAACCATAACCCTCCCTAACCCTATCTTTAACCCTAACTCTATCCCTAACTCTGCCTCTAACCCTAACTCTGCCTCTAACCCTAACCCATACTCTCTCTAAACTTTGTCTTAACCCTAACCCAATCCGTGACCCCAACGCAATCCCTGACCCCAACCCTATCTCTAACCCCAACCCTATCTCTAACCCTGACTCTATCTCTAACCCTGACTCTATCTCTAACCCTAACCCTAACTCTAACTCTATCTCTCTTGCTAACCCTAACTCTAACCCTAACTCTAGTCCTATCCCTAACTCTAACCCTATCCCTAAACCTAACCCTATCTCTAACCTTGACTCTATCTCTAACCCTATCTCTAACCCTAACTCTATCTCTAACCCTAACTCTATCTCTCTCGCTAACCCTAACTCTAACCCTAACCCTAGTCCTAACTCTATCCCTAACCCTAGTCTTAGCCTTAACTCTGTCTCTAACCCTAGTCCTAACCCTAAGGCTCCATGCATACTAGAAGCAGAAAAAATTGTCAGCGTTGTAGCTTGAAAAACGAGGCATAAAAAAACATAGATCGAGAGCATATTGTATAAAGTTTAGGCGAGTTTATGAGCGTTTGAGTTTACTGGCAGTTTTTGCACTTAACAACACTCCCCTCTGCAAAATTTAACCCCCAAATAAAAAAAAAACATTGAAACTTGACATTTACAGATAACAGGAGTTTAGGAGCGATTGACGTTTTTACAGCTCCTAAACTTCTCCGGAAAACGCGATCGAGAAGGTTTTTTTTTCTTGCCTCTGAACGACCCTGTCAGAAAATGCCTGTAATCGTCATAATGTGCAAAGACCCATAGAATACAATAGAAGTGCTTCTACAGGCAGGTGAAAAAAAATGTCAAACGCCTGTAGAATTAACATTTATTTTTTGCCAGTGTGCATGGAACCTTTCTCTATCCCTAACCCAAGTCCTAGCCCTAACTCTATCTCTAACCATAGTCCTAGCCCTAACTCTATCCCTAACCATAGTCCTAACCATAACTCTATCCCTAACCCAAGTCCTAACCATAACTCTATCTCTAACCCAAGTCCTAACCATAACTCTATCCCTAACCCTAGTCCTAACCATAACTCTATCCCTACCCCAAGTCCTAACCATAACTCTATCCCTAACCTTAGTCCTAACCATAACTCTATCTCTAACCCAAGTCCTAACCATAACTCTATCCCTAACCCTAGTCCTAGCCCTAACTCTATCCCTAACCCTAGTCCTAACCATAACTCTATCACTAAACATAGTCCTAGCCCTAACTCTATCTCTAACCATAGTCCTAACCATAACTCTATCTCTAACCATAGTCCTAACCATAACTCTATCCCTAACCATAGTCCTAGCCCTAACTCTATCCCTAACCTTAGTCCTAACCATAACTCTATCTCTAACCCAAGTCCTAACCATAACTCTATCCCTAACCCTAGTCCTAGCCCTAACTCTATTCCTAACCCTAGTCCTAACCATAACTCTATCTCTAACCATAGTGCTAACCATAACTCTATCTCTAACCATAAACCTAACCCTAACTCTATCCCTAACCATAGTCCTAACCATAACTCTATCCCTAACTCTATCCCTAACCATAGTCCTAGCCCTAACTCTATCTCTAAGCCTAACTCTATCTATAACCCTAACTCTAACCCTAGCCCTTAACCCTAACATGGCAATTTGGACACATAAAGGTTCCTGTACTACTTTGATGCCACCTTAGTGCCAGAGAGTATAAAAGCTGCATCAAAGTCACATTGCATAAACAGAACTATCATACTTTCCTATTAGCCCAAATAAAACGCAAAACACATTAAAAACGCAACACGTGCGTTTTTGGTGTGGGTCCATTGAAGTCTATTACACGCAAAAGCGTTCCTGACCCTTTCCACTGACCCTTTTTGATGTGTAGTGCCCATTCCCACTGAATTTCTCCAGCACTGCCAGGGGCTGTCTTGTAGATCTCTTCATGTTGGTGACAGAAGGTGAAGGTCACCCTCACACTCTCCCTCGTGTTTTCACTCTCCTTTCATCTTTCCATTTTGTCTTTCATTCCTCTCTTCTTTTTTTTCCCCTCTCTCTCCTATCAAGGTGTATAAAACGAAGTCACAGCTAAATCATTGTAATGTTATTTTACGACGCCCTTAAAAGAGGGACTGGGGACTTCCAAGTCTTAAAGCAACCACAGTAGAGAAAAAACTAAATTGACTTTTCCTTTCTTCACAAGCACACGACTCTTTACAGTGTATAAAACTGACCGGTTTATCTTCTTGATTCTTGCAGGAAACCACTCCACAAGGAAGAAAACGGCACCACCCGAGCTGAATATGCAATGACCCTTGAAACAGCCTAAATCCAAGGTACCAGTGTCATGGTCAAGCAGCCCCCACAAACCCTTCGCGGTAGAAGAGCCATTGAACTTTTTCTTTGGGGGAAAAGACAAGCCCTGCCCAAAGATGGCTTGCAATGTAGATGGCATAGGCCATTTGGCTGGAGACTTGGTCATGCACCCGTCATTCTGGAAAGAATACATGTGCAGTTGGGCTGGAGAATTCCCTCTGTATTTGTGGAAAGGCCAGTGAGAGCTCCCAATGGCCAGTGGATGAGCCTACGGCCATTATTGACTGCCCGCAAAGTACTGTGACGCTGGCACGAGGAACCCGCAATTTAAAGGACGAAGGACGTGGACAGGAAACGCCCGCATGCGCAGAGTTTTAGTACCCGAGATACAAACCCTATGTTATTTTATATGGGACCGCGCCTTTAATGTTCATGAATACCAACAGAATTGCATGCACTTAATACTTTATCAAAGAAAACACAGCAGTGGTATAACTACTATGCAATACCTCTAGGCTGACTGTTACGGAAGAAACTACAAGATGTATTTCCAAAAAAAGACAGAGCTGCCGAATTAAAAAAATAAAAACAAAAACAAAAACATGTCTACTTGGTTCACAAAATATAGCCCATGCTTCCTTCTGCATGGCCAAAACCGTAAACCTTAGTGGAGACCATGCCAAAGGGCATTTACAGCAGCATCCGGGCCCACGTGAGATCTTGTGCACCTCCAAAGCAAGAACAAATCTCAAAAGCAGGCAATGAGATCTTTTGACAGAGCGATCATCAATGGTGACTAAACCCCAAATTTACCCTGAGCAAGGGCCGTTGTTAGGGTTCCAAAAGAGTCAGGTCACCCCATAGAGTGAAAAGTTGCACAGCGTCACAGCGAACCGCGTTCATGTCTTCTTCTGTTTTCACCATCTATTCTCGCTTTCTCTCTGTTTGCCACAGTCCCTATTGCTTTTGGAACTTCTTATCTCTAGGTCAGGGGTCTCCAAACTTTCTAAACAAAGGGCTAGTTCATCCAGACTTCAGGGGGAGGGCTGGACTGTACCCAGTGGGCGTAAACAAAGCCACATCTTTGGTATTAGGGGGAGGAATAGTGACCAATTATTGGTGTCAGTGGAAAGAATTATGTCCCGTTGTTGGTATCGGTGGGAGGAATAGTGCCCTATTGTTGGTGTTAGTGGAAGGAATTATGTCCCGTTGTTGGTATCAGTGGGAGGAATAGTGCCCTATTGTTGGTGTCAGTGGCAGAAATTTTCCTCAATTGTTGGTGTCCATGGCAGGAATAATGCCTCTAACGGGTGGATAAAGGCAAGCAAAGGGCTGCAGTTTGAAGACCACTGCTCTAGGTAGAAGATATTGCTCAACAGCTTCTAGTGAAATAAGCCAAAAGGATCCAAAAAGTTTCCACTGAAACAGTGTGTGCTGCAGTAGAGCCTTCTTAGAATAAAATATATTTATATGTCCATTTGCATATCCCAAAAATAAGGGGACTAATCCCCATTATAGAATAGTGGGTAAGGCAATGTAAATCATTTCTTTATGTTCTTTGGCTAACTATATACGCAGCCTAATAATATAGCGTCTTTTATTCCAAACTGTGCACAGCTGTTTCAGACTTGTTGGTTATCAGTGCAGCACATGGATTACTTCCCAAGGTAGAAAGACAATCTTCCTGTCTGTTGTTTGGTCTATAGTACCAGGCCTGAAAAATCCAATACAATTTCTGACCAACAATAGAGGCAGCACAAATTCTGCCTTTGCAGATACTCCACCCTAGACAAGTCCAACTAGGTAGTAGATGCATGTTGAAGACCTGGGGCACATGGCTGAGGACCTAGGTCCAGTAGTAGATGCAGGTTTGAGACCAATGGCGCTTGGCTGAAGACCTAGGTCCAGTAGTAGATGCAGGTTTGAGACTCGGGGAACTTGGCTGAAGACCTATGTCCAGGAGTGGATGCAGGTCTGAGACTCGGTGCACTTGGCTTTAGACCTAGGCCCAGTAGTAGATGCAGGTTTGGGACCTGGGGCACTTATAGACCTATGTCCAGGAGTAGACGCAGGTTGGTGACCTGAGGAACGTAGCTGAAGATCTATGTCCAGGAGTAGACGCAGGTCTGGGACTCGGTGTACTTGGCTGAAGACCTATGTCCAGGAGAAGACGCAGGTCTGGGACTCGATGCACTTGGCTTTAGACCTAGGCCCAGTAGTAGATGCAGGTTTGGGACCTGGGGCACTTGGCTGAAGACCTATGTCCAGAAGAATACGCAGGTCTGAGACTCGGTGCACTTGGCTTTAGACCTAGGCCCAGTAGTAGATGCAGGTTTGGGACCTGGGGCACTTGGCTTAAGACCTATGTCCAGGAGTGGATGCAGGTTGGAGACCTGGGGAACTTGGCTGAAGACCTATGTCCAGGAGAAGACGCAGGTCTGAGACTCGGTGCACTTGGCTTTAGACCTAGGCCCAGTAGTAGATGCAGGTTTGGGACCTGGGGCACTTGGCTTAAGACCTATGTCCAGGAGTGGATGCAGGTTGGAGACCTGGGGAACTTGGCTGAAGACCTATGTCCAGGAGAAGACGCAGGTCTGAGACTCGGTGCACTTGGCTTTAGACCTAGGCCCAGTAGTAGATGCAGGTTTGAGACCTGGGACACTTGGCTAAAGACCTATGTCCAGTAGTAGGTGCAGGTTTGAGACCTGAGACCCTTAGCTAAAGGCCTATTTCCAGTAGTAGATGCAGGCTGGAGCCCTATGTCCAGGAGTAGATACAGGTCTGAGACCCGGTGCCCTTGGGTGAAGACCCAGGTCCAGTGCCCCAAGTACCAAGGGCAGACAATGCCCCTGCTCCACATGCTGCATGCCACACATTCAAGGGACAGTCAGTATAGAGTGTCATGTTCTCTGGCAAGATCCAATGTCTCGATGAGGGGATGGGCTCATATACTGTTCCCTGTAGCACCGCTGAAGGATGTCTCTGTTTTAAATCCTGCTCTCCCATAATAGTCTAACTAAATGAAATGTTCAGAATTACAAATTGTTAATATTTGAATATACCCATTTCCTTTTTTCATATGGAGAGACATAGACAATGCTGTGACTGCTATAGTCTAATTTGTTTTACATTTATGCAAAACTGTGCTTCACCCTTGCAGGAGAAAGAAAACAGGCTCATGTTCGTGCCAACCTCACCAGCATTACTTACTAACCTTACCTTCACACCCCAATCACCACCCCCAATCTGAGTGTAGAGGAATGCCCGGGGTATGGGGATCATGTGACTCACTCCCATTCCTCCTAATATTATAGGGCCATTTATTCAGAACTGGATATCCAATCTTAATCGTTACAAGTTACCTTCAAGCGCCTTCATTATCATTCAGATTCTCTTCTAATCAACTTTAAGCTACAATAATGTTATAGACGTTTTAACCACTTTCACCCATTTTCACTCATTTTGCAAAATTAAACATAAGGATCCAGGAAGCTTGCCACCAACAGTTACTATTGAAAATGTCAAAGGGTTTAAACTGTTGGTGGTAAGTTTTATGATCCTTTTTTGTGAAAAGATGGTTGAAAATGCTATAAAATTGCCACTTGTAGAACCAGTATTAGAGAGCACATCACTGGCCTCTGACTGGTTGGTGATGAAGCAGAGCTCCAGCTTGAAGCAGAAATCAAAGCTTCCATACAACATGCCCCTATGGCACCTACGAAGATCTGGCCGAGGATAAAGCTACTTGTAGATGTCTTGCGGTGCCTACTCTTAAAGGAAGCCTCTCAGGATAGATTTATGGGAGCTAGACAGGTGCAATTCGTTTAGTTCCGAATTCGTTTTTTTAACGAATTTTGACAAATTCATTAATTCAGAAGTTTCCGAATTTCATGAAAATTCAGAATTTGCGAAATTTCCGAATTTGCGAAATGCCGAATTTGAGAAAATGCAAAATTTGAAAAATTTGTATATTCCGAAATTTCGGAAATTCGAATATTAAAAATGTCATAAATTTAAAAATTCTAAAATTTTGAAATTTGAAGATCCAAAAATTAGATGAAAATCTGAAAACTCAAAAACCTGAAAATCTGAAATAATGACTAAATAATAATAAATCTTAAATTATAGGTATTGGAATTTCCTTTCAAATTTGGCTGTTAGTGAACGTAACCAGTACGAATTTATCCAAAGTTTTGAATTATCTGAAATAACGAATGCCGAACAGCCAAATTTGAAAGGAAATTATTAATACCTATAATTTAATAGTTAGTTATTATTTTGAATTTTACAGATTTTACAGATTTTTCTCTTTTTTTCAGATTTTTGAATTTTTGAATTTCCGAAAATTCGGAATTCAAAAATTTGGAAATTAGAAATTTGGAAATCCAAAAAATGTAAATTTAATTAAATTTTTGTTTTTCAGAATTTCCGAATTCTGAATTTTCGAATTTCCGGAAAAAGCCAAAAAAACAAATGAAACGAAAACGAAAAAAAATAATATTTTTTGTCAGTGCACATGTTTAATAGGAGCTGACATTGTTGGGTCGTATGTGCACAAACTATCATCCATATCCTTCCTTTAACTCTTTTTGGAGACACATATACAGTACATATGAGTTGGCAGACACCCCATACGAATTGGTGGAAATTCAATCTGCAGTTTATTGAGACCAAAATAAAAACTTACTCCTAATTGAGAATGTGAGAAATCTAGAGTTTTTTCTTTTTCAAGAAAATTTTGGCAAAATGTTGCCAATTTGGTAAAATGTATAGAGGTTAAGGGAGAAGGTAATATTTAACTGGTTGTAGGTGATACTGTATTTAAAGGGTGTAGGGCACTTTAATGACTCCCAAGGGTTATGGAATCTCCAATAAACCACCCTGGACCTGTTCTTGGACCAAAATTGCCCCCCCCCCCCATTATCTTTAATATTTAGGTCAACAGTGAAAGGTAGCCCTCTCAGGATAGGTTTATAGGATCTGACATTGCTGGGTTGTATGTGCACAGATTGTCATCCTTATCCTTCCTTTTACTTCTTTTCGAGTCACTTACTAAGAAGACGCATATGCATACGAGTTGGCAGACACCTCATATGAATTGGTGTAAAATCAATCTGCAGTTGATTGAGAAAAAAATATTTAAAAAAACCTACTCCTAATTGAGAATTTGAGAAATCCAGAGTTTTCTTTTTCAAAAGAATTTTGGTAAAATTTTGCTATTTCGGTAAAATGTATAGAAGTCAAGGGAGAATGTGAAATTAAGATGGCTGCTGATGGTATTTAAAAGGGCGTAGTGAGCTTTAATGGCTCCCAACAATTTTGGAAGTTCCATTAAACCACCCTGAACCTTGTTCTTGGGCCAAAATAATTGTCCCCACCATATTTAGGTAAACAGTGAAAGTACCCAAGTTGGGAAAATGTTGCCAAAGACAAAACCAATTTTAACAAAATCACTCTACTCATCTCTACTCCCAAAAAGGAGAATGAGGATTGTAGGCAGCACGCAGCAAATATAAGTGAAAAAATGTAGCGCTAAAATAAACACACTGCGTGGGAGTGAGTTATACCAAAAGCCTGAAAAGTGTGTCCCCCGAACACACAATAAAGGCAAATATCAACAATATCGTGACATTATTTGTTGTATGCCACTAGGGCGAAACAATGTAACATAAAACAGTGTAACATATATACCGTATATACTCGAGTATAAGCCGAGTTTTTCAGCACATTTTTATGTGCTGAAAGTGCCCCCCTCGGCTTATACTCGAGTCAAGCACTTTTCTGCAGCAAAAAAAAAAATTTCCGACCCGACTTTGGGGCCCCGTATCTCGGGGGCCACTTGGGTCTAGGAATCCCAAATTTGGTGTGCCGACCCAGTGGACCTATCACTATAACATATCCAAATATGCGGTTCGGAAAATGTCATTCTCTGCTGCAGAAAAGTGCTTGACATTTTCTGACCCGAATTTGGGGCCCCATATCTCGGGGACACTTGGAGCTAGGAACCCCAAATTTGGCATTCAAACCCAGTTGAACTAGCACTACAACATATCCAAAGATGGGGTTCCTAGCACTAAGTGGCCCCGAGATACAGGGCCCCAAAGTCGGTTCAGAAAATGTCATTCTCTGCTGCAGAAAAGTGCTTGAGATTTTCTGACCCGAATTTGGGGCCCCATATCTCGGGGACACTTGGTGCTAGGAACCCCAAATGTTGTATTCCAACCCAGTGGAATTAGCACTACAACATATCCAAAGATGGGGTTCCTAGCACTAAGTGACCCTGAGATACAGGGCCCCAAATCGGTCAACTGTGTCCATCTGCATGGGCACAGTGACGCTGCAAATGGGCATCGTTGACCCTCTTTTCCACTTACAGTAGCTGCGCATTTCTCACCCTAGGCTTATACTCGAGTCAATAAGTTTTCCCAGTTGTTTGTGGTAAAATTAGGTGCCTCGGCTTATACTCGAGTATATACGGTAAACCAAAATAATATAATATAAAGTCAAGTCCTTATTGAGTGAGACGTTGGGAACAGCAAATCCTTCAAGGTATCTCGGGACCAAGAGGAAACTGAATAAAGATGGTAAAACACAGCTTGACTGATGACATAGAATGATGGGGTACTCTTACCGAAATGGTTGGATACAGCTACCATACGGTATTTGTATCAAAAAGGCTTGTGCGCTAGATCTCTTGAGCCAGCAGGTGCCGGATCAGGTAAGCGGGAACCGAAGGAGAACACTACAGCAGGTGGAACCCGAACAGCAGATACCACAGCCAAACGACCTCTTGTGGACGAGTTGTAAGATCTCGAAGCAGTCCACTCAGTAAAATCCCAAAAAACAGGGAAAAAAAGAGAAAAATGGAAGCGACTCCAATGGTGCAGGTCAAAAATGTTTAAAATGTATTCACATTGGCATGTGACAAATAAAATCTCGAGAATGTAAAACAGGTCAGCAATGTGAAAAGTATGAGACAGCTGGCCCGACGCGTTTCGACACAAATCGGTCTTCTACTGGGGCATATCTCTTAGCACGCAGCAAATGAAGACAGACTGAAGAAGGACAACCTTAAGTGCACAAGTATCTTACGTGGCCCTGGACGAAGCTGTAAATGCCTTACGAATAGAGAGGCCCCGGGAAAACTGAATGTTGGGACCTATTGAATCAAAGTTCTTGGAATGAAAGCCACATGACCCACCCAATCCAAAAATTGTTTTCCAAACTGCCATTCCCTAAAAAAAAGGGGTTTGACTCCTGACTGGCTGGTGTAGCTTGATGGTTTTTCCTGGAGAAACATTGATAACTGGGGTCCGTGCGTCACTAAGAAAAAAAGAAAGGGGCTATTGTGTGTCTCAGCCAAGGCTCCTATCCAGCCATGGAGGCTGCCGTTGCCCAACACCTGGAGGAAGTGTGAGTTCGGGGGCAGCATTATGTACCTTGACGTGCCCCGGAACCAGCATTGAGTCAGTGCTGGATGAGAGCCTTTAGGTGTTACACATAACTGCTATCCAGACGATCCAGATGATTAAAAAGGACCAGTAAACGGGAAACACCATTCACTCATCAAAGAATGTCTGCATGTCTTACAATAGGAATACCAGCCAGGGAGTCCGCTTTGTGTAGGAAATTGGCCTCCAGAGATACAAAGGGACCATTTCTGGTAACATTCTAAGACTTTCAATGGAAAAGGTTCAAATACATTAAAAATACATTCTAAAACTGAACTCCTGTCTAAACAAATATTGTCTAAATACAAGAGGCATTTGTATTCTTACTTGAGTCTTGGTGTCCTTTGAGTTTTTCTTCCAGGTATTCAGTCATTTAGCATGGAACGAACCTGTCCCTTTGTCTATGAATAGGAACTTCCTGTCATAAAGACCGGTCACCACTACTCTCTCTCTCTCTCTCTCCTTGTGCAGGGTGACTGGCATGGGCGTCCGCAGAACTTTTTTCAGGGGGGGGGGGCATCATTTTAAGGTCACCCATGTCATTATCACATTATCACGGTTAGAGACTGCAGACGTAGTACAGGTCATGGTCAGAGACTGCGGACATGGCCGTAGAGACTGTAAGAGACTGCAGACATGGCCCAAGAGACTGTCAGTGACTGCGGACATGGCCCAAGAGACTGTCAGTGACTGCGGACATGGCCCAAGAGACTGTCAGTGACTGCGGACATGGCCGTAGAGACTGTAAGAGACTGCGGACATGGCCCAAGAGACTGTCAGTGACTGCGGACATGGCACAAGAGATGACCAGAGACTGCAGACATGGCCGTAGAGACTGTAAGAGACTGCGGACATGGCCCAAGAGACTGTCAGTGACTGCGGACATGGCACAAGAGATGACCAGAGACTGCAGACATGGCCCAAGAGACTGTCAGTGACTGCGGACATGGCCCAAGAGATGACCAGAGACTGCAGACATGGCCCAAGAGACTGTCAGTGACTGCGGACATGGCCCAAGAGACTGTCAGTGACTGCGGACATGGCACAAGAGATGACCAGAGACTGCGGACATGGCACAAGAGACTGTCAGAAACTGCATACATGGCTCAAGAGACTGCGGACATGGCACAAGAGACTGTCAGAAACTGCATATATGTGGGGGGTGACAGAAAGAGACAGAGGGGGTGACAGAGAGAGACGGGGTGACAGAGAGAGAGGAGTGTGACAGAGAGACAGAGGGGATGAAAAAGACAGAGGGGTGAGAGAGAGAGTGGAGGTGATAGAGAGGGGTGATGGGGTCATCATTACTAATACGATCCCTAATTCCAGGGGGGGCACTTGCCCCCCCTTGCCCCTACCTGCGGACGCCCATGGTGACTGGTCTTGTGTCCGCCCCTTCCTGTAGTTTTCTGTAGTGGGCGGAGCCTGCTGGGCCCCTCCCACAGCTTTGCTCTCAGCACAGGCTATGTACAGCACAGTGATGAAGTCACTGCTACTTTTAGATCGCAAAATCTGGCTTTTCGAAAAGGTCATGCGTTATAAAGCGCAATTCGTAAAAAATTGAAAATCCAAAAATAAGAAAGAAAAATCCGAAAATTCCAAAAGAATAACTAACTAATAAATAACTAACTACCCTGTTTCCCCGAAAATAAGACCTAGCGTGATTGTCGGTGATGGCTGCAATATAAGCCCTACCCCCCAAATAAGCCCTACCCTGTTTCCCCCAAAAAAAAGGCCTACCCTGAAAATAAGACCTACAAGGACTTTAACTAGGGCTTATTTGGGGGGTAGGGCTTATATTGCAGCCATCACCGACAATCACGCTAGGTCTTATTTTCAGGGAAACAGGGTATTAAATTATAGGTATTGGAATTTCCTTTCAAATTTTGGCTGTTAGTGAACGTAACGAATACGAATTTATCCAAAGTTAGGAATTATCCGAAATAACAAATGCCGCATCTAAACGAATGGAACGTAACAAATTCATAATAATAAATAATAATAAAAACGTTTTATTATTATTATTTTTTATTAATTTGTTTCGTTTCATTTGTTTAGATGCGGCATTCGTTACTTCGGACAATTCGTAACTTTTAATTAATTTGTATTCGTTACGTTCACTAAAAGACAAATTTGAAAGGTGATGCGCCGGGTCCGGCGGTCACGGATGTTCCCGGTTGCGCGCCCCGGGGAGCACGCGGGAGCAAGATTCAGAATAAGCCGACCGCGCTGTAGCCATCTTTCGGCTATGGCCCGGTCGGCATGCGGTCAAATTATATGTATTGGAATTTTTCCTTTCAAATTTGTCTTTTAGTGAACATAACAAATACGAATTTATTTGAAGTTACAAATTGTCCGAAGTAACGCATGCCGGATCTAAACAAATGGAACGGAACTAATTAACAATAAATAATAATAATATCAAAACGTTTACATTATTATTTATTGTTATGAATTTGTTACGTTCCATTCGTTTAGATACGACATTCGTTATTTTCTGATAATTCGTAACTTCGGATAAATTCGGATTTGTTACGTTCACTATTCCGCCCACTGACACCAATGATAGGGCACTATTCCTCCCACTGACACCAATGATGGGGCACTATTCCTCCCACTGACACCAATGATGGGGCACTATTCCTCCACTGACACCAATGATGGGACACTATTCCTTCCACTGACACCAATGATGGGGCACTATTCCTCCCACTGACACCAATGATGGGGCACGATTCCTCCCACTGACACCAATGATGGGGCACGATTCCTCCCACTGACACCAATGATGGGGCACTATTCCTCCCACTGACACCAATGATGGGGCACGATTCCTCCCACTGACATCAATGATGGGGCACGAATCCTCCCACTGATTCAAATGATGGGGCACTATTCCTCCCACTGACACCAATGATAGGGCACTATTCCTTCCACTGACACCAATGATGGGGCACTATTCCTCCCACTGACACCAATGATGGGGCACAATTCCTCCCACTGACATCAATGATGGGGCACTATTCCTCCCACTGACACCAATGATGGGGCACGATTCCTCCCACTGACATCAATGATGGGGCACTATTCCTCCCACTGACACCAATGATGGGGCACGATTCCTCCCACTGACATCAATGATGGGGCACGATTCCTCCCACTGATACAAATGATGGGGCACTATTCCTCCCACTGACACCAATGATAGGGCACTATTCCTCCCACTGATACCAATGATGGGGCAGTATTCCTTCCACTGACACCAATGATGGGGCACTATTCCTCCCACTGACACCAATGATAGGGCACTATTCCTCCCACTGATACCAATGATGGGGCAGTATTCCTTCCACTGACACCAATGATGGGGCACTATTCCTCCCACTGACACCAATGATGGGGCACTATTCCTCCCACTGACATCAATGATGGGGCACTATTCCTCCCACTGACATCAATGATGGGGCATTGTTAACGATGCCAGGATATTTTCTACTCCTACTGGCCAGCGGTCCCTCTAAAGTCTGACGGATAATAAACTGGCCTTTTGTTTAGAAAGTTTGGAGACCCCTCTGATCCAGAGCACTAACAGAACAAGACGTGTAATAATATGAGGACATTTATTTAATGCCCAAAAAAAGAGATAAATGAATAAAAACAATCTTGTTGGAATCCAGTCACCGAGTACAGCAGATCATCATGGGGGAGGGGAGGGGGGGGACATGAATTCCAGCTACTGAGTACATCAAAACTGGTTTTCCCAATGAATGACGAGAAAAAGAATCAATCTAACGAGCTCTTCGAGAGTTACTATTCTAGATGTGTTACATCTTCCGACGGGTGACGGGTGGAAACCCAATCATCCGCAGCTTTATGAATGTGCCCCCCGAGGCCAAGGCCGATCGTTTCTGCTGAGCCGACTTACAGAATCAGGTTTGTCAGGAAAGTGGATGATGGTGGTGAAGGTGGTGAAGGTGGTGAAGGTGGTGAAGGTGGTGATGGTGGTGAAGGTGGTGAAGGTGGTGATGGTGGTGAAGGTGGTGAAGGTGGTGATGGTGGTGAAGGTGGTGATGGTGGTGAAGGTGGTGACGGTGGTGAAGGTGGTGAAGGTGGTGAAGGTGGTGATGGTGGTGAAGGTGGTGAAGGTGGTGATGGTGGTGAAGGTGGTGATGGTGGTGAAGGTGATGATGGTGGTGATGGTGGTGAAGGTGGTGAAGGTGGTGAAGGTGGTGAAGGTGGTGATGGTGGTGAAGGTGGTGATGGTGGTGAAGGTGGTGAAGGTGGTGATGGTGGTGATGGTGGTGAAGGTGGTGATGGTGGTGATGGTGGTGAAGGTGGTGAAGGTGGTGATGGTGGTGATGGTGGTGAAGGTGGTGAAGGTGGTGAAGGTTCTACATTCGCTTCACACGGGGCTTCGCAAACTAACCGGTGTGTGATAATAAAAAAAAACTCTTTTGTAAATAATGTTTTATTTCATAGCTAAAAGACACAAATGAAGATGAACCGAAGACTCGTCTTTCCAGGATCCATCGTACGGTTCAGTGATGTCCGCGAGGGCCGGATCTTCTCACTAATGAATCTTCTATCAGGATAGACATTAGTAGCAATTTTACAAAAAGGTCATCTGTTACCCAACCCTTTGCCTATTGGCTGAACTCAACATTCCAAAAATGTTATGTAGCGGCCATAACCCCTTGAGGGGCGGCCTTGACTTTTCTGGGCTTACCGATTACCTCCTCCTTGTAGCTCATCGTTCGTTGTCTAGGGGGTTCCCAGGATTTGTACCCAGTAACTTCAGAAGCCGACATACAAAGTCCTTTTGAGGAATTTTATTTTGCAGGGGTAACATCCAACATAACACAGTCTAAGGTGGGAATAGAGGGTACGGGTGATAAAACTCAGGCACTGCAGAACTGCTGACATCCGCCGAATGTCTCTTAGTTAGCCCAGAGAGTAGCCACTCGCAGCTGGGCGCTTCACTGCTGGATAAACCTCTAACCAGCAGTGTTGGTCATCTTACTTTAAAAAAGTAATTAGTTAAGTTACAAATTACTTCTCCCAAAAAGTAATTGTGTTAGTAACTCAGTTACTACATTGGAAAAGTAATTAGTTACGCAGCAAAGTAACTGTGACTTTTTTTTTTAAATATTCTATACGTGTAACTAAGGGGCGGGTCTAGTATTACTGTAACCAAGGGGCGCATTTATTATTATTGTTATATATCGTGTAACCAAGGGGCTGCTCCATTATTACTCTTACCAAGGGGCAGATCTGTTATAGCGTGTAAGCAAGGGGCGGGTCTATTATTATTATATCGTGTAAGGGGCGGGTCTATTATTATTATATCGTGTAAGGGGCGGGTCTATTATTATTATATCGTGTAAGGGGCGGGTCTATTATTATTATATCGTGTAAGGGGCGGGTCTATTATTATTATATCGTGTAAGGGGCGGGTCTATTATTATTATATTGTGTAAGGGGGCGGATGGCTACAGAAGAGGGCGAATGTTAAATTAATGGGCAGAGCTCGATATATAACAATAATAATAAATGCGGCCCTTGGTTACAGTAATACTAGACCCGCCCCTTAGTTACACGATAGACGCCCCTTGCAGAGTAGCACGAGCATCGGGAGCGTGCGGCATCGCCTCGTACAATTACATGTTAACTGCACCTGCGCGGTGTAGAGTTCACTCAGAGCTGTTTAGGTTCGGCAATTTTCGTGAGCTCCACAGTCCTTCGTACTGCGCAAGCCCTGCGCCTGCGCAGTACAGGGGGTCCTTATCCGGCAGGGGGACTTTTTTGGCAGGACACCGGAGTTACACTACTGCCATCTAGTGGCAGTAGATGTAATTGAGGTAACTCCACCCAAGTAATGGGAACTGCGTTACCATGAGAGGAAAAGTAATCAGTTAGATACTCGTTACCCTCTAAAGTAACTGCGTTTATTTTAACTCAGTTACTTACATCACTGCTAACCAGAGATTTAGCAGCCAACATGTGATCTGGAAACTTTGCAAAGTCTCTGCCACAGACTAGATTGTAACTGAAGTTAAGTAGGAACTTTTCCCACAGTACCCGGATCTCTCAGCCTTCTTGGCAGTACTGTGTGAAATGTGGATTCTTTAGTGTCCAGACATCTCAGCTCCCAGGCTCTTACCGAGCAGCCAGCTTCTTGGCCCTCCTCCGAAGAGTCCTCCCCCTGGTCACTTGTACGAGTTGCCGTGTCCCTCCAATACCGAGAGCACACCGGAACCCCTCCGAATCCTCCTTCAGTTACTGCGCCTCGGACTAGCCAGTTCCAAGACTCGGGAACGGACGGATCCCCACCCCAGACCATGAGGGCCCCTGGGGCTGGTCGGATCGACCATGTATGCGGGGCGGCAAACGCTCCCAGGCCCAGGACCCCTCGCAGGGCTACCCCAGTCCAGAACCAGGAACAGACCGCTGTGGCCGAGCTGGTAGGAGCTGTGGTACGAGTTGCCGTGTCCCTCCAATACCAAGAGCACACCGGGACCCCTCCGAATCCTCCTTCAGTTACTGGGCCTCGGGCTAACCGGCTCCGAGTCTCGGGAACAGACGGATCCCCACCCCCGACCATGAGGGCCTCTGGGGCTGGTCAGGCTGACCATGCTCACGGAGGCAGCAGACACTCCTGGGCCCGGGACCCCTCACGGGGCTGACCCGGACCGGAACCAGGAATCAAAGCAGCAGCCGAACCCTGAACACGTGACTTCGGCACCTTAAATACCCCTTCCCAGACTACACAGCGAGGCCAGACGGGAAAGATTGGTACCCAAGACGTCCAACCAGGCCTGGTTCTCAGCCTGTCACAGGGGCCTCACTGCACCTATGACCAGGCAGAACCTCAGTACAGCCCAACCAGACTGATGCCAAAGTAAATGACCTATAGAATTAACCCCCAAAACTACATTACAGTTCTGAGAAAAACTAAATTTGCACTTAGTAAAGTGTGTCCGCTACATAATTAACCTTTTTTTTGTTATTTCTCCTTTGAGGGGGTGTGGCAGGGGCGTGTCCTATGCCTACATACATTTATTAGTAGGTGTCTCTCATTCCCATCTCAAAATGTTGGGAGGTATGGGGTACGACGCCCGCCATTTTCTCCGTTTCTACAGCGGCAAATCATAGCCCCCCGATGGGAACAGAAGACGACTCAATAAGACGATGTTTGTAACGTGCTGGAAAAGTGGAAATCCGATATAAATATATTATTATTCAATAAGACGTTATAATGGTTGTTAATGAGAACGGCTCCGATGGTTACCAGTAAATCCATTCAATAAACATTTATTAAAAAATAAGACGTCTGTAGATGACTGTTGTGGACGTTTATTGTGAATAACAGAAAACGGGGGAAGTAGAAGCTCCCACCGGGGCAAACCTGTAATAGTCACAGAATAAACTTCCTCAAAGGGAAGAGTCCTACACGCCAAAGGAGTTTTATTTATGGACAACCAGTCCTGATATTTACAAAGCCTCATTAGACAGCAAGGCCAGCCCAGCCAGAGGCGGCTCTCTAATTAGGCAAATTAGGCGGTCGCCTAAGGCCTCGCACTAACAGGGGCCTTGCGGCCTCCTAAATTGCCTGAGCTCAATCACGGATTCTCTCTCTACCCCCTCTTTATCTCACCCTCTTTTCTCTCACCCCTCGTCTCTTTCTCTCTCTCTCCCTCACACCCCTCACTTTCTCACCTCCCTCCTCTGTGTCACCCCCTGTCTCTCTCTCTCACCACCCCTCTCTCTCTCCCTAATCCCTCTCACTTTCTCACCTCCCTCCTCTGTGTCACCCCGGTCTCTCTCTCACCACCCCTCTATCTCGCTCATCCCCATCTCTTACTCACCTCCCCCTCTGTGTCACACCTGGTCTCTCTCTCTCACCACCGCTCTCTCTCTCTCACCCCTACTCACCCCTTCCTCTCCTCTCTTTCTCCCTCCCTCTCATCCCTCCCCCTCTATCGCTCTCTCTCTCTCCCTCTCCCCCTCCCACTATCTTCCTCCCTTTCTCTATCTCTTTCCCTCCCTCCCTGTCTCTCTCTCTCTCTATCTCTCTCTCCCTCCCTCTCTCTCCCTCCTCCCCCTCTCTCACTGCGCTTTGCTGGGATCCTCCACTCTTCGTCCTCCCAAGGCATGGGAAATTCTTAGAGGGGTGGGTTGCCTGATGAACTGTGCGCTTGTATTTTTTTTTCCTATTACGGGAGTGAGTGGGGCCTCATGTGTAAGTTTCGCCTAAGGCCTCACAAAGCCTAGAGCCGCCTCAGAGCCCAGCGACCTGACAGCATTGTCTCCTCTCAGTCTGTAAAGGAGCAGAAAGAGACTGCAGGAGGTCATCCCTCTGCTCTCACCACCTGTAGGCGTGCTCCTTGTCAGCACATTTACAACTTACATACATGCAGCAAACCTGATCTGCTCCCAGTCCTACACCTTTCTTTCCCCAGGATGACAAAAGGCTGAAGACGAGTCAAAAATAAAAAAAGGGACTTTGTTTTAATTTTTCTATTTTATCTCTGTATTCTCTTTAAACCAATAAAAATTTTGAAATAAAAAAAAAAATAAAAAAATAAAAAGGGACTTTAACCACTTCAGCCCCGGACCAATTTGCAGCCAAAGGACCAGGCCCCTTTTTGTGATTCGGCACTGCGTCGCTTTAACTGACAATTGCGCGGTCGTGCGACGTGGCTCCCAAACAAAATTTACGTCCTTTTTTTTTCTACAAATAGAGCTTTCTTTTGGTGGTATTTGATCGCCCCTGCGGTTTTTATTTTTTGCGCTATAAAGAAAAAAAGAGCAACAATTTTGAAAAAAACACATTTTTTTTTTGCTATAATAAATATGCCCCAAAAATATATAAAAAAACTTTTTTATATAAAAAAACTTTTTTTTCCTCAGTTTAGACCGATACGTATTCTTCTACATATTTTTGGTAAAAAAAAAAAATCGCAATAAGCCATTATTGATTGGTTTGCGCAGAAGTTATAGCGTTTACAAGATAGGGGATAGTTTTATAGCATTTTTTTTTTTTTTTTTTTTACTAGTAATGGCGGCGATCAGCGATTTTTATTGTGACTGCGACATTATGGCGGACACATCGGACATTTTTGGGACCATTGTCATTTATACAGCAATCAATGCTATTTAAATGCACTGATTCCTGTATAAATGACACTGCCAGTGAAGGGGTTAACCACTAGGTGGCAGTGTAGGGGCTAAGTATGCCTACAGGTGTGTTTCTTACTGTGGGGGGGCGTGGCTGTCAGCTAGTGAATGCTGATCTCTGCTCCAATCACAGGGAGCAGAGATCGGCGTCACTAGTTGATAGGCAGAACGGGGAGATGCTGTTTATTTCCGCATCTCCCCGTTCAGCCTTCCCGTGAGACGATCGCGGGTGTCCCCGTGGCGATCGAGTCCACGGGACCCACGACCGGACTCACGGGGGGTCCCGACCGGCGCGAGCGCGATGGCACGGCGGCATCTTAAGCCCCATACACACGCGCGGATTATCCGAGGACCAGGTCCGTCGGATCATGTCCGTCGTACTTTGTCCGATGTTGGTGTTGCGTACACACGGTCGGACAAAGTTGTCGGAAAATCCGATCATTCTGAACGTCATGACGTTCGTTGCGTACGACGGGACTACGTAGAGGCTAGTAGCCAATAGCTTTGGTCTTGTAATGTGATCTGAGCATGCGTAGCACTTTGTCCGTCGGAATTCGCTACACACGATCAGATTTAGTGTGATCGGACTTTGTTGTCAAAAAATCTATCCAGCAGGAGATAGGACTTTGTCCGTCAGACAATCCGATGGAAACTGTCCGATGGTGCATACACACGGTCGGAATTTCCGACAACATTGTCCGATAGGACAGAATCCATCGGAAAATCCGACCGTGTGTATGGGGCTTAAAAGGGGACGTATATATACGCCCTTATGTCTGTTCGTGCCATTCTGTTGACGTATATCGTTGTGCGCCGGTCGGGAAGTGGTTAAAAGGTGCCATACCACACAAGTCATAAAAAAAAACATTTGTTTATTGTGTTTTAACATTTAAAACTAATAATATTTGCATACTAATCTTTATAAAAAAAAAAAACAGAAAGAATATCAAATACAGGTTTCTTATGTTGTTGACAAATGCTCTTTGCGCGACATGTTTCGCCAAACAGCTTCTTCAGGAACCATAAAACATCATAATTGAAAACAAACAAAATATTAGGACAAGTTTTTATACTTAGTTTAGATTTCCAAGACATTTTAACCACTTCATCACCTGCCCATTGTCAAATGACGCCCACAAGTTGGATCTCCCATCCTGGGTGGGCATCATATGACGTCCTCCCATTCCTGGCCGTCTAGGAGTCGCTCGAGACTCGGTGCGCGTGCCGGGCGCCCGCGATGTCCGCCGGGCACCTTCGATTGCCCCGGAAACACAGCAGGACCGTGGATCTGTGTATGTAAACACACAGATCCACATCCTGTCAGTGGAGAGACCGATGGTGTGTTCCCAGTACAGAGGAACAACGAATGGTCTCCTCCCCTTGTGAGTCCCCTCCCCCCACAGTTAGAATCACTCCCAGGGAACATACATTAACCCCTGCAGCGCCCCCTAGTGTTAACCCCTTCCCTGCCAGTCACATTTACACAGTAATCAGTGCAATTTTATAGCAACGATCGCTGTGTAAATGTGAAGGGTCCCAAAAATGTGTCAAAAGTGTCCGCCGCAATGTCCCAGTCACGAAAATAAAAAAATAAAAAAAATCACAGATCGCCGCCATTACTAGTAAAAAAAAAAATGCAATAAATCTATCCCCTATTTTGTAAACACTATAACTTTTGCGCAAATAAAATCAATATACGCTTATTGCGTATCGGCCTAAACTGAGTCAAAAATTATAAAAAAAAAAAAAATGGGATATTTATTACAGCAAAAAGTAAAAAATATTGTGTGTTTGTTGCTCTTCTTTTGTTTATAGCGCAAAAAATAAAAACCGCAGAGGAGATCAAATACCACCAAAAGAAAGCTCTATTTGTGGGGAGAAAAGAAAGTCAAATTTTGTTTGGGTGCCACGCCGCACGGCTGCACAATTGTCAGCTAAAGCGACGCAGTGCCGAATCGCAAAAAGTGCTCTGGTCAGGAAGGGGGTAAAATCCTCCGGGGCTGAAGTGGTTGAAGCTATACTTCATCCGTATAAACTAAAACTACAAAAATTTGTCCTAATATTTTGTTTGTTTACAATGACAAGACCCATTTTTTACTGACACAACACATTAGATTTATTTTCCCTTTTTTACTGACACTTTATAATAGCATCAATATATATATATTTATTTATTAGCAACAATATTTAAGCTACAAACATGTACAGTGGTGTGAAAAAGTGTTTGCCCCTTCCTCATTTCCTGTTCCTTTGCATGTTTGTCACACTTAAGTGTTTCGGAACATCAAACCAATTTAAACAATAGTCAAGGACAACACAAGTAAACACAAAATGCAATTTGTAAATGAAGGTGTTTATTATTAAAGGTGAAAAAAAATCCAAACCATCATGGCCCTGTGTGAAAAAGTGATTGCCCCCTTGTTAAAACATACTATAACTGTGGTTGTCCACACCTGAGTTCAATTTCTCTAGCCACACCCAGGCCTGATTATTGCCACACCTGTTCACAATCAAGGCATCACTTAAATAGGAGCTGCTTGACACCGTAAGGTCCACCAGAAGATCCTTAAAAGCTACACATCATGCCGAGACCCAAAGAAATTCAGGAACAATTGAGAAAGAAAGTAATTGAGATCTATCAGTCTGGAAAGGGTTATAAAGCCATTTCCAAAGCTTTGGGAATCCAGCGAACCACAGTGAGAGCCATTATCCACAAATGGCGAAGACATGGAACAGTGGTGAACCTTCCCAGGAGTGGCCGGCCGCCCAAAATTACCCCAAGAGCGCAGCGACGACTCATCCAAGAGGTCACAAAAGACCCCACAACAACGTCCAAGGAACTGCAGGCCTCACTTGCCTCAGTTAAGGTCAGCGTTCATGCCTCCACCATCAGGAAAAGACTGGGCAAAAATGGCCTGCATGGCAGAGTTCCAAGGAGAAAACCACTGCTGAGCAAAAAGAACATCAAAGCTCGTCTCAATTTCTCCACAACACATCTTGATGATCCCCAAGACTTTTGGGACAACATTCTGTGGACCGATGAGACAAAAGTGGAACTCTTTGGAAGGTGTGTGTCCAAGTATATCTGGCGTAGAAGGAACACTGCATTTCAGAAAAAGAACATTATACCAACAGTAAAATATGGTGGTGGTAGTGTGATGGTCTGGGGCTGTTTTGCTGCTTCAGGACCTGGAAGACTTGCCGTGATAAAAGGAACTATGAATTCTGCTGTCTACCAAGAGATCCTGAAGGAGAATGTCCGACCATCTGTTCGTGTACTCAAGCTGAAACGAACTTGGGTTCTGCAGCAGGACAATGATCCTAAACACACCAGCAAGTCCACCACCGAATGGCTGAAGAAAAACAAAATGAAGACTTTGGAGTGGCCTAGCCAAAGTCCTGACCTGAATCCTATTGAGATGTTGTGGTATGACCTTAAAAAGGCCGTTCATGCTCGAAAACCCTCTAATGTAACTGAATTAGGAAAATTCTGCAAAGATGAGTGGGCCAAAATTCCTCCAGGACGCTGTAAAAGCCTCATTGCACGTTATCGCAAACGCTTGGTTGCAGTTGTTGCTGCTAAGGGTGGCCCAACCAGTTATTAGGTTTAGGGGGCAATCACTTTTTCACACAGGGCCATGATGGTTTGGATTTTTTTTCACCTTTAATAATAAACACCTTCATTTACAAATTGCATTTTGTGTTTACTTGTGTTGTCCTTGACTATTGTTTAAATTGGTTTGATGTTCCGAAACACTTAAGTGTGACAAACATGCAAAGGAACAGGAAATGAGGAAGGGGGCAAACACTTTTTCACACCACTGTAGTTGTGTGATTAGCAATGTGCTAAAAAGGCAAAAAAAACATATTTCTCCTTTTACATGGAGGTCAGAGTAATATAACCCAACACAGAGTTCCTCCTCACATCAGGGTCTGCAGGGTTCCTCTTTACAGCGTAAGGGGGAACTCTGCGGACCCTGAAGTATAACGGAACACTTTTGGCTGTGATGTAAAGGAGAAATCTGTGGAGTCTGATGTAAGGAGGAATGCTGCAAACTCTGATGTAAAGGGAAACTCTGATGTAAGGTGGTCTCTAGTAACCAGCCCCCCCCCCCCCCCCCCTTACACAAGAGTCCACAGAGTTCCTCCTTACATCAGAGTCTGCAGTGTTCCCCCTTACAGTGTAAGGGAGAACTATGAGTACCCTGATGGAAAGGAGAAATATGTGGAGTCTGATGTAAGAAGGAATGCTGCAAAGGGAAACTCTGATGTAAGGGGGTCTCTGGTCACCAGAACCACCTCCTCACGCAAGACTCCACAGAGTTCCCCTTTACATCACAGCCCACAAAGTTCTCCCTTACATCAGAAACCACGTGGACAGATTCTCCCACCTGAGCTGTGGATCTCTGCAGCTCCTCCAGAGTTACCATGGACCTCTTGGCTCTTCTCTGATGAATGCTCTCCTTGCCCGGCCCGGTCAGTTTAGGTGGACGGCCGTGTCTTGGTAGGTTTGCAGTTGTGCCATACTCTTTCCATTTTCCGATGATGGATTGAACAGAGCTCCGTGACATGGTCAAAGCTTGGGAGATTATTTTATAACCTAACCCTGCTTTATACTTCTCCACAACTTTATCCCTGACCTGTCTGGTGTGTTCCTTGGCCTTCATGATGCTGTTTGTTCACTAAGGTTCTCTAACAAACCTCTGAGGGCCTCACAGAACAGCTGTATCTATACTGAGATTAAATGACACACAGGTGGACTCTATTTACTAATTAGGTGACTTCTGAGGGCAATTGGTTCCACTAGATTTTAGTTAGGGGTATCAGAGTAAAGAGGGCTGAATACAAATGTCCCCCCCCCCCCCCCCCACACTTTTCACATATTTATTTGTATCATTTTCCTTCCACTTCACAATTATGTGACACTTTGTGTTGGTCTATCACATAAAATCCCAATAAAATCCATTTACGTTTTTGGATGTAACATGAGAAAATGTGGGAAATTTCAAGGGGTATGAATACTTTTTCAAGGCCCTGTATGTGTCGGTGAACTTGTTTATGTGATACAAACACACACAAGGGATGCGACTTTGTACTTTCCTTATTTACAGGTCAATTGTTTCGCACTGGTGACTCTGCGGCTCCATATCTTGTCCTGTAGAAGCTTTGTGTACATTTACGATCGTCCCATTCGCTCGTCAGTCTGTGAGCCAAAAGCGCCTTCTGCCAACGAACGCGGCCCGACCTGGAAGCCTTCAATCTTTTATGAGACACATCTCAGGATGCATAATTAATGGACACCGCGACCCGAGTACGAGAGCGAACCATGTCTCCAATATGACCTCTAGAAGCTCCACTATTACCGTCTCCGACACCATCCAAGCCCAAAAAAAAACGCAGAAACTGG
>CM053038.1:41929884-41939884 GCA_028564925.1 Lithobates sylvaticus | reverse complement strand
TGGAACGTGGTACAAAGTGTCACCTGAGCTTCCCAGGATAGAAGAGAAGTGACGGGCCATAACCAGGACTGTCACATCGGATGTCGGATCACGCCTTGTAACAAGATGACTTTTGTATTGAGACGCGCTTCCTCCCCCCTCCTCCTGGCCTTCCACCCTCCCCCAATGCCCTTCCACCCTCCGGGGTTACAGCTTGACGCCACCCTGGCATGCCGTCCCCGTTGGCACCTCTCTCTCTCTGAGCTCTTCCAAATGCGGTGTCCCTTCCCGTCACCGGATACCTTCCAGCTGTCTTATCCAATGTATCTAATCAACCTGCTGGGGCGAGCTAAATTATTCAGCGCCAGCAGCTGATTGAAACCAGCCGGGCCGCGCTTTTGACCCCGCCGCCAACGCGCCGTCCTGTGAATATTTAAAAAGACCGTTCAGCCTGATCAACACTTCAAAAGAGGAAGAAGAATAGCGGCAGGTGAGATTGCTGCATTTTACCGCGGCCCATGGTGAAAACAAAGAGGCGTTCCGAGGGCCGCCAGCGGAGAATGTGGGTGAGGGGGGAATCGGGTCTCATTCAGAGATAAATCCCTTTGTGGTTGTGCCAAGTGACACGGAATAGTCACCCAGCGCTACCGAAAATTCCTAGGCTTTTTTTTTTAGCCCCTTCCTCTAAAAAAACGAGAGACGGGGAACACTTTTTTTTTTTAAATTCATCTGACACCCTTTAAATAATCTTAAATATATATATATGGGAAAAAAAAAAAAATCTGCCGCAATCGATTGCATCCTTTCTTCTAGAACAGTGGTCTCCAAACTGCGGCCCGCAGGCCGAATGCTTTGCTTGCCTTTATTAGGCCCTTTTGGCTACTGTTCCTTTCACTGATATGGGGCACCCTCTAGGGCCCCCCCCCCCCCCCAAAAAAAATCCATACCAGACCCTTATCGGACCATGCTGCCTGGCAGAAAAGCAAAAGGGGGTGGGGTGGACGAGCAAGCGGCTCTGCCCCCGCCTCCCCACACTCCAAAGCACCTTGTCCCCATGGGGACATGGGCCTCTTCCCCACAACCCTGGGCAGTGGTTGTGGGGGATCTGCGGGCAGGCGGGGCTTATAGGAGTCTGAAAGCCTCCTTTAACCCCCCCCCCCCATGTGAATGATAATGGAGTAACTGGTACCCCATAATCTTTATTGGACGAGAAGGCCTGGCTCGCAGACTCCGCTTTAACTCATCCCAAAGGTGTTCTATCAGGTTGAGGTCAGGACTCTGTGCAGGCCAGTCAAGTTCCTCCACCCCAAACTCGCTCATCCGTGTCTTTATGGACCTTGCTTTGTGCACTGGTGGGCAGCCATGTTGGAACAGGCAGGGGCCGTCCCCAAACTGTGCCTCCTGTTCTAGACTACTCTTTATGCGATATGGTAAGGATTGCCAGAAAAATCACAAAGACCCACACTCCACCTATGGAAGATTTCAGCCGTCTCTCCGGAGCACAAACGAAAAGCCCAGGGGCAGTCACGGAAGACCCAAAAAAGAAAAGCTCACCATGGCATTATAACGTTGGGATATTTAATAAATACTAAAAGTATTACACTTACAAATACGAAGTTTCAACAGAGAAAAAAAAGTAGCCGGCCGGCTGTGTATGGACACCCGTCCAAGAGACCAGGTACGTGGAGACGTCAGCACGTCAAACTCCTCCCGACGCACGTTTCGTCAAATACAATGACATAGTCTGGGGAGGTCTAAGGAATATCCGATTGTCTCCTGGTGGATCAGGAAGGACTTCTTTCCCCTGCTGAGGCAAATTGGACCATGCTTTGAGTGTTTTACCTTCCTCTGGATCAGCTTTGGGTATAGGATGATCGTGTATATGGAGGCTTCCCATTTTCTTTTTTTTTGGTTGACCTTGATGGAGTTTTGTCTTTATTCAGCCTGACTAACTATGTAACTATGTAAATGTGTGTTAATGGAAATGCCAAAACTGTGTAGCTAAGGAAGAACAATGCAGCATTCATGGAGCTTGTGAAGGACACTCCATGAAGAACAACGAACAATAAAAGAACTCTTTTCTCTATGAATATACAATGATGTGCACAGCGAGTTAAAAAAATAAAAATGCATATTTCTTTATAATAAGATACCCTGCAAGCTTCTAGGAATGTGCCGTAATACAGTAATAATGATACATATGCTAATTATTATTAATGAGATACAGAGGCGGCTCTAAGCTTTGAGGGGCCTTAGGCAAAATTTAGACACGAGGCCCCACTCACACCCTTTGCAATGGGTTAAGGAAGATCCCTGAGGCCGAGCATCTTATTACTGCTGCTGCTTGTGTGGGTGGGATGTGTACTGCGCCAATCACATGGGATGAGTAGGAGAGGAGGGTCAGCAGGGATTGGCGCAGTACATATCCCACCAATACAAGCATCAGCAGTAGGGAGATGCTCCGCATTAAGGTGAATAGGGGTGGGTGGTATGTGCAGGAGGGGGGCACGGGGTAAATAGGGGTGCGTGGTATGTGCAGGAGTGGGGCACGGAGTGACTAGGGGTGGGTGGTATATGCAGGAGAGGGGCATGGAGTAAATAGGGGTGGGTGGTATGTGCAGGAGGGGGGCACGGAGTGACTAGGGGTGGGTGGTATGTGCAGGAGGGGGGCACGGAGTGACTAGGGGTGGGTGGTATATGCAGGAGAGGGGCATGGAGTAAATAGGGGTGGGTGGTATGTGCAGGAGGGGGGCACGGAGTGAATAGGGGTGGGTGGTATGAGCAGTAGAGGGGCACGGAGTAAATAGGGGTGGGTGGTATGTGCAGGAGGGGGGCACGGAGTGACTAGGGGTGAGTGGTATGTGCAGGAGGGGGGCACGGAGTGACTAGGGGTGGGTGGTATATGCAGGAGAGGGGCATGGAGTAAATAGGGGTGGGTGGTATGTGCAGGAGGGGGGCACGGAGTGACTAGGGGTGGGTGGTATATGCAGGAGAGGGGCATGGAGTAAATAGGGGTGGGTGGTATGTGCAGAAGGGGGGCACAGAGTGACTAGGGGTGGGTGGTATATGCAAGAGAGGGACATGGAGTAAATAGGGGTGGGTGGTATGAGCAGAAGGGGGGCACGGAGTGAATAGGGGTGGGGTGGTATGTGCAGGAGGGGGGCACGGGGTAAATAGGGGTGCGTGGTATGTGCAGGAGGGGGGGCACGGAGTGACTAGGGGTGAGTGGTATGTGCAGGAGGGGGGCACGGAGTGACTAGGGGTGGGTGGTATATGCAGGAGAGGGGCATGGAGTAAATAGGGGTGGGTGGTATGTGCAGGAGGGGGGGCACGGAGTGACTAGGGGTGGGTGGTATATGCAGGAGAGGGGCATGGAGTAAATAGGGGTGGGTGGTATGTGCAGAAGGGGGGCACAGAGTGACTAGGGGTGGGTGGTATATGCAAGAGAGGGACATGGAGTAAATAGGGGTGGGTGGTATGAGCAGTAGAGGGGCACGGAGTGAATAGGGGTGGGTGGTATGTGCAGGAGGGGGGCACGGGGTAAATAGGGGTGCGTGGTATGTGCAGGAGGGGGGCACGGAGTGACTAGGGGTGGGTGGTATGTGAAGGAGGGGGGCACGGGGTAAATAGGGGTGCGTGGTATGTGCAGGAGGGGGGCACGGAGTGAATAGGGGTGGGTGGTATGTGCAGGAGGGGGGCACAGAGTGACTAGGGGTGGGTGGTATATGCAGGAGAGGGGCATGGAGTAAATAGGGGTGGGTTGTATGTGCAGGTGGGGGGGCACGGAGTGACTAGGGGTGGGTGGTATATGCAGGAGAGGGGCATGGAGTAAATAGGGGTGGGTGGTATGTGCAGGAGGGAGGCACGGAGTGAATAGGGGTGGGTGGTATGTGCAGGAGGGGGGCACGGAGTGACTAGGGGTGGGTGGTATGTGCAGGAGGGGGGCACGGAGTGACTAGGGGTGGGTGGTATATGCAGGAGAGGGGCATGGAGTAAATAGGAGTGGGTGGTATGTGCAGGAGGGGGGCACGGAGTGACTAGGGGTGGGTGGTATATGCAGGAGAGGGGCATGGAGTAAATAGGGGTGGGTGGTATGTGCAGGAGGGGGGCACGGAGTGACTAGGGGTGAGTGGTATGTGCAGGAGGGGGGCACGGAGTGACTAGGGGTGCGTGGTATGTGCAGGAGGGGGGGCACGGTGTGAATAGGGTTGGGCGGTATGTGCAGGAGGGGGGCATGGGGGGGATCTCTGATCTTGGGCAATAAGCACTCAGCATCACTCCATGAGCATTCACTCTCATCTCAGCACTTGTAAGCTGCAGCTCCACCTCCTCCCTTGTAAGATTTTTGCAGACAGCGTTGGAGCACACTGAGCGGGAGCGCCAGAAAGAGCTGAGAGAGAGAGGGAGGATAATCCATGCCCACGTGCGTCCGTGTCTTTAGAAATGTGACTGGAGCCAGAGAGTGACAGGAGCGGCTTGGTCTCATCCATGGGTGCCCTGTGGGACAGCCTCAGAGGTGTCTCTCAGGCAAATTAGGCAGCTGCGAGGCCCCTGTGAGTGTGAGGCCTTAGACGACCGTCTAATTAGAGAGCCACCCCTGATGAGATGTACCGTATAATAAGTAAAGTGCCAATTTCCTGCAACAGATCCCTCCCCACTGAACCCCAATAAAATACAAGGACTGCAAGGTAAAGATCTGAAATGGCCCCAGGAGTCCTTTGTTGAACCACGACGAAACATTTAATAATCTAATAACCAAAAGTAAAACAAACCATACCGGATAAATGTCACATCTGTTGGATTCTAAGAGGGGATCTTTGGTGTCCACTAGCCTAAAGGCTTGGACTATGCTCCAACCCTGTCCCCAGTTGCACCCGCCGGCTCGGGGTCACATTTACCATTTTCTGCCTTCCCATTATACTGAGCCCCAATAAAGCAACCAACACTATAAAAAAGGGGAAGCACCATACCACCAGATTGGCCCCCCATATTTTGCAACCATCTTACTATTCTTACGGACCCCCAAAAAAAAAACCTACTTGCCAAGCTGCCACGATAATGGGCGGAAGCCCGCTGACAGCTGATCCGTTGTTAAGGATTTCCTGGCCCACTCCTTAACAACCAGCTAACGTTAGACACGCCGGTGGCCACTGGACCAGTTTGGATCGGATCCAATTAACTAACCAGCATATCTTTGCAGTGTGGGAGGAAACGGGAGCACCGGGAGTAAGCGGGAACAACCGGAACATGCCGATAGTGTCCACTCCGGACCTTTAACTACCTTAGACCCGCGCTATAGCCAAATGACGGCTTCAGCGAGGATCTATTGTGCCGGGACGACGTCTATTGACGTCGTCCCGGACACGAGCTGCCTGCGCGCCCCCTGAAGGGCGCGCTCTGTCGAGTAAGGGGTCGAACCCGACCCCTTACCACGTGATCAGCTGTCAGCCAATGACAGCTGATCATGTGATCATAACAGAGCCGGTAATCGGCTTTTTTTCCTCCTCGCGCTGACAGCGCGAGGAGAAAAAAACAAAAAAGCCGATCACCGGCGGCAGTGTGAGGGACATCAGTCCCTCTCACTGCAATGTGCCCAATCCATTGTGCCCACCTTTGCCCCATTAAAGTGCCGCCTACCAGTGCCCACAGTGCCATCTCTCAGTGCCCACAGTGCCATCTCTCAGTGCCCACAGTGCCATCTCTCAGTGCCCACAGTGCCATTTCTCAGTGCCCACAGTGCCAGTGCTGCACATCAGTGTCACCTGCCAGTGCTAATCTGTGTCACCTACCAGTGGTCATCTGTGTCACCTACCAGTGCCACCTATCAGTTCCCATCAGTGCCCATCAGTGCCACCCATCAGTGCCCATCAGTGTCATCCATCAGTGCCCATTGGTGCCACCCATCCGTGCCACCCATCCGTGCCCATCAGTGCCATATTTGCTGTCCCCATCAGTACCGACTTATCTGTCCCCACCAGTGCAGCCTATCAGTGCCCACCTGTGCCGCCTATCAGCGCATATCAATGAAGCAGAAAAATTACCTGTTTGCAAAATTTTATAACAAACTATTAAACATGATTTTTTATTTTTTTTTAATTTTCCATCTTTTTTTTTTGTTTGTTTAGCAAAAAATAAAAACCCCAGCAGTGATTAAATACCACCAAAAGAAAGCTCTATTTGTGGGGAAAAAAATGATAAAAAATTTCATTTGGGTACAGTGTTGTATGACCGCGCAATTGTCATTTCAAGTACATCAGCGCCGAAAGCTGAAAATTGGTCTGGTCACGAGGGGGTTTTAAGTGCAAAGTAATCAGGTGGTTAAAGACTTCTCCACTTCCTTGACTTCACAAGTTAACAGAAACCAGTCAATGCTTTTCAACAAGGGGGTCGCGTTTCGGTGTCGGTAGTGGAGATTATTGGGGGCAATTTTGATGGGAGCGGAGGAGACGGAGGGGGAGGGGGGAGCTGGCTGTAGATTATCTGTGAAATGAGCTTTAGAGGGACAAAAAAAAAATGCCGTTAATTGATAAAGAATTCCCCAGGGAAATCAGCTGCCTGTTAGAATAATTTTGGCATAATCAATAGTAATTACTTAAACCATTAATGAGGCCCCCCCCAGGGGGGGGCTGCGGAGGAGAAATGACAAGTTGTTACAGCCGCGTGTTTTCACGCCGTTTCTTCAAGTGCAAAATTGCATTCTCTCTAATTACGTGCGTGCAGCTGGAAATGTCAACAGCCAACTACAGCGGGGAGAATGACTTAATTGGAGTCGGCCCATGTACAGGGGGTCGGGGGCCGGGGAGCGCGTTCTGTGAAGGAGACCCTCAGAGTTGTAGTATTTAAAAACAAGAAATACATTCTGCGGGACAGATTCGTTCTTTTACTTCTTTGCTGTTCCATATTTTAAATGATTGTGTCCAACATAGATTTGCTCGCTGTAAGGGGGCAACGTCTTCAGACTCCCAAGCAGGCTGTACGTTGGTGAGATATAATGTGGAATCTGATGGGGGTCTCTGATATAGGGGGAGCTCTAATGGGGACTCTCGTGTAAGGGGGGCTCTGATGTAAGGGGGAACTCTGAAGCAAGGATGAACTTTGATGGGGATTCTGATGGAAGGAGGAGGAATTTCGTTGGTATTTTGAGGCTACATCACCAACCTAGTCTCAAAATACCAACCTGATCATTCTCTTCATTCCTCCCAGGACCTCCTGCTCTCTAGCTCCCTCATCACCTCCTTATCAGGGACCTCGTCCGCCGCGCGCCTTAGTGCGCATGCGCACAGGTCCGGCGCTCCGGCGCATAGGAAGAGATGGGGAGATGTTGCGGTGGCGCGCACGCCCCATGTGACCTCCAGCTGGCCTATAAAAGAGAGGCCTCTGCACCAAAACAAACGCTGGTTCGTCTCTCAGCTGTTCCTTGTCCTTGTGCCTGTACCTGCTATCTTGATTGATCACCTGTTGCCAACCCGGATTGTTCTGACCTCCCTGCTTTCTCCAACCTTGACCTTTGGCTTGCTCTCCCGGACTTCCCACTATCTCCTGTGTTTGACCCTCGGCCTGCACCTCGGCTATCTGCTTCTCGCTGCCAGTACCTGACCCTCTGCCTGCCTTTGGACCTCCCTTGTCTCTACGCCTTGCTACCTTGCCCTGGACTTGCCTGCCTGTGTTTGACCCTCTAGCTTGTGCCTGACTAACCTTCTGTGTTTGACCCTCAGCCTGCTTCCTGCTTGTCTACCTGTGTTGGAGCCTCAGCCAGTACTTCAGTTCCAGTCCATCTCTTAGCTGCAGCACCTGGGCCCATGTCAAGTCACCATCCAGCAGGTGGCTTGTGCCTCTTGGTGCCAACTGCCCTCTGTACCACCTTCAGGGGCAGTGGGCACTGAGTCGCAAGGGCAACCGCTCTCGACATCTTGGCCTCGGTGAGTACTTAGTTCCTGATACTCCTCCCATGCTCACCTCCAGGACTTTTCCCGAGCCTCTCTCATCCTCTGGAATTCTCTACCACAATCTGTCCAGCTATCCCCTACTCTATCCACTTTTAGACGTTCCCTGAAAACCCTTCTCTTCAGAGAAGCCTATCCTGTTTCCCACCCAACAACTGTTCTTCGATTTTCTCCATCAGCCCATCCCCCACAGTTATTACCTTTTTGTATCTCTTGACCCTCCCTCCTAGATTGTAAGCTCCAATGAGCAGGGCCCTCCGATTCCTCCTGTACTGTCTGCCTTCACGTTGTAAAGAAAACTGTTGGCGCTATATAAATCCTGTATAATATTAATAAGGGCTCTTATTATAAAAGAGAGTGGACTCTGCTGTAAGGAGGGACTATGATGTGGACTCTGATTTAAGGACAAACTTTGGGGATGGGGGCTCTGATGGAGGCTCTGATGTAAGAACCGACTCTGATGTAACAACAAACTTTGGGGATGGGGGGCTCTAATGTAAAGGGGGACTCTGATGTAAGGAGGAACTCGAATGTAAAAAGGGCTCTGATGGAGACTATGATGTAAGGATGAACTTTGATGGGGACTCTAATGTAAGGAGGGACTACCAAAGCCGGCAGAGTATTAGCATGCATAAAAAAGGGATATACTACAGAGATAAAACAATCCTACCACTATATAAATCTCTGGTTAGACCAAATCTGCAGTATTCTGTGCAGTTCTGATCACCAGGACTGCTGATAGGGGGGGGGGGGGGGGGCATTGGACCTCCTGTAGGGGGCCCGGACAGCAAGAGGATCGTTGGAGCAGAGAACAGATGACTGTCAGAAACCATGAAATCAGACAGAAGTACAGTTAAATCACACTTGTTTAATAATAAAAAGTTAAAATAACAAACATAATCAAAACATAACCAAAGTTCAGTAACTGGAAAGGATAGTCAGATAAGCCGAAGTCAGGGATCAATGTAGTGGAACAGCAAGCCGGATCTGGAGCCAGAAGGGATGTCAGCATAGCAAGTCTTGAACAGGAACGCAGGAGATGTTTTTTGTGATGTTGACCAAGGCGAAGGCAGAGCTCCTCTGGACTGGACGGCTTAAGTAGGCAGGACTGACGAGCAGGATATCATCAACAGCTGAGTAACTGTGGAGAGTGATGGGAGCTGACAATTAGCCGACAGCTGAGCGGCCAGCTCAGAGAAGGAAGGGCTGAGCCCAGCACTGACAGCTCTGATGCAAGGAGGGCTCTGATGTAACAACACACTTTGGGGATGGGGGGCTCTAATGTAAGGGGGACTCTGATGTAAGAAGGGCTCTGATGGAGACTATGATGTAGGGATGAACTTTGATGGGGACTCTGATGCAAGGAGGGACCAGGGCCCGCAGAATATAAGCATGCATAAAAATAAACAATAAAAAAAACAAAAAAAATAACAATATTATTACCACTATATAAAACTCTGGTTGGACTAAATCTGGAGTATTCTGTCCAGTTCTGGTCACCAGGGCCACTGATAGGAGGGGGACCACCGGTCCTCCTGTAGGGGGCCCGGTCACACAACATACAGGGATATGGGAAATTATTAGACATGTGCACTGACAAAAAAAATGTGTTTGTTTTTGATTCTTTGCTTTTTTCCGGAAATTCTGAAAATTTCAGATTTCCGAATTTTTTAAATTCTGAATTTTCGGAATTCGGAAATTCAAAAATCCATAAAATTCGAAATAACTAACTAATAATAACCAACTATTAAAAATTATAGGCATTGGAATTTTCTTTCAAATTTGGCTGTTAGTGAACGTAACGAATACAAATTTTTTCTGAAGTTACAAAATATCCGAAATAACGAATGCCGCATCTAAACTAATGGAATGAAACAAATTAATAATAATAAAAAGGTTTTATTATTGTTATTTATCATTATTCGATCGTTATGTTCCATTCATTTAGATGCGGCATTCGTTATTTCGGACAATTCGTACCCTCGGATAAATTCCTACCTCGTTACGTTCACTAACAGCCAAAATGTAAAAGGAAATTCCAATACCTATAATTTAATATTTATTATTTCAGATTTTCG
>CM053038.1:41847384-41924884 GCA_028564925.1 Lithobates sylvaticus | reverse complement strand
AGAGGGGCGGGGCCAGGAGCTCCACGGACACGCCTACTCCGATTACTGCTCTAACTGAGCATACAGGCTACATGGGGCAGGGTCAGTGGAGCTCCCGCCCCCCCATCTCTGATGGCTAGATCGGGAATACATCCTCCCGTGCCCTCTGTGCACTCTGCAAAGCCGGGGGGCCCAATTCACAGGTAGCGCGGGCCCCCTACAAAGATTTAGGGCATGTTCCCCGTTTTCCCTGCGCTAAAGACGGCCCTGCTTGTAGGAAGCGGCGGCGCGGCTGGGGCCCCAGGCCAGCTCGGGGCCCCAAGCAATTGCTTGGTTTGCCTGTCCTGTCGCGACGGGCCTGCATGTATTGTAAAGATCTTGGAGGAGAACCTTCTTCCCTCATATAGAACACTGAAGACGGGTCATGGATGGGTCTTCCAGCATGACAATGACCCAAAACATATCACCAAGGCAACAAAGGAGCGGCTCAAGAAGAAGCACATGAAGGTCGTGGAGTGGCCTAGCCAGTCTCCAGACCTTAATCCTATTGAAAATCTATGGAGGAGCTGAAACTTCGAGTTGCCAAGAGACCTTCAGGATGTAGAGAAGATCTGTAAAGAAGAGAGGAGCAAAATCCCTCCTGAGATGTGGAAACCTGATCACCACCTACAAGAAACGTCTGACCTCTGTGATCACCAACAAGGGTTTCTCCACCAACTACTAAGGGGATCAAATACTTATTTTACTCACTGAACTCCATTTATAACATTTGTATTGTGTGTTTTTTTTCTGGATTTTTGGTTGATATTCTGTCTCCATCATATAAAATACACCTGTGATACAAATTATAGACCCTTCATTTCTATGAAAGTGGGCAAAACTTACACATTATTTCTGTCTGCTGCCTCTACTTTCACTGTCCAATCACAGGCTGGGGGGGGGGGGGGGGGAGGGATAAGACCTGTAATGCCTCGTACACACGCTCGGACTTTCCCGCGGGAATGTCCGCCGGACCTAGTGCCTAGTACCTAGTCCTAGTGCTGGGACTTATATAGGGACAAGGAGGCGGGGTCACATGCTCATGTCACATGGTGACCCCGCCCCCCTATGATGTCACAGTCCCGGAGGGATTCCCTTTAAATCCATGCCAGGTGACGGGGCTAGCGCGGCGGCATTCGCTGCCTTCGCTAGCCCCGTCTACCTGAAGTCACGTTCTAAATGAACGGACTTTCCGACGATCGGCAAGTCCGTTCATTTCCAAAAGTCCGGCGGACTAGCCTACTAACCGCGGGATTGTCCGCCGGACTGCCAAGTTCAGCGGACAATTTGAAAACAAAACTTCAGACCTAGTCCGCCGGACTTTTGGCGCCAAAAAGTCCGCCGGCGCCCACACACATTCCCACAGGAAAGTCCGCTCGTGTGTACGAGGCATAAGTGTTACCTAGTTGCAGCAGAGAAAAACTGGGTCTGTGCGGTGTGGCAGAGCTGTGTAAATCTCAGGACTGGATGGGCAGACCAGCTCCCATCTATATATTTTGTCTGTATTTCGTTTGTTCATCAGCAGGTGACATGTGACAAGCGCTCAGCGTGACTTTTGCGTTCGCTCCCAACCTTCGAAGGCGCGGTGTCGCAGAAAGCTGCCGCGATCCCGGCATCAGAAGCACTCCCGAACGTTTCTTGGATGGATGTAAAATATTCAGAAGCTAAAGACTGGTATGTTTCCTTCATGCTTAATAATACATGGGGCCCGGCGTAGCATGTGCGAGAGCTGCGCTGAAAGCGCCTGCCGCTGTGGCGTGACCTGTGAAGGAGCGCCGCGCGCTTTAACCCTGTCAGCCTCAGCGAAGGATTTCAGTGATGATCTAAAAAAATAGACAAATTCAGTTGACACAATGTATTCCTTCAAGAAAACTAAGAAAACGTCATCGATAATCTCACTGGCTCTTCTGCAATGGGTATCCAGAATGCGACTCAAGTGAGGAAACACAGGGGGGCGCCAGAGTCCAGTTCTTATATAATCCCATAAAGCACCGACGCGTTTCAAGGGCCAGCACACTCCTCAGGGCTAAAATCTAAATTTTTAAAAAGAATGTTTATAGATCCCCCAACCCATTGCTGAAGCTAAATTCCAGGAATTAAACAAAATCTACCCTTAAATTAATATTAGCCCTGATGAAAGGATTTTGTCTCATTCCCAGAGTTCAGCTTTAATAAAAAAAAATCCATTAAAAAAATGCAATGATAAAAGGCAAGGCTTTTTTTTTCTCCAAGCAAATAGGTGCAGGTACCACCCCCCCCCCCCACCTTCCGATTCACTCCTTGTCTCCGCCCCCCACACCTTCCGAGTCACTCCTTGTCTCCGCCCCCCCACCTTCCGAGTCACTCCTTGTCTCCGCCCCCCCACCTTCCGAGTCACTCCTTGTCTCCCCCCCACCTTCCGAGTCACTCCTTGTCTCCCCCCCCACCTTCCGAGTCACTCCTTGTCTCCGCCCCCCCCACCTTCCGAGTCACTCCTTGTCTCCGCCCCTCCCACCGACATATGAGCACCATCCCTGAGCCCCTACAGCCAGCAACAATAGATCTCCCCATCATAGTTATGCGCATATGCAGTGCTTATTCTTACCCCCCTGCTGCCTGGGCCCCCCCCCCCCCACGCCACCCTCCGCAGTGCTGCTGGCTTCCCTCCTCTCTCGCTGGCTGCTGCGAGGGATGCATCAGGATGCAGAGTGGGGGGGGGAAGGGGCTGGTAAATATGTAATTTATCAGCCCCTTCATTTTCTGAATGAATACAGTAAGTGATCGGTACTGAATTGATGAAGGAGCGCGCATGCGCCGATAACGCGATTCTCACCACCTGGAAGTGATGGGTCCAGCCACCCCTGAGCCGAATCTGAGAACCAGGAAGCGTTGGGAGCCACCAGCGCAGCCGGGAACATCAGCTGCCTCTCCACCTGCGAGCCGACCGCCTTCCCCCAGGAGTGGATGAACTTCCTATACCATTTCACATGCGCTGTAATCTCTACCATCTTGTGAGTTTAAAATCGTCTGTCCTTTATTAAAATGTTTTTATCACGCTGCACTTAGATGGCGCTGCTCTCTACTTTGTTTCCGATCGGTACTGACAGCTGAAGCATAGTAAACTGCCCACTGCCTTACTGGTACCGTCTACGGCTCCCCCCCCCCCCCACAGCAACAAAAAACCCCCACAAACAATAGGTCTTCCCAGCAACAATAGACCATCTGCTAGTAAAAATAGATCTCCCAGCAGCAATAGACCACTCGCTCAACAATAGATCCCACTGAACAACATAAGCCCCACCCCCCAGCAACAATAGCCCCCCCCCCCCCACAAAAAAATCAATAATAGCTCTCCCCATTAACAATAGGCCCTGCCAGTACCAATAGGTCTCCCAACAGCCAGCAATAATAGACCCCTCCCTCAACAGTAGATCCCCCCCAGTGTCAATAGGCCCCCGCCAGTAACAAACTGATCACCCAGCATCAATAGACCCTCTAGCAGCCAGCAACAATAGATCACCTCAACAACAAATGGGGCAGCACAGTGGTGTAGTGGTTAGCACTTTCACCTAGCAGCAATAGGGTCGCTGGTTCAAATCCTGACCACGGCACCATCTGCCTGGAGTTTGCATGTTCTCCCTGTGCCTGCGTGGGTTTCCTCCAGGTACTCCGGTTTCCTCCCACACTCCAAAGACATGCCGGTAGGTTAATTAGATCCTGTCTATAAAATTGGCCAAATATGTGTATGTTGTATGTGTTTGTAAGCGTGTCGGGACCCCACAGGGCAAGGACCGCACTATACCACAGATGGACACCAGTGGGAAAAAGCGCCCTGAGGCGATTCAGTTCACATAGGTAGCGCTATACAAGTTATTCATTCATTCAAATAGACCCCCGTCAGTAACAAGAGATCACCCAGCAACAAGAGATCACCTCAACAACAGATCTCCCAGCAGCCAGCAATAATAGATTCCTCCCTCAACAGTAGATCCCTCCCAGCAACATAAGACCCCCCGCCACCCAGCAACAACAGATCCCCCACCAGCAACAATAGACCCTCCAGTAGCCGGCAACAATAGTCCCGCCAGAACACCCCACCACCCGTTGTGATTACATAACTTCTCCACCAATTCATCAACCCAGGTCATGGGATAGGTATCAAACTTTGATATCTCAATTCAGCTTCCAGAAGTCATTGCAAAACCTTAAGGACCATGGGCGTCCGCAGGTAGGGGCAAGGGGGGTCAAGTGCCCCCCCCTGGAATCAGGGATCGGATCCAGGGGCGTACTAACTATGTTGCGGGGGGGGCGGTCCGGCCCAGGTGCCACACATTAGGGGGGGTGTCAGGCGGCTCCCCCATCCTCCCCTGTATGAAACAGTGAGAGCGGGACGGGCTTGGTAGTGCAGCCGCGATGTGACATGCTGAGCAGGGAGACCTCAGGCGGACTGACCCACTGTCACAATGCTGTGCATCTCGCTCTCTGTTAAATTCTAACAGCCCAGCGAGTACAAATCCCCCCCCCCCTCCACAGAGATGGAAGAGGCTGCATCGGCTCTGCCCCCTCCCTCCCCTCTGTTTCTGTGTCCCGTCCATGCTCCGTGCAGCCCGTGTGCTGCGTCTGGAAGGAATGTGGGGGCGGGAACATTTAAACAAGTAGCCGCCGAGGGAAGCAACCTGGAGACATCCAAGTGAGTGATCAGCGCTGTCACTGTGTCCAGACTCTGCCCTCTCTCTCTCCCAAATCTCTTTCACTCCCCCTCTTTCCTCTGGTGTCCTCCAGAGTCTTTCATTAACTCTATGCTTATAGTTGGCCCCATCATGTTACTTTACCAGGGTGTGATCATAGACATTGCATGTGATTCGCACGCATTGCTGTGCAAATCACATGCTATGTCTGTGCAAAGAGGACCCTTTTTTTGGTCTGCACTGGAATCGGATTGGATGGGTGTTTACACTTATGCAATCTGATTCCTGCACCATTTCACAGTTCTCACTGCAATCTGCAAACCGATCTGGGGGTGTCATTAATTTTACATTGACACCCGTAGCAGTTTGCAAAGGGCAGCGTGAACGGCCGTCAAGCAACATGCAATGCAGGAATCCGCACTGGAATTGCGCTGATTTCTGCATCGCATATATGTGAACCAGGACTCAAGTGGGTTCACACTGATGCGCTGTGGTTCAGTTGCCTCAATTTTCATTACAGTCCCACAGACTTCTATTAGGTTACACATTTTTGCAACATTTTCTGAAAGCGCACCAAATGTCCTCTATACTGAATCTTTGATGTGCTTTCAGAAAACACAGCAAAATTACACAAAATAATAGAAGTCTGTGGGACTGCAGCTAAAAATGGGGATAAAATGCAGAAAAACTGTGTATACCCCAGCACTGCGACAAACTCCAGGACACCAGTGTGAACCCAAAGGCTTCAGGGTGCTGTGTAATGTAAAGGGGTCCTGAGGTGCAGGGGTTGTGTAATGTAAAGGGGTCCTGAGGTGCAGGGGGTTGTGTAATGTAAAGGGGTCCTGAGGTGCAGGGGATTGTGTAATGTAAAGGGGTCCAGAGGTGCAGGGGATTGTGTAATGTAAAGGGGTCCTGAGGTGGAGGGTGCTGTGTAATGTAAAGGGGTCCTGAGGTGCAGGGTGCTGTGTAGTGTAAAGGGGTCCAGAGGTGCAGAGGGTTTTGTAATGTAAAGGGGTCCTGAGGTGGAGGGTGCTGTGTAATGTAAAGGGGTCCTGAGGTGCAGGGTGCTGTGTAGTGTAAAGGGGTCCTGAGGTGCAGGGTTCTGTGTAATGTAAAGGGGTCCTGAGGTGCAGGGTGCTGTGTAATGTAAAGGGGTCCTGAGGTGCAGGGTGCTGTGTAATGTAAAGGGGTCCAGGATGTGCAGAGGGTTTTGTAATGTAAAGGGGTCCAGGAGGTGCAGAGGGTTTTGTAATGTAAAGGGGTCCTGAGGTGAAAGGTGCTGTGTAATGTAAAGGAGTCCAGGTGGTGCAGGGGGTTGTGTAATGTAAAGGAGTCCAGAGGTGCAGGGTGCTGTGTATTGTAAAGGAGTCCAGGTGGTGCAGGGGGTTGTGTAATGTAAAGGAGTCCTGAAGTGCAGGGTGCTGTGTAATGTAAAGGGGTCCAGGAGGTGCAGAGGGTTGTGTAATGTAAAGGGGTCCAGGAGGTGCAGGGGGGTTGTGTAATGTAAAGGGGTCCAGGAGGTGCAGGGGGGTTGTGTAATGTAAAGGGGTCCAGGGGGTTGTGTAATGTAAAGGAGTCCAGGAGGTGCAGAGGGTTTTGTAATGTAAAGGGGTCCTGAGGTTCAGGGTGCTGTGTAGTTTAAAGGAGTCCAGGAGGTGCAGAGGATTGTGTAATGTAAAGGGGTCCAGGAGGTGCAGAGGGTTGTGTAATGTAAAGGGGTCCAGGAGGTGCAGGGGGTTGTGTAATGTAAAGGAGTCCAGGAGGTGCAGAGGGTTGTGTAATGTAAAGGGGTCCAGAGCTGCGGGGGGCTGTGTAATGTAAAGGGGTCCAGTTGTCGAGAGGGTGTACAAAGTAGTGACAAAGAGATATTGGGGATAAAGAGGTATACAGGGGACACAGTGGGGTGTTTTTACATTTTAAATTGAAGGGGGGGGGGTGCCAGAAATAGGAGTCGCCCCGGGTGCCAAATGCTCTAGGTACGCCCCTGATCGGATCTTAAATTCAGCACAGTTGTGTCTCTATCGAGGTGCCGCACCCAGGTGCCACCCACCAGTGGGGTGACACCATTAAGGTGCTGTCAAGTGTAGTGTGACTTTGGGCTCTTTTCCCTGCTCAGTCCAGCAGAGAACTTGGCGGTGCCGTGACGGAAGAATGGCGAGCTGCGGGCTATCAGAGGTTTCCCCCCCTTGCCCCACCCATTCTTCTCTCAGGGAGAAGAGACGGCGGCTCTCACCAGGTTCCCCGCCCAGCTTCCTGCGCTGCTCCGTTCCTTCCCTATTGGACATAACTGAGGGCCAATCAAAGGCGACTAGGAGAGGCAAGCTTCATGGGACATGTAGTCCCAAAAGATTGGCGGCTCCATTTTCCACAGGGAGGAGGCTACAGCTCGATCAAGAGAGAGATTGAGAGACTGCAGCCTGGAAAAAAGCTGAGGGAGAGAGTGCTACAGGACGAGGAGTGTGCTGGGCTGAAGCCAGAGAGAGAGCCTGCCAGGGCCACAAAAGAGAGTCATGCTGTCCAACACCACCAGAGAGAGAGCCACACTGCCCAGCACCACCAGAGAGAGAAAGACTGAGCCACTACCAGGGTACAGACATGCTACACTACTGACCAGTGTCGCCCCCGGGGAACCCAGAGTGAACGATCGTCCAGCCGGAGTGATCACTGCTGTAGTTTCACTGGGTCTGGTAAGAGAGCATGTTGGCCATTACCCATTACTTATCCTAGGGATTGTAATACGTCTGCAGACTCTGACCATAATAATGTGATAATCACATTGTCGAAAAGGGGCGGTGCATGGGTGACCCTAAAATTATGCCCCCCCCTGAAAAAATTTCTGCGGACGCCCATGTTAAGGACCCATCTGGTTTGGGAACCAAGACTATAGGACTACACCACTCACTTTTGGACTTCTCTATCACCCCGAGGTGGAACATCCTTGGAACTTCCTCGGTTACTGCCTGTCTGTGGGCCTCTGGAATACGATAAGGCTTAAGACACTCAAACCATGGTGTCAGTGACAATGTCAGGTTTAATTACATTTGTGCAGCCGGGCAAGTCTGAGAAGACGTCTTTATTACACTGTAGAGACTCCCTCACCTCCTACTGTATGGACACCGACAGACTCCGGTATCTGAACCTCACTCATGCCTTCCCTCTCTATGAAGTGGCTGATCACTCAGCGCTGGAGAGCTTCCCTGTCCTCCCCTGTCCTCCCCTGTCCTTCCCTGTCCTTCCCTGTCCTTCCCTGTCCTTCCCTGTCCCCCCCTGTCCTTCCCTGTCCTCCCCTGTCCTCCCCTGTCCTTCACTGTCCTTTCCTGTCCTCCCCTGTCCTCCCATGTCCTCCCCTGTCCTTCACTGTCCTCCCCTGTCCTTCACTGTCCTTTCCTGTCCTCCCCTGTCCTCCCCTGTCCTCCCCTGTCCTTCACTGTCCTTCACTGTCCTTCCCTGTCCTCCCCTGTCCTTCCCTGTCCTCCCCTGTCCTCCCCTGTCCTCCCCTGTCCTTCACTGTCCTTCCCTGTCCTCCCCTGTCCTCCCCTGTCCTCCCCTGTCCTTCACTGTCCTTCACTGTCCTCCCCTGTCCTCCCCTGTCCTTCACTGTCCTTCACTGTCCTTCACTGTCCTTCACTGTCCTCCCCTGTCCTTTCCTGTCCTCCCCTGTCCTTTCCTGTCCTCCCCTGTCCTCCCCTGTCCTTCCCTGCCCTTCCATGTCCTTCCCTGTCCTTCCCTGTCCTCCCCTGTCCTCCCCTGTCCTCCCCTGTCCTTCACTGTCCTTCCCTGCCCTTCCCTGTCCTCCCCTGTCCTCCCCTGTCCTCCCCTGTCCTTCACTGTCCTTCACTGTCCTTCCCTGCCCTTCCCTGCCCTTCCATGTCCTTCCCTGTCCTCCCCTGTCCTCCCCTGTCCTCCCCTGTCCTTCCCTGTCCTTCCCTGTCCTTCCCTGCCCTTCCATGTCCTTCCCTGTCCTTCCCTGTCCTTCCCTGCTTTATATAAAATTTACATGATAGATCTGCTCTTTTTTCCGCCTGTCTGGTTGGTTACCTTATAGTTTACCTCCCTGACCTTTTCCGGTATTTTATAGGGTCCTTGCCACTTGGCTAGGAACTTACTTTCCACCGTGGGGACCAAAACAAGTACCGTATATACTCGAGTATAAGCCGAACCGAATATAAGCCGAGGCACCTCATTTTACCACAAACAACTGGGAAAACTTATTGACTCGAGTATAAGCCTAGGGTGAGAAATGCGCAGCTACTGTAAGTGGAAAAGAGGGTCAACAATGCCCATTTGCAGCCTCACTGTGCCCATTTGCAGCCATGGGTCCCCCAAACTCGGTAGTTAAGGGTTCCTAGATGCCCCCTAGTTGCAGCCAAAATTTGGGGTCTCTGAACCCAAAGGGTCCCGAAATGACATTGCTGCAGATGGACACAGTTGACCAAATTTGGGGCCCTGGATCTCGGGGTCACTTAGTGCTAGGAACACCATCTTTGGATATGTTTTAGTGCTAGTTCCACTGGGTTTGAATACCAAATTTGGGGTTCCTAGCACCAAGTGTCCCCGAGATACGGGGCCCCAAAGTCGGGTCGGAAAATGTCAAGCACTTTGCTGCAGCAGAGAATGACATTTTCCAAACTTTGGGGCCCCATATCTCGGGGCCACTTAGGGCTAGGAACCCCATCTTTGGATATGTAGTAGTGCAAGTTTTACTTGGTTGGCATGCCAAATTTGGGGTTCCTAGCACCAAGTGACCCCGAGGTACAGGGCCCCATAGTCGGGTTGGAAAATTTCATTTTCTGCTGCAGAAAAGTGCTTGACTCGAGTATAAGCCGAGGGGGGCACTTTCAGCACAAAAAAAAAATGTGCTAAAAAACTTGGCTTATACTCGAGTATATACGGTATGCGATCTCCCGGGTGGAATGTTCGAACCTTCGCCGACCTATTGTACACTCGACTCCTTCCTGGGCTTGCTGCACGAGCTCTCGAACAAGGGGCATTACTGAAGCAATTCTATCCTGCATGCCTGAGATGCTCTATGACACTCCGGTAGGGAGTAGTTTTCAGCTTCCCAGGTTTCTTTAGCAAGATCCAGCAACCCTCAGGGATGCCTCCCATACAAAAGCTCTAATGCCGCGTACACACGGTCGGAATTCTCGTCGGAAAAAGCTCTGATGGTTTTCCCGTCGGAATTCCGACGGAATTTCGCTCAAACTGTCTTGCCTACACACGGTCACACCAAATTCCGACGGTCAATAACACCGCGACATACAACACGTTCGACTGCACTATAAAAGGGAAGTTTAATGTTTCCGAGCATGCGTCGGAAATTTGCGTGTCGGAATTGCATACACACGATCGGAAAATCCGATAGAAAGGTTTTCCGTCTGAAAAATTAAGAACAGGTTCTCAATCCAAAGTCCGTCGGAAATTCGGACAGAAAAAGACCGATGGGCGTACACACGGTCGGAAAATCCGATGAAAAGCTCCCATCGGACTGTTTCCTTCGGAAATTCCGACCGTGTGTACGCAGCATAAGGGTGGAAACCCAGTGGAAGACCTCTCTAATTGCAAACAACAGATACGGCAGTAGACCGTTCCAGCCTCTTCCATCTTTAGCCACCACCTCCTTTAGCAGACTCTTGAGGGTTTTGTTAAACCGTTCTACTAAACCAGTGGTCTCCAAACTGCGGCCCGGGGGCCAAATGCGGCCCTTTGCTTGCTTTAATCTGGCCCTTGGGGCCATAATTCCCCCCCACTGACACCAATGAAGGGACACAATTCCTCCCACTAATACCAATGCTGGGGCACAATTTTTCCCAATGGCACCAACAATGGGGCCCAATGACACCCAATGAAGGGTCACTATTCCTCTCAATGAGACCAAAAATGGAGCAATAATTTCTCCCAATGACACCGACAATGGGGTCCACTGACACCAATGAAGGGACGCAATTCCTCCCACTAATACCAATGCTGGGACACCATTTTTCCCAATGACACAAACAATGGGGCCCTATTCCTCTCAATGACACCAACAATGGGGCCCAATGACCTCAACAATGGGGCATAAATCCCCCCATTGACACCAATGATGAGGCACGATTACTTCCACTGAAACAAACGATGGGGCACTATTTTTTTGTTCACTGACATCAGGACCTTCTCTACTCCCAATTACCACGGTCTGGCCCCCCTAAAGTCTGAAAGACAGTAAACTGGCCCTTTGTTTAGAAAGTTTGGAGACCCCTGTACTAAACTATATGTCTGAGGGTGGTAAACTGAAGTATGCAAATGCTTAAAACTGAACAATTTTCACAATTGTCTTTCATTACCTTTGACATGAAGGGAGTCCCTTGGTCGGTTAGAACCTCCGTTGGGATCCCAGTGCAGGTAAACATGTGGAACTCTTTGGCAATAGTCTTGGAGGAAGTGTTTAAGGGAACAGCCTTGGGATACCAGGTAGCATAGTCCATGACCACTAGGATGTACTGATAGACTCTGGCAAACTTAACTACGGGCCCTATCAGATCCATGGCAATTCGGGCAAAAGGAATCTCAATCACAGGCAAAGGCACCATTGGGCTACAGTAATGGGGCATAGGGGCTGACTTTTGACACTCAGGGCACGACTCCATACATTTTTCACGTATGTATCCCAGGCCAAAAGAAACACTGTACAACACGTTCTTTGGTCTTTTCATAGGCCAGATGACCACCCAGATGATGTGTATGGGCAAGGATAAGCACTGTCCTCCTTAGGGTGCCCACGTATCCCGGATTGCCCGGGACAGTCCAGCAATTAGCAGGGTCTGTCCCGGGTCCCGGGCACCTTCATTCCGGGACAATACAATGTCCCGGAATGAAACTGACAGGGGAGCAAAATCCCGCTATAGCCATGGCGCTGGCTCTGCCTCCCCACCTCCACCTGAGAGACTCTTCTCTATTTCTACTAGCTAGGCCACTGGTTGCTAGAGCCGACTGGCGTCTATCAACCAGTGACATCATGACTGCGGCTGCCAGCATTCAAAGTGGAGGAGGAGTTAACTTCCTCCTCCTCCGCACCAGTGCTCTCAATGGGCCGACTCCACCTCCACCACGGACGGCGGCAAGTGACACGCTGCATCTGGGGGCAGGCGACAGTGGCAAGCTGTGTCTGGTGGCAAGTGACAAGCTCAGGGTTCCCACTGATTCTGCATTACGGTGAGTTGAACAATTTCATTATATATTACAATGCAGTCATAGAAATAATGTGATTTCATCATCCTGACACCATATCAAGCATGGTGTCGGGGATGATTTAATTGCTAACACCAGCCATTCGCACAACAAATCACCCGCACCCGAATTCCCTGTCAACCCCAAGACTGCATTAGCCCCAGAACCCCCAACCTCGAGGAGTGACCGATTCCATTGTCGGCGAGGGTTTTGAAATCCAGCTTATTATTGGGAAAAGGGTGGGGTGTCCCTGAATGGCAGTTTGGAAATGTGGTCACCCTAGTCCTCCTATAGGGGCCAGGCACCACGAATTGTTCCACAACCTCACCCCGAATTTTGTCAACCTGATACAACATTGTCATGGTTAACCGCCATGAGGAAACACATTCTCCAGCCCCCGGGCTACCGGGGGTCACATTGTTTACCGTAAAATTTTTCAAGGCTTTTATAAGAGTAGGATCTTGTAACTGGGTGGTCCCGAAGTTGTCTCCGAGAAACCTCTAGCTCTGGCACACCAGGGAACTCTAGGGTTTCAGGGGTCACCTCCGGTTCACCCACACAGACTGCTAGGGGAAAAAAAAGACACATTTTCATGATAGGTCACCCCTGCAGCAACCTTTGCTTTAAAGGGGCAGGGGGTTCCCCTTTGCAGTCCCACTAGGAAAAAACAGGGTCAAGACTCTTCTGCTTCCCACTGCAAAGTTGCTGTAACAGTGAAAAGTCTTTCCCCAATATTACACTGTGCAACAGGATAGGGGACACAGACAAACGGAACCTGAGCTGGTTTCAAAGGTCACCAGCTCTGTGGGGGGATTTCTTATAGTCACCATGCACACATACCACTCCTACCTGATGCTGGGTCAGCTGTTCAGGGTCCACCCGCTGGGTATGGACCAGGGTGACCAGGCTTCCAGAGTCTAGGCGTGCACGCACACTTTTCCCCTTTATCTTTACAATAGAGCTTGGCCTGTCCGGATCAGCGACAAGGTCCGGGCGAGCAAACAGGGACATGCGTCATACTAAGTCCCATTCCATAGGCTCCGAGTTCAAGGGTTCAAGGGACAGTTAGCAGCGATGTGACCCCACTTACTGCACCGACACTGGGGATGCCCACGGGTTCCTCTGGGGCTTCCCAGAAACGGTCTTTCAACAGGGGGTGATGCTCTGACCATTCTCGCCGGCCTTTCAGCACTTCCTTTTTTTGGCTTTACCAACTGCGTTAATGGGGTTGACCGGACGGCCACGGGAGTGGGGTCTTTTGACCATCCGGGATTTTGCACCTGCAGACCCAGCAACCAGGTCCTCTGCCGCAAAGTAGCGTTCCACCAGCTCAACCAGAACATCCTTTGAATTGGATTGCCTCAACCACCTCTGCAACTCAGGAGGTAGAGCTCTCAGGAACCGGTCCATTGAAACGCTTTCCACTATTTGGGGCCCTGTGAATATCTCAGGCTGCAGCCACCATTTGACCAGGTTGATTAGGTTATACATTTGGGAGCAGGGGGATCCGTCGGCCTTGAAACTCTAGCTGTGTACTCACTGCGCTCTCACTGCCGCGGTGACGCCAGAGCCGCCGCCAGATCTCAGCTTTTAGTTTGTCATAATCTTGGGCATCCTCAGTGGACAAGTCAAAGTATGCCTTTTTGGGAGTCCCCTGCTAACAGTGGTGCCACAACCGCAGCCCAGCGGTCTTTAGGCCAGGCCTGTCCCTCAGCAGTTCAAAACGTACATATGGAGGCTTCCACATCATCCTGGAATGTCATATTTTGTAGAAGGTGACTTTTTGGTGCCTGGCAGGGTGTCACCGGGGGACCCTGTGGAGACATTTGCAACCCGGGCTGGGATTCGCTGGAGCACTTCTGCCAAGGCCTGTCGGTCTTTCTCAGCTGCCTGAGCCAAAGCGGCCACCATTTTATTGGTTTGGTGCTTCTGAGTAGCCAGCATTTTACTGGATTCTTGTTGCTGAGCAACATTCAATTCGTTTCTTGCTGTGCAGAATTACTTTGGACCAAGGCCCTTATCAAGTCCTCCATGCTGCAGGTTCACAATTACTCTGCAGTACATTGTGGTTAAGTGGTTTAGAGACACACAATGCTGTCCACACAATGCAGTCTTTTAACAACAGGTACACCGTGTAGCCAGCAAACTTGCCTTTCCACGTGGATCAGTAGAGGGATTGCAGGCATCCATTTCCACCAATTGTGGGCGATTAGCTACAAGTAGAGAGTTCTCAGAGAGGTAATCCAGCCACGTGCAAGGATAAGGGCTTCCTGCCCACGTTTATTTGGTCAGCAACAGACAAAGATTCCCTCACAGAGGTAGAAAACATAGTCTCAAAGCAAAAGTCCACCAGACTAAATATAAGCCTCCTGGCTAATAAACAGACCTCACTGAGTCGGCTTCAGTCCGGCAGGCGTGTTCCCTCACAGCCTCTTCCTTCTCTCTCAGCACCACCACTGATTCTACTCAGGTAAGTCAAAATTATACCCCAGGTGGGGGAGCAAGGTGTGGCCAGTCCTTAACCCCTTGCTGCCCACGGACCTTTCACTGTCACTCATTTATCTTAAGAACCTCAAGAACCTGCGTGGCAGATACACCCCATCTATCACTGCCAGGGACCAGTGGGAACGCATGCACAGTAAAGAACCAGGAAGTGAAGCTGCCAGGCTTCACTTCCTGATTCCCTTACCGAAGATGGCGGCGGCAGCACCCGAGAGCCGATGGACATCGCTGGACCCTGGGACAGGTAAGTGTCCATGTTTTAAAAGTCAGCAGCTGCAGTATTTGTAGCTGCTGACCTTTAAAAAAAAAAAGAAAAATGGCGTAACTCTGCTTTAATTTCTGCCAACATGCTCCTGAGTTCCTCCATGTCTTACACAGTCTAGATCAGTGGTTCTCAATTTCTGCGCCATGAATGGGCAGAGCCGTGGCCTCCGTCCTACTGGGCCTTTAGTCAGCTGCAGAACTCCTAACCTCCCCCAGTGCTTCCTATCTCCCATAGTGCCTTCCAACCATCCTTAGTGGACCACAACACCCCTCATCTCCCACTGTGTCCCCCAACCTTCTACAGTACCCCCAGCCTCATGCAGTGCTCTTCAAACTCCCACAGTGCCCTCCAGTCTCTCTCAGTGCCCCCCAGCCTACTGCAAAGCTTCCAGCCTTCTATGGTGGACAGCAGACCCCCTCAGCCACACCCCGCCCCCCGTGTCCCCCAACCTCCCACATTGCCACCCAGCCTCATACAGAGCTCTTCAATCTCCCACATTGCCCCCAACCTCATACAGTGCCCCCAGCCTCATATAGTGCTCTTCAATCTCCCACATTGCCCCCAACCTCATACAGTGCCCCCAGCCTCATATAGTGCTCTTCAGCCTCCCACATTGCCACCCAGCCTCACACAGAGCTCTTCAATCTCCAAGAGAGCCCCCCAACCTCATACAGTGCCCCCAGCCTCATATAGTGCTCTTCAAACTCCCACATTGCCACCCAGCCTCATATAGTGCTCTTCAATCTCCCACAGTGCCCCCAACCTCATACAGTGCCCCCAGCCTCATATAGTGCTCTTCAGCCTCCCACATTGCCACCCAGCCTCATACAGAGCTCTTCAAACTTCCACGGTGCCCCCAACCTCACACAGAGCTCTTCAATCTCCAAGAGAGCCCCCCAACCTCATACCGTGCTCTTCAACTCCCCACAGTGCCCCCCATCCACCCTCCGTGCTTCCCAGCCCTCTGTAGTGCCCCTCAGCCTACAGCCTAGTGCCCCCAAACTCCACACTACCCCCTCCTAACTTCCCGCAGAGCCTCCCAGCCTTTCATAGTGGACCGCAGATCACCTCAGCCCCCTCACAGTGTCCCCCAACCTCCCACATTGCCACCCAGCCTCATACAGTGCTCTTCAACCTCACACAGTGCCCCAACCTCCTTCTGTGCCTCCCAACCTCCCACAGTGCCCTCCACCCTACTGCAAAGTTTCCTGCCCCCATAGTGCCTCCAATCTCCAACAGTGTCCCACACTAATACCCAATTTCCCACAGTGCCTTCCAGCCTTGCATAGTGGATGACAGTGTCCCTCAGTCCCCCACGGTGCCCCCCCCAACCTCCCACAGTGCTCTCCAAACTCCAGTAGTGTCTCCCACAGCACCCACACCCCCTGAAGTGCCCCCCAGCCAGCTGCAGATCTCCTAAACTCCCAAAGTGCCTCCCAGCTCCCATAATGCATCTCTACCTTCCATAGTAAACTGTAATGCCTCCCAGCCCCCACGGTGCCCCCTAACCACTCACAGAGCTGATTAACCTACCTCAACCTCCCGCAGTGCTCCCCCAGCCTACTGCAGAGCCTCCACCCCCCAATAGTGCCCCAATCTCCAACAATGTCCCACACTTCCCCCGCCCCCAATCTCCAACAATGTCCCACACTTCCCCCGCCCCCAATCTCCAACAATGTCCCACACTTCCCCCGCCCCCAATCTCCAACAATGTCCCACACTTCCCCCGCCCCCAATCTCCAACAATGTCCCACACTTGCCCCCCCCCCTCCAACAATGTCCCACACTTCCCCCGCCCCCAATCTCCAACAATGTCCCACACTTCCCCCGCCCCCAATCTCCAACAGTGCCCTCCAGCTCCCGCTGAACACTCCAGTCTCCCACAGTGCCCCTGTAAAGTCCCCAGCCTCCAAGAGTGACCCCTACCCCCTCCAGAGACCCCTTCCCCCCACAGTTTCCCCTCAATCCCCTCCAGAAACCACACCCCCTTGAGAACCACTGGCCAAGACCATGTGGCTTTTGACTACCAAGAGCACTGTGTGTGTTTCACATCATTAGAGACTGCAGGGAGTGTATTCTTTTCAATCACAGGTCCAGTCTGAGATTAAAGCACAAGCATTGTGCAGCAGAGCAAAGCATGAAGCTGGGCTGTATATACTGAGCAGCTTTGATCCTGCATTGCCCTCTCCCCGCCCTCCGCGTTCTTCTTTAGCCGTGGCCGTCTTGTATTGACATCTAGCGGTGTTCGGGGTAATTGTGTCCGGAAAGCCCCGGCGGGGGAGGGGGGGGGGGGTGTCCTAATAATAAATGAAGGATCGTCACACTTGTTGAAGCTCCTTCCAGAGCACAAATCAATTATTCGTCTGACATGAATTGATTAATCTACATTTGTCACAGCGCGGCGCACAGCGATCGTCTCCCCTCCCGAGACTTGTACCGCGCCGTTCAATCGCTCCGGACAGACGTGTCTGAGATGTCACTCCTTTCACACTGCTCCGCTCCGCATTGTGGTGCAGAGGATCTTTATAAAGCTGAAGTTTAATCTGCTTATATTGGCTTCCCCTGGTCCCTCCCCCTGCCCCTCCCCCCTTCTCATCGCCATTCTAATAACATTATTTAATAAAAGCATTCTATTTTTATTACATACCTTATTTTAGACTGGGTCTCTGTGCTTCTCTGTGCAATGCAGGCAGATCGTGGCTGGTGGGAGGGGCTGGCAGGGTGCTGTACACAGCTTCCGGTAACATCACAGCCCCCGACCTCAGTACTCCTCTACACAGCCCTCAGCCCTGATCCAAGCAGTGGGAGGAGTTATGCAAATATCAAAATGCCCTGATGGGTGGGTGTTAGTCTGGAGGAGTGGGCGTTCCTAGACAAGCTGTATTTGCATGTAGATAACCCTAGTTACCACCCACATGTGCCAACTAACCCGCCCTGTAACCCTAACCCTCCTTATAACCCACTCATAATCCTAACACCAAACATTCCTACAACCCTGACACCAACCCTCCCTGTAATCCTGACACCAACCCTCCCTGTAACCCTGACACCAACTCTCCCTGTAACCCTGACACCAACCCTCCCTGTAACCCTGACACCAACCCTCCTTATAACCCACTCATAATCCTAACACCAAACATTCCTACAACCCTGACACCAACCCTCCCTGTAACCCTGACACCAACCCTCCCTGTAACCCTGACACCAACCCTCCTTATAACCCACTCATAATCCTAACACCAAACATTCCTACAACCCTGACACCAACCCTCCCTGTAATCCTGACACCAACTCTCCCTGTAACCCTGACACCAACCCTCCCTGTAACCCTGACACCAACCCTCCCTGTAACCCTGACACCAACCCTCCTTATAACCCACTCATAATCCTAACACCAAACATTCCTACAACCCTGACACCAACCCTCCCTGTAACCCTGACACCAACCCTCCCTGTAATCCTGACACCAACCCTCCCTGTAATCCTGACACCAACCCTCCCTGTAACCCTGACACCAACACTCCCTGTAATCCTGACACCAACCCTCCCTGTAGTCCTGACACCAAAACTCCCTGTAATCCTGACACCAACTCTCCCTGTAATCCTGACACCAACCCTCCCTGTAATCCTGACACCAACTCTCCCTGTAATCCTGACATCAACCCTCCCTGTAATCCTGACACCAACCCTCCCTGTAACCCTGACACCAACCCTCCCTGCAACCCTGACACCAACCCTCCCTGTAGTCCTGACACCAACCCTCCCTGTAACCCTGACACCAACTCTCCCTCTAATCCTGACACCAACCCTTCCTACAACCCTGACACCAACCCTCCCTGTAATCCTGACACCGACCCTCCCTGTAATCCTGACACCAACTCTCCCTGTAACCCTGACACCAACCCTACCTGTAATCCTGACACCAACCCTTCCTGTAATCCTGACACTGACCCTCCCTGTAACCCTGACACCAACCCTCCCTGTAATCCTGACACCAACACTCCCTGTAACCCTGACACCAACCCTTCCTGTAATCCTGACACCAACCCTTCCTGTAATCCTGACACTGACCCTCCCTGTAATCCTGACACCAACTCTCCCTGTAACCCTGACACCGACCCTCCCTGTAATCCTGACACCAACCCTTCCTGTAATCCTGACACTGACCCTCCCTGTAACCCTGACACCAACCCTCCCTGTAATCCTGACACCGACCCTCCCTGTAATCCTGACACCAACCCTCCCTGTAATCCTAACACCAACCCTCCCTGTAATCCTGACACCAGCCCTCCCTGTAACCCTGACACCAACTCTCCCTGTAATCCTGACACCAACCTTTCCTGTAACCCTGACACCAACCCTCCCTGTAATCCTGACACCGACCCTCCCTGTAATCCTGACACCAACCCTCCCTGTAATCCTAACACCAACCTTTCCTGTAACCCTGACATCAACCCTCCCTGTAACCCTGACACCAACCTTACCTGTAATCCTGACACCAACCCTCCCTGTAATCCTGACACCAACCTTCCCTGTAATCCTGACACCAACCTTCCCTGTAATCCTGACACCAACTCTCCCTGTAATCCTGACACCAACTCTCCCTGTAACCCTGACACCAACCCTCCCTGTAACCCTGACACCAACCCTTCCTACAACCCTGACACCAAAACTCCCTGTAATCCTGACACCAACCCTCACTGTAATCCTGACACCAACCCTCCCTGTAATCCTGACACCAACCCTCCCTGTAACCCTGACACCAACCCTCCCTGTAACCCTGACACCAACCCTCCCTGTAATCCTGACACCAACCCTCCCTGTAATCCTGACACCAACCCTCCCTGTAATCCTGACACCAACGCTTCCTACAACCCTGACACCAACCCTCCCTGCAACCCTGACACCAACCCTCCCTGCAACCCTGACACCAACCCTCCCTGTAATCCTGACACCAACCCTCCCTATAACCTTGACACCAACCCTTCCTACAACCCTGACACCAACCCTCCCTGTAATCCTGACACCAACCCTCCCTGTAATCCTGACACCAACCCTCCCTGTAATCCTGACACCAACCCTCCCTGTAATCCTGACACCAACGCTTCCTACAACCCTGACACCAACCCTCCCTGCAACCCTGACACCAACCCTCCCTGCAACCCTGACACCAACCCTCCCTGTAATCCTGACACCAACCCTCCCTATAACCTTGACACCAACCCTTCCTACAACCCTGACACCAACCCTCCCTGTAATCCTGACACCAACCCTCCCTGTAACCCTGACACCAACCCTCCCTGTAAACCTGACACCAACCCTCCCTGTAATCCTGACACCAACGCTTCCTACAACCCTGACACCAACCCTCCCTGCAACCCTGACACCAACCCTCCCTGCAACCCTGACACCAACCCTCCCTGTAATCCTGACACCAACCCTCCCTGTAACCCTGACACCAACCCTCCCTGTAACCCTGACACCAACCCTCCCTATAACCTTGACACCAACCTTCCCTGTAACCCTGACACTAACCCTCCTTGTAATCCTGACACCAACCCTCCCTGTAACCCTGACACCAACCTTCCCTGTAACCCTGACACCAACCTTCCCTGTAATCCTGACACCAACCCTCCCTGTAATCCTGACACCAACCCTCCCTGTAACCCTGACACCAACCCTCCCTGTAACCCTGACACCAACCCTCCCTGTAATCCTGACACCAACCCTCCCTGTAATCCTGACACCGACCCTCCCTGTAATCCTAACACCAACCCTTCCTGTAATCCTGACACCAACCCTTCCTGTAATCCTGACACCGACCCTCCCTGTAACCCAACACTAACCCTCCCTGTAATCCCAACACTAACCCTCCCTGTAATCCTGACACCGACCCTCCCTGTAACCCTGACACCGACCCGCCCTGTAATCCTAACACCAACCTTTCCTGTAACCCTGACACCAACCCTCCCTGTAACCCTCACACCGACCCTCCCTGTAACCCTGACACCAACCCTCCCTGCAACCGTGACACCAACCCTCCCTGTAATCCTGACACCAACCCTTCCTGTAATCCTGACACCAACCCTCCCTGTAACCCTGACACCAACCCTCCCTGCAACCCTGACACCAACCCTCCCTGTAGTCCTGACACCAACCCTCCCTGTAACCCTGACACCAACTCTCCCTCTAATCCTGACACCAACCCTTCCTACAACCCTGACACCAACCCTCCCTGTAATCCTGACACCAACCCTTCCTGTAATCCTGACACCAACCCTCCCTGCAACCCTGACACCAACCCTCCCTGTAGTCCTGACACCAACCCTCCCTGTAACCCTGACACCAACTCTCCCTCTAATCCTGACACCAACCCTTCCTACAACCCTGACACCAACCCTCCCTGTAATCCTGACACCGACCCTCCCTGTAATCCTGACACCAACTCTCCCTGTAACCCTGACACCGACCCTCCCTGTAATCCTGACACCGACCCTCCCTGTAATCCTGACACCAACCCTTCCTGTAATCCTGACACTGACCCTCCCTGTAACCCTGACACCAACCCTCCCTGTAATCCTAACACCAACCCTCCCTGTAATCCTGACACCAACCCTCCCTGTAATCCTGACACCAACCCTCCCTGTAATCCTAACACCAACCTTTCCTGTAACCCTGACACCAACCCTCCCTGTAATCCTGACACCGACCCTCCCTGTAATCCTGACACCAACCCTCCCTGTAATCCTGACACCAACCCTCCCTGTAATCCTAACACCAACCTTTCCTGTAACCCTGACACCAACCCTCCCTGTAACCCTGACACCAACCCTCCCTGTAACCCTGACACCAACCCTCCCTGTAATCCTGACACCAACCTTCCCTGTAATCCTGACACCAACCCTCCCTGTAATCCTGACACCAAAACTCCCTGTAATCCTGACACCAACCCTCACTGTAATCCTGACACCAACCCTCCCTGTAATCCTGACACCAACCCTCCCTGTAACCCTGACACCAACCCTCCCTGTAACCCTGACACCAACCCTCCCTGTAATCCTGACACCAACCCTCCCTGTAATCCTGACACCAACCCTCCCTGTAATCCTGACACCAAAACTCCCTGTAATCCTGACACCAACCCTCACTGTAATCCTGACACCGACCCTCCCTGTAATCCGAACCATGCCCTCAACACTTATACAACCATACCTGTGAACACTAAATCAATCACTGTAACCCCAACCCTCCTTATAACCCACTCATAATCCCAACACCAACCCTTCCCACAACCCTGACACCAACCCTCCCTGTAATCCTAACACCAACCCTTCCTACAACCCTGACACCAACGCTTCCCACAACCCTGACACCAACCCTCCCTGTAACCCTGACACCAACCCTCCCTGTAATCCTGACACCAACCCTCCCTGTAATCCTGACACCAACCCTCCCTGTAATCCTGACACCAACCCTCCCTGTAATCCTGACACCAACCCTCCCTGTAATCCTGACACCAACGCTTCCTACAACCCTGACACCAACCCTCCCTGCAACCCTGACACCAACCCTCCCTGCAACCCTGACACCAACCCTCCCTGTAATCCTGACACCAACCCTCCCTATAACCTTGACACCAACCCTTCCTACAACCCTGACACCAACCCTCCCTGTAATCCTGACACCAACCCTCCCTGTAATCCTGACACCAACCCTCCCTGTAATCCTGACACCAACCCTCCCTGTAATCCTGACACCAACGCTTCCTACAACCCTGACACCAACCCTCCCTGCAACCCTGACACCAACCCTCCCTGCAACCCTGACACCAACCCTCCCTGTAATCCTGACACCAACCCTCCCTATAACCTTGACACCAACCCTTCCTACAACCCTGACACCAACCCTCCCTGTAATCCTGACACCAACCCTCCCTGTAACCCTGACACCAACCCTCCCTGTAATCCTGACACCAACCCTCCCTGTAATCCTGACACCAACGCTTCCTACAACCCTGACACCAACCCTCCCTGTAATCCTGACACCAACGCTTCCTACAACCCTGACACCAACCCTCCCTGCAACCCTGACACCAACCCTCCCTGTAATCCTGACACCAACCCTCCCTGTAACCCTGACACCAACCCTCCCTGTAACCCTGACACCAACCCTCCCTGTAAACCTGACACCAACCTTCCCTGTAACCCTGACACTAACCCTCCTTGTAATCCTGACACCAACCCTCCCTGTAACCCTGACACCAACCTTCCCTGTAACCCTGACACCAACCTTCCCTGTAATCCTGACACCAACCCTCCCTGTAATACTGACACCAACACTCCCTGTAACCCTGACACCAACCCTCCCTGTAACCCTGACACCAACCCTCCCTGTAATCCTGACACCAACCCTCCCTGTAATCCTGACACCAACCCTCCCTGTAACCCTGACACCAACCCTCCCTGTAACCCTGACACCAACCCTCCCTGTAATCCTGACACCAACCCTCCCTGTAATCCTGACACCAACCCTCCCTGTAATCCTGACACCAACCCTCCCTGTAATCCTGACACCAACCCTCCCTGTAATCCTGACACCGACCCTCCCTGTAATCCTAACACCAACCCTTCCTGTAATCCTGACACCGACCCTCCCTGTAATCCTGACACCGACCCTCCCTGTAACCCCAACACTAACCCTCCCTGTAATCCCAACACTAACCCTCCCTGTAATCCTGACACCGACCCTCCCTGTAACCCTGACACCGACCCGCCCTGTAATCCTAACACCAACCTTTCCTGTAACCCTGACACCAACCCTCCCTGTAACCCTCACACCGACCCTCCCTGTAACCCTGACACTGACCCTCCCTGTAACCCTGACACCGACCCTCCCTGTAACCCTGACACCAACCCTCCCTGTAATCCTGACACCAACCTTCCCTGTAATCCTGACACCAACCCTCCCTGTAACCATGACACCGACCCTCCCTGTAACCCTGACACCAACCCTCCCTGTAATCCTGACACCAACCTTCCCTGTAATCCTGACACCAACTCTCCCTGTAATCCTGACACCAACTCTCCCTGTAATCCTGACACCAACCCTCCCTGTAATCCTGACACCAACCTTCCCTGTAATCCTGACACCAACCCTCCCTGTAATCCTGACACCAACCCTCCCTGTAACCCTGACACCAACCCTCCCTGTAATCCTGACACCAACCCTCCCTGTAATCCTGACACCAACCCTCCCTGTAACCCTGACACCAACCCTCCCTGTAATCCTGACACCAACTCTCCCTGTAATCCTGACACCAACCCTCCCTGTAATCCTGACACCAACCCTCCCTGTAATCCTGACACCAACTCTCCCTGTAATCCTGACACCAACCCTTCCTACAACCCTGACACCAACCCTCCCTGTAATCCTGACACCAACTCTCCCTGTAATCCTGACACCAACTCTCCCTGTAATCCTGACACCAACCCTTCCTACAACCCTGACACCAAAACTCCCTGTAATCCTGACACCAACCCTCACTGTAATCCTGACACCGACCCTCCCTGTAATCCGAACCATGCCCTCAACACTTATACAACCATACCTGTGAACACTAAATCAATCACTGTAACCCCAACCCTCCTTATAACCCACTCATAATCCCAACACCAACCCTCCCTGCAACCCTGACACCAACCCTCCCTGTAATCCTAACACCAACCCTTCCTACAACCCTGACACCAACGCTTCCCACAACCCTGACACCAACCCTCCCTGTAACCCTGACACCAACCCTCCCTGTAATCCTGACACCAACCCTCCCTGTAATCCTGACACCAACCCTCCCTGTAATCCTGACACCAACGCTTCCTACAACCCTGACACCAACCCTCCCTGTAATCCTGACACCAACCCTCCCTGTAATCCTGACACCAACCCTCCCTGTAACCCTGACACCAACCCTCCCTGTAACCCTGACACCAACCCTCCCTATAACCTTGACACCAACCTTCCCTGTAACCCTGACACTAACCCTCCTTGTAATCCTGACATCAACCTTCCCTGTAACCCTGACACCAACCCTCCCTGTAATCCTGACACCAACCCTCCCTGTAACCCTGACACCAACCCTCCCTGTAATCCTGACACCAACCCTCCCTGTAACCCTGACACCAACCCTCCCTGTAATCCTGACACCAACCCTCCCTGTAATCCTGACACCAACCCTCCCTGTAACCCTGACACCAACCCTCCCTGTAATCCTGACACCAACCCTCCCTGTAATCCTGACACCAACCCTCCCTGTAACCCTGACACCAACCCTCCCTGTAATCCTGACACCAACCCTCCCTGTAATCCTGACACCAACCCTCCCTGTAATCCTGACACCGACCCTCCCTGTAATCCTAACACCAACCCTTCCTGTAATCCTGACACCAACCCTCCCTGTAATCCTGACACCGACCCTCCCTGTAACCCCAACACTAACCCTCCCTGTAACCCCAACACTAACCCTCCCTCTAACCCTGACACCAACCCTCCCTGTAACCCTGACACTAACCCTCCCTGTAATCCCAACACTAACCCTCCCTGTAATCCTGACACCAACCCTCCCTGTAATCCTGACACCGACCCTCCCTGTAACCCTGACACCGACCCTCCCTGTAATCCTGACACCAACCCTTCCTGTAATCCTGACACCAACCCTCCCTGTAATCCTGACACCAACCCTCCCTGTAACCCTGACACCAACCCTCCCTGTAATCCTGACACCGACCCTCCCTGTAACCCTGACACCGACCCGCCCTGTAATCCTAACACCAACCTTTCCTGTAACCCTGACACCAACCCTCCCTGTAATCCTGACACCAACCCTCCCTGTAATCCTGACACCAACCCTCCCTGTAATCCTGACACCAACCCTCCCTGTAACCCTGACACCGACCCTCCCTGTAACCCTCACACCGACCCTCCCTGTAACCCTGACACCGACCCTCCCTGTAACCCTGACACCGACCCTCCCTGTAATCCTGACACCAACCCTCCCTGTAACCATGACACCGACCCTCCCTGTAACCCTGACACCAACCCTCCCTGTAACCCTGACACCAACCCTCCCTGTAATCCTGACACCAACCTTCCCTGTAATCCTGACACCAACTCTCCCTGTAATCCTGACACCAACTCTCCCTGTAATCCTGACACCAACCCTCCCTGTAACCCTGACACCAACCCTCCCTGTAATCCTGACACCAACTCTCCCTGTAATCCTGACACCAACCCTCCCTGTAATCCTGACACCAACCTTCCCTGTAATCCTGACACCAACTCTCCCTGTAATCCTGACACCAACCCTCCCTGTAATCCTGACACCAACTCTCCCTGTAATCCTGACACCAACCCTCCCTGTAATCCTGACACCAACCCTTCCTACAACCCTGACACCAAAACTCCCTGTAATCCTGACACCAACCCTCACTGTAATCCTGACACCAACCCTCCCTGTAACCCTGACACCAACCCTCCCTGTAACCCTGACACCAACCCTCCCTGTAACCCTGACACCAACCCTCCCTGTAATCCTGACACCAACCCTCCCTGTAACCCTGACACCAACCCTCCCTGTAACCCTGACACCAACCCTCCCTGTAATCCTGACACCAACCTTCCCTGTAATCCTGACACCAACTCTCCCTGTAATCCTGACACCAACTCTCCCTGTAATCCTGACACCAACCCTCCCTGTAATCCTGACACCAACCTTCCCTGTAATCCTGACACCAACCCTCCCTGTAATCCTGACACCAACCCTCCCTGTAACCCTGACACCAACCCTCCCTGTAATCCTGACACCAACTCTCCCTGTAATCCTGACACCAACCCTCCCTGTAACCCTGACACCAACCCTCCCTGTAATCCTGACACCAGCTCTCCCTGTAATCCTGACACCAACCCTCCCTGTAATCCTGACACCAACCCTCCCTGTAACCCTGACACCAACCCTCCCTGTAATCCTGACACCAGCTCTCCCTGTAATCCTGACACCAACCCTCCCTGTAATCCTGACACCAACCCTCCCTGTAATCCTGACACCAACTCTCCCTGTAATCCTGACACCAACTCTCCCTGTAATCCTGACACCAACCCTCCCTGTAATCCTGACACCAACCTTCCCTGTAATCCTGACACCAACCTTCCCTGTAATCCTGACACCAACCCTCCCTGTAATCCTGACACCAACCCTCCCTGTAACCCTGACACCAACCCTCCCTGTAACCCTGACACCAACCCTCCCTGTAATCCTGACACCAACCCTCCCTGTAATCCTGACACCAACTCTCCCTGTAATCCTGACACCAACCCTCCCTGTAATCCTGACACCAACCTTCCCTGTAATCCTGACACCAACCCTCCCTGTAATCCTGACACCAACCCTTCCTACAACCCTGACACCAACCCTTCTTATAACCCACTCATAATCCTAGCACCAACCCTTCCTACAACCCTGACACCAACCCTTCCTGTAATCCTGACACCAACCCTTCCTGTAATCCTGACACCAACCCTCCCTGTAATCCTGACACCAACCCTCCCTGTAATCCTGACACCAACCTTCCCTGTAATCCTGACACCAACTCTCCCTGTAATCCTGACACCAACCCTTCCTACAACCCTGACACCAACCCTTCCCACAACCCTGACACCAAAACTCCCTGTAATCCTGACACCAACCCTCCCTGTAATCCTAACACCAACCCTTCCTACAACCCTGACACCAACGCTTCCTACAACCCTGACACCAAAACTCCCTGCAACCCTGACACCAACCCTTCTTATAACCCACTCATAATCCTAACACCAACCCTTCCTACAACCCTGACACCAACCCTTCCTGTAATCCTGACACCAACCCTTCCTGTAATCCTGACACCAACCCTTCCTACAACCCTGACACCAACCCTTCTTATAACCCACTCATAATCCTAACACCAACCCTTCCTACAACCCTGACACCAACCCTTCCTACAACCCTGACACCAACGCTTCCTACAACCCTGACACCAAAACTCCCTGCAACCCTGACACCAACCCTTCCTACAACCCTGACACCAGCCCTTCTTATAACGCACTCATAATCCTAACACCAACCCTTCCTGTAACCCTGACACCAACCCTCCCTGTAATCCTGACACCAACCCCCCCTGTAATCCTGACACCAACCCTCCCTGTAATCCTGACACCAACCCTCCCTGTAATCCTGACACCAACCCTCCCTGTAATCCTGACACCAACCCTCCCTGTAACCCTGACACCAACCCTCCCTGTAACCCTGACACCAACCCTCCCTGTAATCCTGACACCAACTCTCCCTGTAATCCTGACACCAAAACTCCCTATAATCCTGACACCAACTCTCCCTGTAACCCTAATGCTCCGTACACACGATCGGACATTGATCGAACATTCCGACAACAAAATCCATGTTTTTTTTCCGACAGATTTTGGCTAAAAACTTGTCTTGCATACACACGGTCACACAAAGTTGGTCGGAAATTAGGAATGTCAAGAACGCGGTGACGTACAACACGTACGACGAGCCAAGAAAAATGAAGTTCAATAGCTAGTGCGGCTCTTCTGCTTGATTCAGAGCATGCGTGGAACTTTGTGCATCGGAATTGCGTACACACAATCGGAATTTCCGACAACGGATTTTGTTGTCGGAAAATTTGAGGACCAGCTCTCAAGTTTTGTGTGATGGAAATTCTGATGGAAAATGTCCGATGGAGCCCACACACGGTTGGAATTTCCAACAAAAATCTCCCATCGAACATTTTCCGTTGGAAAATCCGACTGTGTGTACGCGGCATAGCACTACCCCTCCCTTTAACACTATCCCTTCCTGTGACCCTAAACCAAACCCTTCTTGTAATCCTAAAACTAACCCTCCTTGTACCCTAACATTACCCCTCCCTGTGACCCTAAAACTAACCCTTCTTGTACCCTAACATTACCCCTCCCTGTGACCCTAAAACTAACCCTCCTTGTACCCTAACATTAACCCTCCCTGTGACCCTAAAACTAACCCTCCCTGTAACCCTTAAGCCCCATACACACGGTCAGATTTTCCCGATGGATTCTGTCCTATCGGACAATGTTGTCGGAAATTCCGACCGTGTGTAGGCACCATCGGACATTTTCCATCGGATTGTCCGACGGGCAAAGTTGTATCTCCTGCTCTATAAATTTTCCGACAACAAAGTCCGATCACACCAATTCCGATCGTGTGCAGCGAATTCTGACGGACAAAGTGCTACGCATGCTCAGATCACATTACAAGACCAAAGCTATTGGCTACTAGCCTCTACGTAGTCCCGTCGTAGGCAACAAACGTCACCACGTTCAGAATGATCGGATTTTCCGACAACTTTGTCCGATCGTGTGTATGCAACACCAGTGTCGGACTAAATCCGTCGGACCAAATCCGATGGATTTGGTGGTCGGATTTTCCGACCGCGTGTATGGGGCTTAACAGTGGCAGCTGGTTCCCCCCCCCCCCCCCCCCCGAGCCCACCCTTTTTGAAGCCAATTAAATTTAAAAAACCCCCATTGAAATAATGCGTCCGGTGCCCTGCATGGAGATTAGGGGCCGGGCGCATGGATTAGGGGGGGTGGCACCCCTGCTCCCCTTATGAGGGGCCGCCACTGCCTAACACTAACCCTTCCTGTAATCCCCACACTAAAACCAATGAAATGTAACCTTTTGAAATCCTAAATGGAAGAAAGACTCGACTGATCGGCTACAGGCCCCCCATGTCCCGGCACCTCCGATGAGGGGGTGCAGGATCTCCGGCGGTCCGCAGCATAAACGTACCACTTCAGAAGAAGAAAGGGAGCGGCTCTCCATTGGAAAGCCATAGCAGAGGTTGTATTGATCCATTGGGTGCACTGACATATCCACCTGCACCATGTCCACACCCTGACCTCTCCTACCCCGGAGTCCTCTGTGCTGGACCCCCGCCCCTCCTCCACCCACCCCAAATTCTTATTTTAGTGAATTCTGTGTATAGCTGTAGATATGTAATAATAAAGACGTCTAAACCTGATGTAGTTCCCTGTATACGGCCGTCCTCGGCTATCCTGTAAATCCCTCAATCACACAGACATTGCATTACATCCGGATCAATACATGTGAAGATTTATCTAATCGGTGAAAGGCGAAGGCTGTGCGAGTCCTCGGCCGCTCAATACCTCGTAAATATAAATTTCATCCTCTATTGTACACGTCGCCTAAATCTTAAGTGGGATTTTTTACGGGGGGGGTGTTTACTGCGCCCATAAAATACATCCTCGCCCCATAAAATGTTCATTCTGCAGATTTACCGTCTGATGGAAGCGCGCGTGCGGCCCATAAAATCTCCGCACTTTTTCCAGTACAGTACATTTTATGATCCTCCCATGTCACATCATTTTATAGCAGCGCAGTCAGCGCCATTCGCTGAACGCCTCACAATGTAAATAAGAGGATTTATACTGATGTGATCGCCAAAAGATCAAAGATTCCATGCAGTAAATAAAAAATAAAATTAAAAAAAAAAACCCTCCCCCTCTGGGTGAAGAATGTACATGAATTCTGGGGGGATCTAGGATGGAAAGGGACCTGGGGGTCCTGGTAGATGATGGGCTCAGCAATGCCAAGCTGCTGCTAACAAAGCAAACAGAATATTGGCATTAAAAAGGGGATCAACTTCAGAGATAAAAGGATAATTGTCCCGCTGTACAAGACTCTGGTCCGGCCGCACCTGGAGTATGCCGTCCCGTTCTGGGCACCAGTCCTCAGGAAGGATGTACTGGAAATGGGGTGAGTACAAAGAAGGGCAACAAAGCTAATAAAGGGTCTGGAGGATATTAGTTATGAGGAAAGGTTGTGAGCACTGAACTTATTCTCTCTGGAGAAGAGACGCCTGAGAGGGGATATGATTTCAATATATAAATACCGGACTGGTGACCCCACAATATGGAGAAAACGTTTCCGTGGAAGGGAGTTTAACCACTTCAGCCCCGGACCAATTTGCAGCCAAAGGACCAGGCCCCTTTTTGCGATTCGGCACTGCATCGCTTTAACTGACAATTGCGCGGTCGTGCGACGTGGCTCCAAAACAAAATTGGCGTCCTTTTTTTCCCACAAATAGAGCTTTCTTTTGGTGGTATTTGATCGCCCCTGCGGTTTTTATTTTTTGCGCTATAAACAAAAATAGAGCAACAATTTTGAAAAAAATGCAATATTTTTTATTTTTTGCTATAATAAATATCCCCAAAAAATATATAAAAAAACATTTTTTCCTCAGTTTAGGCCGATACGTATTCTTCTACATATTTTTGGTAAAAAAAATCGCAATAAGCGATTATTGATCGGTTTGCGCAGAAGTTATAGCGTTTACAAGATAGGGGATAGTTTTATAGCATTTTTATTAATAATTTTTTTTTTTTATTAGTAATGGCGGCGATCAGCGATTTTTTTTTTGTGACTGCGACATTATGGCGGACACATCGGACATTTTTGACACATTTTTGGGACCATTGTCATTTTTACAGCAATTAATGCTATTTAAATGCATTGATTTCTGTATAAATGACACTGGCAGTGAAGGGGTTAACCACAAGGGGGCAGTGTAAGGGTTAAGTATGCCTAGGGGTGTGTTTTTTACTGTGGGGGGCGTGGCTGTCAGCTAGTGAATGCTGATCTCTGCTCCAATCACAGGGAGCAGAGATCGGCGTCACTAGTTGCTAGGCAGAACGGGGAGATGCTGTTTATCTCGGCATCTCCCCGTTCAGCCGCCCCGTCAGACGATCGCGGGGGTCCCCGCGATCGGACACACGGGGGTCCCGACCGGCGCGGGAGCGCGCCTCTCCCGGCGCCCTGCCGATGGCACGGACAGGCAGAAAGGAGGGACTTATATATACGCCCTCCTGCCTGTCCGTGCCATTCTGTCGAAGTATATCACTTTGTATCAGATTCCCACCTTTTGTTGCGGTGAAGAAATAGCAGTTTGTTCCCCCCCCCCCCTCATGTCCTGTGCAGACTGATTCTGAATGGAGGGGTCTGGGTTCATCATAATCACCTGGGGCACTCTCAGTGTTCTGATGAGGAAAGGCGCAGGGTCTGCATCTCTTTAGAAGTATTTAACCCTTTGGGAGTATCTCCCCTCAAAAAAATGACATTTTTGTTGCAGAAGAGCCCTAAAATCTGACTTGTATCTTAGTGCAGAGTTCTGGCAGAATGTGCAGTGAGCCAATCACATGAGCAGGAAATGACATTTCTGGGGGGCGGTCTTTATATCATCTGTGTACAGAACGCCTCCAGGTTGTCCTATTGGATTGAATTTTACAGAAAACAACAGCGCTGCAGTTTTAAAAGAAAATGTTTAATAACATTAAATTACAATGTGGCTTGTGTGACAATTGTATATGTTATTTATTTATTCATTTTATGCTATTTATTCCACGAAAAGTGGAGTTGCCCTTTAACCACTTTCTGCCCATGCTATAGCCGAAAGACAGCTACAGTGTGAGCCTCCAGTGGAGGACCTTCATAGACATCCTCCAGGGGGCGCTCTGTAACCACTGTGTCCAATCATAGCTGGTCACATGTAAATAGACATGCCGGTTATCGGCTCTCCTTTCCTCACATAGAGACAGCGTGACAGGGCACAGTCAATGCATTGTATAAAATGATAATCAGGACACTGATCATCAGCACTGTGATTATCAGTGCCCATCAGTGCCTCCTCATCAGTGAAGCTTATCAGTGCCCATTAGAGCAGCTCATCAGTGCCCATCAGTGCAGCCTCATCAGTGCCCATTAGAGAAGCTTATCAGTACCCATCAGAGCAGCCTCATCAGTGCCCATTAGAGCAGCTTATCAGTACCCATCAGAGCAGCCTCATCAGTGCCCATTAGAGCAGCTTACCAGTTCCCATCAGTGCAGCCTTATCAGTGCCCATAAGTGCAACTTATCACTGCGCATCAGTGCAGCCTCACCAGTGCTGCCTCATCAGTACACATCAGTGCAGCCTCATCAGTACACATCAGTGTTGCCTCATCAGTGCAACCCCATCAGTGACGCTTATCAGTGCCCATTAGAGCAGCTTATCAGTGCCCATTAGAGCAGATTATCAGTGCCCATTAGAGCAGCTTATCAGTACCCATCAGAGCAGCCTCATCAGTGCCCATTAGAGCAGCTTATCAGTGCCCATCAGTGCAGCCTTATCAGTGCCCATTAGTGCAGCTTATCACTGCGCATCAGTGCAGCCTCACCAGTGCTGCCTCATCAGTACACATCAGTGCAGCCTCATCAGTACACATCAGTGTTGCCTCATCAGTGCAACCCCATCAGTGACGCTTATCAGTGCCCATTAGAGCAGCTTATTAGTGCCCATCAGTGCCCATTAGAGCAGCTTATCAGTACCCATCAGAGCAGCTTACCAGTTCCCATCAGTGCAGCCTTATCAGTGCCCATTAGTGCAGCTTATCAGTGCAGCCTCATCAGTGCCCATTAGAGCAGCTTATTAGTGCCCATCAGTGCCCATTAGAGCAGCTTATCAGTACCCATTAGAGCAGCTTACCAGTTCCCATCAGTGCAGCTTGCCAGTGCAGCCTCATCAGTGCCCATTAGAGCAGCTTATTAGTGCCCATCAGTGCCCATTAGAGAAGCTTATCAGTACCCATCAGAGCAGCTTACCAGTTCCCATCAGTGCAGCCTCACCAGTGCTGCCTCATCAGTACACATCAGTGCAGCCTCATCAGTACACATCAGTGTTGCCTCATCAGTGCAACCCCATCAGTGACGCTTATCAGTGCCCATTAGAGCAGCTTATTAGTGCCATCAGTGCCCATTAGAGCAGCTTATCAGTACCCATCAGAGCAGCTTACCAGTTCCCATCAGTGCAGCCTTATCAGTGCCCATTAGTGCAGCTTATCAGTGCAGCCTCATCAGTGCCCATTAGAGCAGCTTATTAGTGCCCATCAGTGCCCATTAGAGCAGCTTATCAGTACCCATCAGAGCAGCTTACCAGTTCCCATCAGTGCAGCCTCACCAGTGCTGCCTCATCAGTACACATCAGTGCAGCCTCATCAGTACACATCAGTGTTGCCTCATCAGTGCAACCCCATCAGTGACGCTTATCAGTGCCCATTAGAGCAGCTTATTAGTGCCCATCAGTGCCCATTAGAGCAGCTTATCAGTACCCATCAGAGCAGCTTACCAGTTCCCATCAGTGCAGCCTTATCAGTGCCCATTAGTGCAGCTTATCAGTGCAGCCTCATCAGTGCCCATTAGAGCAGCTTATTAGTGCCCATCAGTGCCCATTAGAGCAGCTTATCAGTACCCATTAGAGCAGCTTACCAGTTCCCATCAGTGCAGCCTCATCAGTGCCCATTAGTGCAGCTTGCCAGTGCAGCCTCATCAGTGCTCATTAGAGCAGCTTATCAGTGCCCATCAGTGCAGCCTTATCTGTGCCCATAATGTAGGGTAACACGTATTCACTGACCACCAATGACAATATTTAGCAGCACTGAGGGGGGAGGGGGGAGGGGGGGGGGAGGGGGGAGGGGGAAGCGCGTTTGGATGATACAGAAGAAGGGAAAACACATTTTTGTATAAACAATTTGTATTTATTTCATTTTTCATCACATAGATTATCAATCCGTTTCTTGTTACATGAAATGAAAGGAACAAATCAATTCATAAAAGCTACTAAATACAAGAGGTGCTGAGTTTGTATTTTTTGCTGGTAAATTGACATTTCTTACAGATAAAAGTTACCGACAGACAGGGAGACGGGATCCCGATTGTGTGGGGTGTCCCCGGTGTGTCCCCGGTGTGTCCCCGGTGTGTCCCTGGGGTGTCCCCGGGGTGTCCCCGGGGTGTCCCCGGTGTGTCCCCGGTGTGTCCCCGGTGTGTCCCCGGGGTGTCCCCGGTGTGTCCCCGGGGTGTATATTCATCATCGGCGTCTATAGAGCTCTGTCTGTCCCTCAACTTTATTCTTTCTTGTCCTATTATGGACTGGAAACACAACTATCTATTCCGGCACCTTCTTCCCTGGAAACAGAACCCTTCAGGGCCCATTCACACCTTTCCTGGGCAGGTCGTTGGCAGAACATTCAAAGGAAAAGAGCTGACCCAACACAACAAACACGAACGGGAAGTGATTGAATGATCGGTGGGTAATGGAATGTGTATATGGAGCTTTTCTATTGGCTGAACTCGATGGATTTGTGTCTTTTTCAATCTAAGTAACTATGTTGCATTAGCACAACTCACCAGATTGGCAAAGTGTGAATGGGCCCCGAATATCGGGATAATAGACATATTCCTAAAAGAGCCAAAGTGCAGCTCCTAGCAGCCAATCACATTTCATCTTACATAGATCTACCTAGTGCAGTGCTTCTCAACCTTTTTTTTCAGTCAGGGCACCCCACTTTATGTCAGGGTCCCCCCGTCACATCAGGGTCCCCCCGTCACATCAAAGGCTATAAATGTACCCCATCACATCAGAGACACCACTATACATGAGTCCCCCTCATCACATCAGAGTCACCCCATCACATCAGGGTCCGCCTATCACCACAGAACCCCTTCCACCACTTTAGAGTCACCCCTATACATAAGTCCCCTCATCACATGAAAGTCCCCTCATCACATCAGGGTCCTCCCATCACCACAGGGTCATCCCTATAAGAGAGTCCCCTCATCACATCAGGGTCCTCCCATCACCACAGGGTCATCCCTATACATGAGTCCCCTCATCACATCAGGGTCCTCCTATCACCACAGGGTCATCGCTATACATGAGTCCCCTCATCACATCAGGGTCCTCCCATCACCACAGGGTCATCCCTATAAGAGAGTCCCCTCATCACATCAGGGTCCTCCCATCACCACAGGGTCATCCCTATACATGAGTCCCCTCATCACATCAGGGTCCTCCTATCACCACAGGGTCATCGCTATACATGAGTCCCCTCATCACATCAGGGTCCTCCTATCACCACAGGGTCATCCCTATACATGAGTCCCCTCATCACATCAGGGTCCTCCCATCACCACAGGGTCATCTCTATACATGACTCCCCTTATCACATCAGGGTCCTCCTATCACCACAGGGTCATCCCTATACGCGAGTCCCCTCATCACATTGGAGCCACCCCATCACATCAGGGTCCTCCTATCACCACAGGGTCATCCCTATACGTGAGTCCCCTCATCACATCAGGGTCCTCCCATCACCACAGGGTCATCCCTATACGTGAGTCCCCTCATCACATCAGGGTCCTCCCATCACCACAGGGTCATCTCTATACATGACTCCCCTTATCACATCAGGGTCCTCCTATCACCACAGGGTCATCCCTATACGCGAGTCCCCTCATCACATTGGAGCCACCCCATCACATCAGGGTCCTCCTATCACCACAGGGTCATCCCTATACATGAGTCCCCTCATCACATCAGGGTCCTCCCATCACCACAGGATCATCCCTATAAGAGAGTCCCCTCATCACATCAGGGTCCTCCCATCACCACAGGGTCATCTCTATACATGAATCCCCTTATCACATCAGGGTCCTCCTATCACCACAGGGTCATCCCTATACGCGAGTCCCCTCATCACATCAGGGTCCTCCTATCACCACAGGGTCATCCCTATACATGAGTCCCCTCATCACATTGGAGCCACCCCATCACATCAGGGTCCTCCTATCACCACAGGGTCATCCCTATAGTCGAGTCCCCTCATCACATCAGGGTCCTCCTATCACCACAGGGTCATCCCTATATGTGAGTCCCCTCATCCCATTAGGGTCCTAATATTACCACAGAAACCCCCTTCGTCACATCAGAGTCACCCCTATACATAAGTCCCCTCATCACATCAGGGTTCTCCTATCACCGCAGGACCCCCCCCCCCCCCCTCATCACATCAGAGTCCTACCATCACATCAGGACTTCCCTATCACCACAGAGTGCTACCATCACATCAGAGGACACCAGTGTTGGCCAATATATATAAATATAGGATATCCTACATAAATTGGCCAACAATCAGGACATCAGAGTCCTCCTATCACCACTATACATGAGTCCTCCCATCACATCAGAGGCCTCCAATTACATCAGAGATTCAGAGTTGCCCCTATGAGAGCCCCCCCCCCCCCCCCATCACATCAGAGCCTCCCTCTCCCTATCACATCAGTCACCCTTATCACATCAGTGTCCCCAAATTACAACAGATCCCCACCATCACGGGGCTCCCAGCTAAACAGCCTGAAACACCCCCGCCCCCTCAATCACACAGTCCCCTCTTCACATCAGATCTCCATCTTTTGGCTCCAGCATGTCTGGAGGAAACTGACATTTGTCCTTTTCTGAATGTTGGGGGCAGCCTTGCATGCCCCCTGCCCTGGATCGGAGTCATGCATTGCCATGGTCTGGGCGTGCCGGCCACCATCACCATAGCAACAAATGACGCCATGCATCCTGGCCCTAAAGCATCATTGGTTCTTATGGTGCCGGTGACCGGCCAATCCGCACTCTGGCAACTCATCACCGGGTGATCCGGGGATAACCGGGTCCTGCGGTGGGGGGCACCCCGGGGGGGGAACCCTGACTGCACCCCGGGGGGGGGGGACCCTGACTGCACCCCGGGGGGGGGAACCCTGACTGCACCCCGGGGGGGGGGGGGAACCCTGACTGCACCCCGGGGGGGGGGGGGAACCCTGACTGCACCCCGGGGGGGGGAACCCTGACTGCACCCCGGGGGGGGGACCCTGACTGCACCCCGGGGGGGGGGGGACCCTGACTGCACCCCGGGGGGGGGGGAACCCTGACTGCACCCCGGGGGGGGGAACCCTGACTGATCCCCGGGGGGGGGGAACCCTGACTGCACCCTGGTTGAGAAAGCCTGAACTAGAGTCATAACATACCCTGGGCTGCTCCTTCCTCTGTAATAATTCTAATAATCTCTATATAAATCCAACATTCCGTTGTCTGTTACAATGTAACTCTTACAATCTCTTTCCTGTTACAATAGAAATCTTACAATCCGTTGTCTGTTACAATGTAATCCTATAACTCTCCATATAGAAAATATAGAAGGATATTCCGATACAACTCTTCTTATAATATTCATATTTCCATCTCTCTATAGAAATTCTGTCATAAAAATTGCAGCGATAAAGAAAAAATCCTATCAGGAATCCATCGGCCTTCATCTCAGCCAGTCCAATGTAATTCCGGGAATGAAATGACGAGATCCCCGAATAGAAACATGGAAATTCGCTAAAATGTCAGCGAGGAGATCCATCTAATCCCTGAAAATCGCGCTCTTTGTTAATATTGATACATAAAAATTAAAGCCCAAAAACAGCCAAGCAATTTTTCTGTTGAGGAAGGGTTAGAAGCTCTGTCAGGTTTTTAATTTCTCCTCATTTTCTGTCCTGTTAGCAGCCTGTGTCACGGGGTGTCCCTGAATCAGAAAACCAGGGCAAATCTTTCCAATGGGGACACAGTCCAACAATACAGACCTGGAATAGGGATTGGGTGTACAAGAAACAAAGAGCCCACAGCGGAACAAGTGCAGATCCAACTTTATTTAGACCAATCATAAAAATCCAACGCATTTCAAGGGTTCGAAGGATATACAGACTCATTCTACTGTTGTGGGTTTAGTATTACTTGAACCCTTGCATGCGGGCACAGGGATGGCTTTCATGTTTCCAGGAGTTGGATTTAAAGACTGACTACTGCAAAGCGGAGCTCCGCCCAAAAGGGGAAGCTCTGCTTGTTTGCCCTCTCCCCCCCTCTGCTGCCACGTTTGGCACATTTTGGGGGGAAGAGGGGAGCGGGTTTCCCGATTTTGACAGGTACCCGCTCCCACTTTTGGCTCAGTTTGCCGCTGCCCCTCCTCCTTCCTGGCCCATTCAAAAAGCCCAGCGTGATGCGCGCAGCAGGAGACCGCATGACTCCACTGCCGTTTTCCATTAGCCAAGATGGCTGTGCCAGCACCCGAGAGCTGACTCGAGAATCGGCTCAGGAGAGGATGCCCCCCCCCCCCCCCCCCCCCCCCCCCCCCAGAAATGACAACCTGCCAGGGGCTCTAACCCAGTCCATCCAAATATGAAAATAAAAATGGCTTTGGCTGGAGTTGGACTAAAATTCTTAAAAATTTAGACAGGATTTATTTTTTTTAAAGTAATCTTAGCGCCCCCTATGTGTCAAAGTGACTTTCCTTCGTACATATAAGGAGGAGACGAGGACGATCGGTATACAGTGCGATCAATGTATAGATGACTAATCTCTGATAAATAGATTACAATTGATGATGTGAAATCTACGGCTCTCCAGACATTCTGTACATATATATAGGTAAAAAAATCTTCTCTTCATATAGAAATACTGGATATATATAGAAATGCTCTATGTATACAGATATGTACAGATCTACGCTATCAACACCTAACTCCATATATATATAGATACGTCTAAGACCCTGGCGCCCCACCTGTGCCCCCCGGCGTCCCACCTGTGCCCCCCCCCCGCGCTCCACCTGTGCACCCCCCCCCTGGCGCCCCACCTGTGCCCCCCCGGCGCAACACCTGTGCCCCCCCAGCGCCCCACCTGTGCCCCCCCCCCGGCGCCCCACCTGTGCCCCCCCCCCCGGCGCCCCACCTGTGCCCCCCCCGGCACTTATTGTGCGTCCCTCGGGGGCCCTGCAGGCAGCAGTCTGTTTTTCTTACTTATTCCTATATTGGGTTCTAGTAGTGAAAAGATTTTCTTTATTTCATACAATGTTTCTTTTTTTGTCTGTGCATCAGTTTTTTTTTCTTTTATGTTTATTTTTTCCTCCGACCTTTAATTATTATAGATCTCTGGCACAAGTCATTTTTAAGTGGGTTGTATGGAGTGCAAATGCAGAAGCAGACATTCATAGACGGTCTGTAATAGCAGAGATGTCCAGCAGTCTCATGTAACGTGTCTCTGGTCTACGACTCTCCTGAAGCACCTCACCAGCCTATAACAAGTTCTATATCATGTCTGCAGTCTCTGATCATCTCCTGTACTATGTCTGCAGTCTCTGATCATCTCCTGTACTATGTCTGCAGTCTCTGATCATCTCCTGTACTATGTCTGCAGTCTCTGATCATCTCCTGTACTATGTCTGCAGTCTCTGATCATCTCCTGTACTATGTCTGCAGTCTCTGATCATCTCCTGTACTATGTCTGCAGTCTCTGATCATCTCCTGTACTATGTCTGCAGTCTCTGATCATCTCCTGTACTATGTCTGCAGTCTCTGATCATCTCCTGTACTATGTCTGCAGTCTCTGACCGTCTCTTGTATCATGTCTGCAGTCTCTGACCGTCTCCTGTACTATGTCTGCAGTCTCTGACCATCTCCTGTACCATGTCTGCAGTCTCTGACCATCTCCTGTACTATGTCTGCAGTCTCTGACCATCTCCTGTACCATGTCTGCAGTCTCTGATCATCTCCTGTACTATGTCTGCAGTCTCTGATCATCTCCTGTACTATGTCTGCAGTCTCTGACCATCTCCTGTACCATGTCTGCAGTCTCTGATCATCTCCTGTACTATGTCTGCAGTCTCTGACCGTCTCCTGTACTATGTCTGCAGTCTCTGACATCTCCTGTACTATGTCTGCAGTCTCTGATCATCTCCTGTACTATGTCCGCAGTCTCTGATCATCTCCTGTAGTATGTCTCCAATCTCTGCCATTTTTCTGCTGTATTATACTCTCAGAATATTATGTGGGGGCCCTTTGGTGAGGTCGGGGGGCGGTGACTGAGGCCCCCCTACATAAAACAAAAGTTAGATCATTTGTTTTCCATTTTGGAACCACAGTGATTATTTTGCATAGGGGATCTTGTTTAACAAACGGACAGAGACACAGAAATATCTTTTCCTCCATTTTTTTCTCTTTTTCATTTCCTTCTCCCTGCAGGAAAATCTTTTCTACTATAATAAACCTTCGTCCTCTCCTCTCCTCTCTTCTCCTCTCTTCTCCTCTCTTCTCCTCGGCTCTCCTCTCCTCTCTTCTCCTCTCCTCTCCTCTCCTCTCTCCTCTCTTCTCCTCTCCTCTCCTCTCCTCTCCCATTCATTTGAACCCGCCGAGGTCTGATTAGCACTACAAAAGCGGAAGTCACCAGAAGAAGATTAAAATATCCGCGGCGGCTCGGTGTTGTGCAGTTCCTTTTGAGATGTCGTTCGGAATGCACTTCACATGTTTTCAAATATCTCAGTGGCTCGTGTACGACGTGGCGGCGGCGGCATTTTCCTGCCAATCAAAAAGCGACGCAACTACTTTTATGTCTGGTGTGCAAGGTCAACGCGGCAATGGTGTCAACAAAAGGAAGAGACGCCGGCCTACTGTCTGGGTACAAATTCATTAAATTACTTCTTTCTAATATAAAATGATGTATTTTTACATCTTACACTCCATAGGTTAATAGTAGATTTATTATGAGGAAATTAAGGTGTTTTTTTTTTTTTTAATGGCTCCCTATTGGCCTTATTTTTTTATTCTATTCAGAGAAAAAAAAAAAGGCAGCAAGAAAATATTAAATTAAAAAATGTTGAGCAACAGTACAAAAAAAAAATCTAATATATAAAAATTAAATATATAAAAATAAAAAAAATAAAAATATAGAGAATACTAAACAGAATAAACAAAATTATCCTAAACCAATTCCCAGCCCCAAAAAAAAAAAAAAAAAAACACCCTCTAAATAGGAGTGTTAATTTCCCAATATGGAGGTTGAAATTTCAAGGGTTTGATGGGCGTTATATGCTTCCTGAGGGTTACAAAAGCTCCTTTAAACTACCCTGGACTTGTCATTGTGTCCATAAAACAGCTTCCCTTTGGCCTCATTATTTTATTTTTTTATTTTTTGGAGCAAAAGAAAAAGCAAAAGAAAAAATGTTGGGCAACAGTACACAAAAAAGAATCAAATATATATATATAAAAAAAAAAAAAAACGAATAAAGAGGATACTAAAATAAAATAAACTATCCTAAATCCAGCCCCAAAAAGTAAATAAACACACCATCTAAATAGGAGTGTTGATTTCCCAGTGGGGAGATCAATGTTATTTAGGGGTTTAATGGACTTTATATGCCTCCTGAGGGTTACAGATGGTCCTCTAAACTATCTTTGACCTGTTGTTGGGGCCAGAAAATGGCCCCTCCCTGGCCTCATTATTTAATTATTATTTTTTTTAAAGAGAAAAAAGCAGCAAAAAGTTAAATAAATGGGGCAAAAACCTTAAAAAAATTATAAATAAAAAGAACACTAAATAAAACTTACATCCTCACCTAAAAAATAAAATAAACACACCCTTTAAATAGAAATGTTTATTTTCCCAAAGTTGAAATTGGTGGTTTTTAAGGGTTTGCTTGGATTTAAATGCCTCCTGAGGGTTACAGAAGTAAAATATCCTGGAGCAGTCATTGTGGCCCCAAAAAAATGGCCCCTCGTTGGCCACAGTATTATTTTTTTCAGAGAAAAACAGACAGCAAAAAAAAAAGTAAAATAGAAAAGGTTCAGCAAAAGTACACAAAAAAGACAACCAAGCTTACAAGTAAAAAAATAAAAATAAAAACGAAAAAAAAAAAAAAGCTACAAAGAACCCTAAGAATATAAATGAAACTAGCCTAAATATACTCCCCAAAAAAATAATAAAAAAAATTGATAATTCTTTTGTGGGGTTTTGACTAAGCAGCTCAAGAGAGAAATTTAATGTTTCAGATATGGAAAACAATTTGGCAATTGTGCAGTAAAATCAATTTTGCTATATATATATAAATATATACCGTATATATTTTGTTAGAACACAAATTATGGTGCACAAAGTAAAATAAAAAAATAATGTAAACAAAAAAATAAATAAAAAAAAATAAAAAAGAATACAGTAAATAAAAAAATGTAAAAGTTATTTTGTATTTAAAAATGTATTCTTTCAGATAAATGTTACAATAATAACTCAAACTATGAAATCTTCTTTAATGCAGCAGCAACAGCAGATGAATTCCCTAAATATAACCCACTATATATAAAATATTCTTTTTCTTTTTAATAGAACACCCATTTTTTTTTCAGGACCAGGAATTTGTTCCCGCGCCCGCCCGCAGAACACTAAATCATGGCGGTAGCTTTTTTATTTTTTCCCTGGTTTAATTAAACATGTTTAGCTGTGTTTTTTTTTTTTTTTTAATCTACCAAATATGCCGAATATGAACCCCCATAATTGTTTTTACTATTTACTGTTTTACATTACTAGAGGAAAGGTTGATTTCTGGTCATTATTGTGGGGTGACGCCATGGGGTCGGTATAGGGAATTCTAGCACTGGGTGTTGTACTTCTTTAAATAGAAAGAAAATATTTAAAATCTGTATTTTCTTAATATGTTTATATAATACAAAAATATGTTTAAATAAATAAATTCAATGTAAAAATTCTCTCTGAATATTTTCCAAGATGTTTCTTTTTTTTTTTTTGTCCATTACGCCTCCCGCTGACAAGGCCCGCGTTTTTTTTTCCGCCATTAATATTCAAAGCAGGTCCTACAGGGGTGAATTACAGCAGGAATAATATGTGGAGAATTCCATCTGTCATATCTTTCATGGTGGATGAACAGGCAGATGTTTTCACCGCGAGCTCCGTCTCCTTTTCCCGGGACCTACCCACAATGCACATCATTGGAGATGGAGCCGCGGCGAGGAATCTGCGGGTGTCAAAAGGCTGCTTGTAAGCAGAGCATGGTGGATTAGGAGAGAATAAAAAAATTTGGTGGATTTAAAGAAAGCCTGTAGTGAAATGTTAAATAAATGTCTTGCTGGGATGGATGAAAGGGTTAAAAAGGTTGTAGCACCATTGCTGGTCACGTGACCAAAAAAGCTTTGACCTTTGGTCACATGACCTCCACTGAACTGGGCCATCAGACGGGTCCCTTCAACATGGATAAGGTGACCTTCATGACCACATGACCTCCACTGAACTGGGCCATCAGACGGGTCCCTTCAACGTGGATCAGGTGACCACATGACCTTGACTGGACTGGACCATCAGACGGGTCCCTTCAACATGGATCAGGTGACCTTCATGACCACATGACCTCGACTGAACTGGGGCATCAGACGGTCCCTTCAACATGGATCAGGTGACCTTCATGACCACATGACCTCGACTGGACCATCAGACAGGTCCCTTCAACATGGATCAGGTGACCTTCATGACCACATGACCTCGACTGGACTGGACCATCAGACAAGTCCCTTCAACATGGATCAGGTGACCTTCATGACCACCACAGCCTTGGTCCACATTTATGTGTGCACGGCTAGGACAGCCCATTCATTTCAATGGGCTGCCATACACACAAAAAAGTCGCAGACCCTCTTGCAAAATCACGCTGCACCAAACTAATAACACCCCCCCGCACGCCTGCGAAAGGGCAACGCGTTTCTACGTGCGTTGGGGAAACCCTGCACACAATTTTGCACTCGTTTGCGACCCTCATAGATGTGAACCAAGTCTGATGCAAAACTCATCATAAAGCAGCGACTATTTTCACCGGAAATTTCGATTTAAGAAAAATCGCACTTCTTTGGCATTTTATAGGTGCTCACGTAGAGTTGCGCCGTTTTCCTGCATCCGATGTCGATTTGTAGCGTAGATCAAGTCATCGGGTTTGCCGTCTTCAACGTTGCAGTGTGGATGACCGTTCTGACCTCTTTGCGTCTCACGTCTCTGTGCGCAGTGGGCCCTATCGAGGTGCATCAGCAAAATGGCTCCGACCCAGCGTTTTTGCATGTATTGAACTTATGCGCCCAACAGCGAACGTCCAATTAACTCCTTTCTAAGCAAACCCTCAATAGACTAAAATAAAAAAATACATTGTTTTAGGTCTCTTCCTATGCCACATACTCGCAACACTCTTGCTGCTCCCAATGCGTTATGGGACGCGTAGTTCCTCACTAGTAAGGGGATGTTCTTCCCTGCACATTGCTAGGTAATATAAAGGGGAAGAAGAATTGGAGCAGTCAGGTGACTGCGACTTTTTGATATATTTTACAGCATTTATAGAAAGTTACTGTTTAGAAGGAGGGGGGGGGCATTGGAGTAGTAAGTATTGGGCTCACTGGAGTTTCCCTTTAACAAATCAGGGTTCTAGCAACGCTCAACTTCCACTACAAACTGAACTGAAAGCTTTGGTTGAGGAAACCCTTTGAAAGCACCAATATAGGTGTTTTATAATAAAACCTCTAATCCCATCAGGCCGCCAGCCAGCGGCGTTTATGCACGTCTATTATACTTTGGTTCCACAACGACCATCGAACGTTACAGAGGATAAAACTGGGAGGCCGCCTCCGAAGACTGGATCTCCACCTGAGCCATCTTGAACTGAGTGCACTGCAGCCACTTCCGCAGGACGGCCGAGTTGTGAGCGAACTGCGCCGAGCCTTGCAGCATCCGCAGGTTCTGCTGGTTGGCGTTGTTCTGGATCGCGTGGAGGCGGAGCTGTAGCCCTGCTGATAAATGCTGCAAAAAAAGAAATAATAATTTGAGACACAGATTGACGTATTTGACGACTAAAAAGGTTTATTTTCATGCTTTTTAAAGCCCAACTTTGGGCGAATAAATTTTTTTTTTTTTATTACTAGTTGGCTTTAAAGAATATTTATTTTAACTAATTCAAGATTTTTTTGGAGGATCTTATGCTTTACCAGTGGGCTCTCAGGGCTGGTTCACACGGGGATTGCATGGGAACACATGCATTCCTGTGCGGTTATTAGGACCTGGGTCTGAAACTGGGACGTCTGCTACGTGTGGCAGTGTCCCTACTTGGCGAGCCACCTGGAAGGCTGGACAGCTCCCTGGACAGTTCCTTGTTTCTCTTGAATCCTGAACCATTTGCTCCTCCCATGAACTTCCTATTTAAGCCATGCCTTTGCATGTTTCTATTCGCCAGATTATTGTGCTCTCTCCAGCCAATATCTTACTCCTTTCACTCCTGCTGCCACTTGTATCTTTACTACCATTTGTTACCGACATTTGGCTTGTTCTGTGACTATGTCCCCGCTTGATCCCAACCTGCAATCACTTGTTACCAACTTTTGGCTTGTACAACGATTACGCTTCTAGATGATTCCAACCTGCAATCACTTGTTACCGACCTTTGGCTTATTCCTCTACTACGCCTCTTGATCCCAACCTGCAACCACTCGTTGTCGACCTTTGGTTTGTTTCTCAACAGCGCTTCTGTTTGATCCCAACCTACAACCCCTAGCTGTCGACCTTTGGCTTGTTCCTCGAATACGCTTTTGCTCAATCCCAATCTGCAACCACTCGTTGGGGACCTTTGGCTTGTTCCTCAACTATGCCTCTGCTTGATCCCAACCTGCAACCACTCGTCGAACTTTGGTTTATTCCTCGACTATGCTTCTGCTTGATCCCAACCTGCAACCCCTAGCTGTCGACCTTTGGCTTGTTCCTCGAATACGCTTTTGCTCAATCCCAATCTGCAACCACTCGTTGGGGACCTTTGGCTTGTTCCTCAACTATGCCTCTGCTTGATCCCAACCTGCAACCACTCGTCGAACTTTGGTTTATTCCTTGACTACGCTTCTGTTTAAACCAAACCTGCAACCCCTAGCTGTCGACCTTTGGCTTGTTCCTCGAATATGCTTTTGCTCAGTCCCAATCTGCATCCACTCATTGGGGACCTTTGGCTTGTTCCTCAACTGCGCTTCTGCTTGATACCAACCTGCAACCCCTAGCTGTCGACCTTTGGCTTTTTCCGCGACTACGCCTATGCTTGATCACAACCTTCACCCACTCATGGTCGACCTTTGGCTTGTTCCTCGAATATGCTTTTGCTTAATCCCAATCTGCAACCACTCGTTGGGGACCTTTGGCTTGTTCCTCAACTGCGCTTCTGCTTGATCCCAACCTGCAACCCCTAGCTGTCGACCTTTGGCTTTTTCCGCGACTACGCCTATGCTTGATCACAACCTTCACCCACTCATGGTCGACCTTTGGCTTGTTCCTCAATTACGCTTCTGCTTGATCCCAACCTGCAACCACTTGTTATCAAGCTTTGGTTTGTTGCTCAACTGTGCTTCTGCTTGATCCAAACCTGCAACCCCTAGCTGTCGACCTTTGGCTTGTTCCTTGAATACTCTTCTGCTCTTGATCCCAACCTGCAACCACTTGTTACCGACCTTTGGCTTTTTCCTCGACTACGCCTCAGCTTGATCTCAACCTGCAACCACTCGTTGTTGACCTTTGGCTTGTTCCTCAACTGCGTTTCTGCTTGATGCCAACCTGTAACCACTTGTTATCTATCTTTGGCATGTTCCCCAACTACGCTTCTACTTGATCCCAACCTGTAACCACTTATTACCAGCCTTTGGCTTGTTCCACGAGTACGCTTTTTGCTTGATCCCAACCTGCAACCACTCGTTGTCGACCTTCGGCTTGTTCCCCAACTACGTTTCTACTTGATCCCAACCCGTAACCACTTGTTACCAGCCTTTGGCTTGTTCCACGAGTACGCTTCTGCTTGACCCCAACTGCTATATCTGCTACTGGACCCCTGCTTGCTCATCTCCTGGTGGGGCGATCCGGAGGACTGCCACCTGGTACTAACACACAGCAAAACCCATTCCCACCATCAGGAGAACACCGGTTAGTGCTTAGACCTCCGCACCTCAGGTGAGCCCCGTGTCATCCACCAGGGTGACCTGCTTCTGTACCTATCCAGCTGGTCGGTGGGAGCCTCCCTGCTGCTATAGCTACTGGTCTCCGAGGCTGGCCCCTAACTATGTCAGCGGTGCATTTCGACAACCCGTTCATTTGAATGGGCGGCGGAACACATCAGACCGCGTAGTAGCGCTTGCATGGTGCTGCGCTACCAATGCGATTTGGCACCCGCAAGCGCACTGCTTTTTGCGATCTGCATTTGGGTGCCATTAATAATACATTGGCACCCGCATGCAGATTATAAGGGAAGTGTGTCCGAACGCAGTGCGGGAAACTCAGAAGGGAGGCGCCTTTCCCGCGCCGTGTTCTGGTGTGAAGTGGCCCTCCCCGAGATAAAACAGAAATGTTGGAAAGTGTACAACAATCGTCATATCAGCAGTAATAACTCCGATTGTCTTCTGAGACTATGCGGTCACCGATCGATTAGCAGACATCACAGCCTATGACTGACATACACATTGGGATGCTTGATTGGGTCAGAGGATCCCATTTGCACACTCACCTTTATGTTGGATTGGATCATCGGTAACCACATAGGGATCAGCTTCAAAAGAAAAAAAAGAAAAAATAAAGTTAGCAAACTGACGTCACAACGCACCATCGCTATCACAACTGTCTGGAAAGGAACTGGCCTTCTGGTAGCCACACACGGTTCAATACTTTTGAACTGATCAATGTGCGATTTGATCAAAACAATTTAGACTCAATTTGGAATGGATTTGATCAAATAGAGTCGATCGGCCAGGGGCGAAAAATTATTGATCGTTTAGCATCAATTGGCAGCACCGAGATGCTTTGCTCATGAATACGATCGTATTTCAATCAGATTATGAGATTACATGGACGGAAGCAGAGATGGGATCAATCGTTTCTGATTGTAAGGGAACCTCCGGTCACATCACACACTTTCATTGCATACCATCATCAGCATTGTAATAAAAATACAAACAATAGTTATTAATGACAATCCACCGATCGGCCAGAGCGTTCTGATATATTAGGCAGCACGTGAACATGTTGTCCCTGAAGTTGATGTGTTGAAAGCAGAAAAAAATGAACAAGTGTAAGGATTGGAGGGACTTTGACAAGGACCAAATTGTAATGTCTAGACGGTGGGGTCAGAGCAACTCCAAAACTGCAGCTTTTGTGGGATGTTCCTGGTCTGCAGTGGTCAGGACTGGCCAAAAGTGGTCCAAGGAAGGGAAACCGGCAAACCGGGGATAGGGTGATGGGTGGCCAAGGCTCATTGATGGAGGTGGGGGGGGGGGGGGAGACTCACTGATGGAGATGGGGCACATTGATGAAGATGGAGAGGGAATGCTCAATGATAAAAGTGGGGGAAGAGAAGGCTCATTGATGGAGGTGGGGAGAGACTCACTGATGGAGGTGGGGGGAGACTCACTGATGGAGGTGGGGGAGACTCACTGATGGAGGTGGGGGGGAACTCACTGATGGAGGTGGGGGGGCACACTGATAGAGATGGGAGGGGGCTCATTGATGGAGGGGGCTCATTGATGGAGGTGGGGGGAACTCACTGATGGAGGTGGGGGGGCACACTGATAGAGATGGGGGGGCTCATTGATGAAGATGGAGAGTGAACGCTCAATGATAAAAGTAGGGAAAGGGAAGGCTCATTGATGGAGGTGGGGGGAGACTTACTGATATAGGTGGGGGGCTCACTGATAGAGATGGGGGGGCTCACTGATGGAGGGAGGGCTCATTGATGAAGATGGAGAGGGAACGCTCATTGATGGAGGTGGGGTGGAGACTCACTGATGGAGGTGGGAGGGCTCACTGATAGAGATGGGAGGGGGCTCATTGATGAAGATGGAGACGGAATGCTCATTGGTGGAAGTGGAGGAAGGGAAGGCTCATTGATGGAGGTGGGGGGAAACTCACTGATGGAGGTGGGGTGGCTCACTGATAGAGATGGGAGGTGGCTCATTGATGGAGGTGGGGGGGGGCACTCACTGATGGAGGTGGGGGGGGACTCACTGATGGAGGTGGGGGGGACTCACTGATGGAGGTGGGGGGACTCACTGATGGAGGTGGGGGGGACTCACTGATGGAGGTGGGGGGGCTCACTGATAGAGATGGGAGGGGGGCTTATTGATGGGGGGGGGGCTCATTGATGAAGATGGAGAGGGAACGCTCATTATTGGAAGTGGGGGAAGGGAATTCTCATTGATGGAGGTGGGGGGGGAGACCCACTGATGGAAGTGGGGGGGGGGATCACTGATGGAGGTGGGGGGGGGGACTCACTGATGGAGGTGGGGGGGGACTTACTGATGGAGGTGGGGGGGATCACTGATGGAGGTGGGGGGGGGGGAAACATTGATGGAGGTGGTGGGGGGGGGGACTTACTGATGGAGGTGGGGGGGAACTCACTGATGGAGGTGGGGGGCTCACTGATAGAGATGGGAGGGGAGCTTATTGATGGGGGGGGGCTCATTGATGAAGATGGAGAGGGAACGCTCATTATTGGAAGGAGGGGGGGGGGGGATGGAGTGGGGGGGGAAGGGAATGGATGGGTGGGGGGGACTCACTGATGGAGGTGGGGGGAACTCACTGATGGAGGTGGGGGGAACTCACTGATGGAGGTGGGGGGGCTCACTGATAGAGATAGGAGGGGGACGTATTGATGGGGGGGCTCATTGATGAAGATGGAGAGGGAACGCTCATTATTGGAAGAGGGGGAATTCTCATTGATGGAGGTGGGGGGGGGAGACCCACTGATGGAAGTGGGGGGGGGACTGACTGATGGAGGTGTGGGGGGACTCACTGATGGAGGTGGGGGGGGGACACTCACTGATGGAGGTTGGGGGGGGGCTCACTGATAGAGGTGGGGGGGGCTCACTGATAGAGATGGGAGGGGGGCTCATTGATGAAGGTTTTTGTATGATTGTAACTTATCACCATAGATTCCCTTTAACTACTGATTGAAATCCATGTCCCTGTGCGTGGGATATCGATTGATTGAGTTGTTGACTAAAGATTGAGTATTCCTATCGGAAGAGATTGATCGGAAAATAAATTGATCATTTATTGAAGTGTGTACGGTCACCATTAGCTGCATCTAAATATCCAATCAAATCACAGATCTCGAATCTGATTGGTGAACAACAGGCGGGTCTTATTTCAAGCAGTTAAATAAATGAGGCCCAGGCCAGGACAATGGAAGGGTAAATCTACGAAATGCCAGTTACAGGAAGGACACTTCACTCTCCGGGATAATGCCCTCTAATATAAAGACGGACAGACAATCTCTGCAGTTCATTCATAATTAGCAACAAAAACAGATTCTCCTGCAACGCTAATTCTATTAAAAACGGCAAGCTATTAGGAGACTGCTGCTCAGGCAAGGTCACGGATAAAACTGTGGTGTTGAAGGAAACCTTCCATGGCAGACTCATGGGCCCCGATTCTTAAACATCAAGCAGCACTTAAGGCATGCTAAAATAGTTTCTTGGGTCATTTTAGCATGCTGTAAGTGCCACTGCAGCATGGTGAATCAGAGCCACGACGGCTGCCACTACTCACCGCTCCTTCTAAAATGGCCATCAAGCTGGAGCTCTGGTTTCCATACTTTGAGCCTCAGACCTAGGATAGGTGCTCCCATTTGGATTGCTGACTTTTTACCACGTGTATATTAGCTTTCAGTGAATTTAAAAACATTGAATCCAGAGAGTCGGCATAACAGCTAGACCAGTGATGGCGAACCTTGGCACCCCAGATGTTTTGGAACTACATTTCCCATAATGCTCTTGCACTCTGCAGTGTAGTTGAGCATCATGGGAAATGTAGTTCCAAAACATCTGGGGTTCCGAGGTTCCCCATCACTGAGCCAGGCGATGAACATTTCCAGAAAGAGGTCAGCAATGATAACCTGCATTTTTAGAGTAGACTGTATTACAAAAAGTTTGTGGACACCTGATCATCAAACCTATATGGGCTTTGTGACGGGAGGGCACATGGAACCTAGATTCCCTTGGAAAGGTTGGGAAACCCATGTTTCAGCTCCCCATGTACCTCTTATGTCTGAGTCACCCTGTGCCATCCTGGCACAGAGTGAGTGAGAAAATATATCTTGGATTACTTAAAATGTAAGTAAGTAATATTTATCCACAATATCTCCCAGGATATATGTAAAGACTATTCTAAGTTTGTTGATGAACTCAAGATGTTAATTGAGAGAGCTGATCACATTGTCCTCTGTACAATGTAGGAGACGGGCCGACTCCTAGTGGAGCTCCTGCTATTAGGACAAAATGTCTTGTGGTTGTACTTATGATAATTTATAATCTACTGTGTGAAGCTTGGTGACAACAAGTCTGACCTGTAGTGAAATCCTGATGGGCACAGAGTCACATCGGCTGCTTAAAGGGATTAATTAGATCATGTTAATTTGTTACAGGTGTATTGGTAGCGTAATATGAGCAGGAGGGGGGGGGATCTCCTCTTCTACAGTATTATAAATACTTGTCATTTTGGTTCTAATAAATCAGTCCATGTTAGCACTAAGCAAGTGTCGTCTTGTTTTGTGCTTGGGAGCGGTTGGAATATCTGATATCTATATTCAGACTGAGAGGAAGTGATATATGACTAAAGCACTCAAGAGGAGTGTAGGGACGTTACAGGCTTGTTGGACATCCCAGTCTTAAACCACGGCTATTAATATGGAGTTGCACCCATACCCCCCCCCCCCCCCCCCCCCATGGCCATTACTATGGAGTTGTCCCTTTTTAGGGCTTTTTAGGGCTATAACACCCTCCACTCCTTCTGGGAAGGCTTGCCACAAGATTTTGAAATGTCCGTGGGAACTTGTACCCATTTGTGAGGTCAGGCGCTCATGTTGGATAAGACACCTCACTCCAAAACCGTGGCCATTAATATGGAGTTGCCCCTGCTTTAGGGCTATGACACCCTCCACTTTTTCTGGGAAGGCTTGCCACAAGATTTTGAAATGTCTGTAGGAACTTGTGCCCATTTGTGAGGTCAGGCACTCATGTTGGATAAGACATCCCATTCCAAAACCATGGTGAATGATTTAACCTTACCCCTCCCCATGGCCATTATTGTGAAGCTGCGTCCCCCCCCCCCTCCAAGGGTTATACCACCTTCCACTTTTTCTGGGAAGGCTTGCCACAAGATTTTGGAGGGTGTGTGGGAGTTTGCGCCCTTCTGTGAGGTCAGGTACTGATGTTGGATGAGACGACTTGGCTCACAATCGACATTCCAAGGCATCCCAAAGGTGTTCAGTAGGGTTAAGGTCAGGGCTCTGTACAGGACACTAGAGTTTCTCCACCCATCGCATCTATATAATCTTGTTGTACATCACATTCTTGGTCATTAATATGGAGTTGCCCCCCTTTGTGGCCTCAACATCCTCAACTCTTCTGGGAACCTTAACATAAGATTTTGGAAGGTGTCTGTGGAAACTTATGTCTATTTGTGAGGTCAGCTACTACTGGCGTTCCAGTTCATCCCAAATGTGTTTGGTAGGGTTGAGGTCAGGGCCCTCTGGGCCCTCTGTCTTTATTGAGCTGGGAAGGATTCTCCTAAAATTTTGGAGTGTGTATGTGGGAATTTGAGTCCAATCAGCCAAAAGAACATTTGTGAGGTCAGGTACTAATGCAGTGAGAGAAGGAATGGGTTAATAGGGGCTACTCCAAGAAGTTGCCCTATAACGCCTGTGGTGGTTGAAGGATGCAGGATGAGAAGACCTGGCTCACAATTGGGGTTCCAATTCATCCCAAATGTGTTCAGTAGGGAGGAGGTCAGGGCTCTGTGCAGAACACTTGTGTTCCTCCACACCAAACTGATCACACCATGTCTTTATGGAGCTGGCTTTGTACACAGGGGTGCAGATAATGTCAGGACAAGTTCTTTGCACCCCCTTTGTATGAGTTGTGAACTACTTTAGCAGCATAGGTTGCAGGTTCTGCCCTCTTTGCTTCCCCCTCCTACTGAAATGCCCAAGCCTCTTCTGCCTAACTCTTGGGGGTCTTCCCAAAACTGTTACCAAAACTTTTCACTGGAGACACCTCAACCCCATCTTTGGAGGAGGTCCACATACTTTTGGTCATAAACACATGTATACAAAGAAGAAGTTGTTTCATTCTATTATACAAAGTTACCAGTCATTTTAATATGTATATTTTGTGTGTTTGCCAAGTATATTGAAATTCCTACAAATCAATACGTTTAAGTCTTCGTGATTACAGCTCTCTGAGCATTTTGGTCAGGTCCTATGAGCATATTATCTCATAACTAGCTAGACATTAATGCCACTTAGGTATTTGGCCTTGTCATATGGATCCAGGGAAATGCTTACTGTAGAATCTATATATTTTTTTAAATACAGATTCTTATATTCATTTTTATATATACAAAATCTACTTTTTGTATTACTTGTAATGCTTTTTATATTTCATTTTTTTCCCTAAGAGAGGCCGAGCCTAAGAGCCATTAAAATGCATTGGGTTGTTTTTTTTTTTCTGATCAATAAACATGCTTAGACTTAACTATTATTTGGCGCTCTATTCTATGACACCATATGTCTAAAACACAGGCTTTTTGATCTGAGAGTTACCCCATTGAAATGGATCTGAGAGTTGGAGTGGCTCTGAGAGTTGCCCCATTGGAGTAGATCTGAGAGTTGTCCCATTGGAGTGGATCCGAGAGTTGCCCCATTGAAATGGATCCGAGAGTTGCCCCATTGAAATGGATCCGAGAGTTGCCCTACTGGAGTGGATCTGAGAGTTGCCCTACTGGAGTGGATCTGAGAGTTGCCCTACTGGAGTGGATCTGAGAGTTGCCCTACTGGAGTGGATCTGAGAGTTGCCCTACTGGAGTGGATCTGAGAGTTGCCCTATTGGAGTGGATCTGAGAGTTGCCCTATTGGAGTGGATCTGAGAGTTGCCCTATTGGAGTGGATCTGAGAGTTGCCCCATTGGATTGGATCTGAGAGTTGCCCCATTGGAGTGGATCTGGCAGTTGCACCATTGGAGTGGATCTGACAGTTGCACCATTGGAGTGGATCTGACAGTTGCACCATTGGAGTGGGTCTGACAGTTGCCCCATTGGAGTGGATCTGACAGTTGCCCCATTGGAGTGGATCTGACAGTTGCCCCATTGGAGTGGATCTGACAGTTGCCCCATTGGAGTGGATCTGACAGTTGCCCCATTGGAGTGGATCTGACAGTTGCCCCATTGGAGTGGATCTGACAGTTGCCCCATTGGAGTTACTACACTCTGATATGCCGACTCCATAGACACCTTAATAGAAGGTTGAATTTTTTGGGATCCAGTGCTCCAAACCTACACTGGCTGTATAAAGACATGATGGCTGTAGAAGGATCTCTTAAACTATTGTGTCTTCTGTCCAAAAATCCATAATTATCAGAAGCATGGACCATGTCTTACATTACAGGTCAACTATAATTGCCCCCCTTCCCCGAACCAGCGCCTGCAAGGGTTTGGTTACACTTGTAGTTCCTCTGCCTTCGTGGCCCCCCACGTCTACTGCAGTGCACTTCTCAGCTCCACTCAGGATAAATCAACCTCTATTGCTTCATTATCCCTTTGCTATTCCATCTCTGCTCCAGAATACGAATGCAATTATGTCCTTTTAACATTATCAAGATCTGCAATTACACTTCTAAATCTTTGGCCCCAAGATAATTGTTATTGACTCGATCTGATGAGTCACCTTTCATTCCGTTCTAGAAAGGCACCCTGGCTTCCTATACATCATGTCATGGAAGAGAAAAAGCTTTCAGGGTAATTAGATAAAGTGTTTTGTTGCATCATACTGACATTCTCAGACTCGAGAGCTTCTGCCCTTACATAAATATGCCTAACAGCCGCCATACAAAAGGCTTTGCAGATGCGAAGGGATTACAAGCACTTGGATGCCAGGAAATGTGTGTTTTCCAGCTGCAGGATTGGGTCTGTAGCTGGTCATATAATTCCCTAACAGGATTTTATAAATATAAAAATACGATTCCAATGTGTGGTGCTTAGGTGATGCAAACAATGCAGACCAATAAAATATCTAGGATGATGACGTTCAGCCTAATGCTGACCATACAGGAAGATAATCAAATACTCTCTTCATTAGAGCAGAACCATCAACTCAAATCTCCATCAGAGAAGAGCCATCAGCTCCCCTCTCCAACAGCAAAGAGATCCTGGATCCCCTGCCCATCAATCAGCTTCCCTGTCCGTCAGAGAAGAACCACCGTTTCCACTTTCTAGTGGGGCAGGACCATCAACTCCCATCTTCATTAGAGTAGAACCATCAGATCCCTGTTTTATCAGAACAGGATTCATCGGCTCCTCTATTTACTAAAGCAGAACCATCAGCTCCCCTCTGCATCAGTGAAGAACCATCAGCTCCCCTCTCCTTCAGAGAAGAACCATCAGCTTCCCTCTCCTTCAGAGAAGAACCACCAGCTTCCATCTCCTTCAGAGAAGAACCATCAGCTTCCCTCTCCTTCAGAGAAGAACCATCAGCTCCCCTCTCCTTCAGAGAAGAACCACCAGCTCCCCTCTCCTTCAGAGAAGAACCATCCGCTCCTCTCTCCTTCAGAAAAGAACCATCTGCACCCCTCTCCTTCAGAGAAGAACCACCAGCTCCCGTCTCCTTCAGAGAAGAACCATAAGCTCCCCTCTCCTTCAGAGAAGAACCATAAGCTCCCGTCTCTTTCAGAGAAGAACCATCAGCTCCCGTCTCTTTCAGAGAAGAACCATCAGCTCCCCTTCTCCTTCAGAGAAGAACCATCAGCTCCCCTCTCCTTCAGAGAAGAACCATCAGCACCCCTCTCCTTCCGAAAAGAACCATCAGCTTCCCTCTCCTTCAGAGAAGAACCATCAGCTCCCCTCTCCTTCAGAGTAGAACCATCAGCACCCCTCTCCTTTGGAAAACCACCAGCTCCCCTCTCCTTCAGAGAAGAACCACCAGCTCCCCTTCTCCTTCAGAGAAGAACCATCAGCTCCCCTCTCCTTCAGAGAAGAACCACCAGCTTCCCTCTCCTTCAGAGAAGAACCACCAGCTCCCCTCTCCTTTAGAGAAGAACCACCAGCTCCCCTCTCCTTTCAGAGAAGAACTACCAGCTCCCCTCTCCTTCAGAGAAGAACCACCAGCTCACTTCTCCTTCAGAGAAGAACCATCGGCTTCCCTTTCCTTCAAAGAACCACCAGCTCCCCTCTCCTTCAGAGAAGAACCATCAGCTCCCCTCTCCTTCAGAGAAGAACCATCAGCTCCCCTTCTCCTTCAGAGAAGAACCATCAGCACCCCTCTCCTTCAGAGAAGAACCACCAGCTCCCCTCTCCTTCAGAGATGAACCATCAGCACCCCTCTCTTTCAGAGAAGAACCACAAGCTCACTTTTCCTTCAGAGAAGAACCACCAGCTCCCCTCTCCTTCAGAGAAGAACCATCAGCTCCCCTCTCCTTCAGAGAAGAACCATCAGCACCCCTCTCCTTCAGAGAAGAACCACAAGCTCACCTTTCCTTCAGAGAAGAACCACCAGCTCCCCTCTCCTTCAGAGAAGAACCATCAGCACCCCTCTCCTTCAGAGAAGAACCATCAGCTTGCCTCTCCTTCAGAGATGAACCATCAGCTCCCCTCTCTTTCAGAGAAGAACCACAAGCTCACTTTTCCTTCAGAGAAGAACCATCAGCTCCCCTCTCCTTCAGAGAAGAACCACCAGCTCCCCTCTCCTTCAGAGAAGAACCACCAGCTCCCCTCTCCTTCAGAGAAGAACCATCAGCTCCCCTCTCCTTCAGAGAAGAACCATCAGCTCCCCTCTCCTTCAGAGAAGAACCATCAGCACCCCTCTCCTTCAGAGAAGAACCACCAGCTCCCCTCTCCTTCAGAGATGAACCATCAGCACCCCTCTCTTTCAAAGAAGAACCACAAGCTCACTTTTCCTTCAGAGAAGAACCACCAGCTCCCCTCTCCTTCAGAGAAGAACCATCAGCTCCCCTCTCCTTCAGAGAAGAACCATCAGCACCCCTCTCCTTCAGAGAAGAACCACAAGCTCACTTTTCCTTCAGAGAAGAACCACCAGCTCCCCTCTCCTTCAGAGAAGAACCATCAGCACCCCTCTCCTTCAGAGAAGAACCACCAGCTCCCCTCTCCTTCAGAGAAGAACCATCAGCTTGCCTCTCCTTCAGAGATGAACCATCAGCACCCCTCTCTTTCAGAGAAGAACCACAAGCTCACTTTTCCTTCAGAGAAGAACCATCAGCTCCCCTCTCCTTCAGAGAAGAACCATAAGCTCCCCTCTCCTTCAGAGAAGAACCATCAGCTCCCCTCTCCTTCAGAGAAGAACCATCAGCTCCCGTCTCCTTCAGAGAAGAACCATCAGCTCCCCTTCTCCTTCAGAGAAGAACCATCAGCTTCCCTCTCCTTCAGAGTAGAACCATCAGCTCCCCTCTCCTTCAGAGAAGAACCATCAGCTCGCCTCTCCTTCAGAGAAGAACCACCCCCTCTCCTTCAGAGAAGAACCATCAGCTTGCCTCTCCTTTAGAGAAGAACTATCAGCTCCCCTCTCCTTCAGAGAAGAACCACCAGCTCGCCTCTCCTTCAGAGAAGAACCATCAGCTCCCCTCTCCTTCAGAGAAGAACCACCAGCTCCCTTCTCCTTCAGAGAAGAACCACCAGCTCCCATCTCCTTCAGAGAAGAACCATCAGCTCCCCTCTCCTTCAGAGAAGAACCACCAGCTCGCCTCTCCTTCAGAGAAGAACCACCAGCTCCCCTCTCCTTCAGAGAAGAACCATCGGCTCCCCTCTCCTTCAGAGAAGAACCATCGGCTCGCCTCTCCTTCAGAGAAGAACCATGAGCTCCCCTCTCCTTCAGAGAAGAATCATCAGCTCCCCTCTCCTTCAGAGAAGAACCACCAGCTCACTTCTCCTTCAGAGAAGAACCACCAGCTCACTTCTCCTTCAGAGAAGAACCATAAGCTCCCCTCTCCTTCAGAGTAGAACCATCAGCTGATTGCTCCATTGAAGCAAAACCAGCAGCTTTTCTTCATTACAGAAAAACCATTGGATCCCCTTTCCATCAGAGCAGAACGATCAGCTCCCTTCCCATTACAGCAGAACTACTGGCTTACCTCTCCATCACAGCAGAACCATCAGCTCCACTCTCCATTGTTCTTCAATCCATCAGTGTGCCTCTCTATCAAGCAGAATCATCAGCTTCCCTCTCCAGCAGTGACTGGTTTGAGCTAGGGACCGTGCTGGAGAGACTGGATTATTTTGGTCTGTATTAAGTGGTTTGGTGGATACATGGAGGTCTATAACTCCCTTTGGAAGTCTGGGCTGCTACCTGAACTGGTCCAACTCTGATCTCGCTTCAGTAAAAGGAGTATTATATAGGAAAAAAGGAGCACCTGGTGTTCAGAGTGATAGCGCACTTGATGAAAGGATATCAATCATTTATTGAGAATCAAGAGCAAGTACATCGAGCCAACGTGTTTAGGCAAAAACTGCCCCCCCCCCCTTCTTCAGGGCTATTGGGATGTATCAACGCTGCTGTCTCTGTACCATCCCAGCCATCATCTGTCAGTACAAGGCTCTTTACAGAAACACATGTAACACCACGTAGCCCACCTATCTCCATTGATACATACAAATAGCCTTGAAGAAGGGGGAGGCAGTTCCCCCAAAACGCGTTGGCTTGATGAACTTACTCTCGATTCTCAATAAATGGTTGATATCCTTTCACCAAGTGTGGCATCACTGTGGACACCAGGCACCCCTTTTTTCTAATATAATAACTCTCGAGCAATAAAGAACCAATAGCTGACCTCTCCATTAGAGAAAAAAAAATCAGCTCCCCTCTTCATTAAAGCAGAACCATCAACTGCAATGTCTGTTACTCAAAACCATCTGCTCCCTTCTATTAAAGTACAACCATCAACTTCCCTCTTCATCCGAGCAAAACCATCTGATCACTCTTCTACCAGAGTGGAACCATCAGCTCCACTCTCCATCAGATTTGAACCATCAGCTCCGCTCTCCATCAGATTTGAACCATCAGCTCCACTCTCCATCAGATTTGAACCATCAGCTCCACTCTCCATCAGATTTGAACCATCAGCTCCACTCTCTATCAGATTTGAACCATCAGCTCCACTCTCTATCAGATTTGAACCATCAGCTCCACTCTCTATCAGATTTCAACCTTCAGCTCCACTCTCTATCAGATTTCAACCATCAGCTCCCTTCTCCATCAGAGTAGAGCCATCATCTACCCTCTCCATCAGCGAAGAACCATCAGCTTCCCTCTCCTTTAGAGAAAAATCATCAGCTTCCTGCTGCAAAACACTACATTTTTGTTTCTGGGTTCGGATATGCTTAAAAAAAAATAAAAAAACAAACACACATAGGTGGGTTGTAGCCAAATTACCCCTACTATGGTAAGGGCAGCAAGGAGGTCTGTAAAGCACTTAAAGTGGAAGTAAACTCTCCTATCGTTTTCCGCCAAGGGAGCCGCCATCTTGGACTCTGTTTAACCTTCAACTGCCATGATAATGCACACGTGATCAGTTATGACACCAGCCATTGGATGGTTTGACAGTTCGATTGAGAGCACAACCAATGTGACAGTTACATTCCCAGGAATGTAGCCGTTTTTTTGAAACTGCTAAATCAATGGGTTTACTTCCACTTTAAGAAGAATTGCCCATGTTGAATAAAGCAGTTAAGTAATTATTACAACCACCTAAAAAAATAAAAATTAAAAAAAAATCAGCATTAAAAACTCCAGTATTACTTTGTGCACAGCAATGTAAAAAGTGACAGCCCTGGAGGCCATTCTACCAAACCTCTCAGATGATGACCAAGTCCAGTCCTGTTTAGTTACAAAGACTGGTCCAGTAAGCCATCCACCTGTAATGGTTCACATGTAAATCTAAAGGCAAAACCACCCCCCACGCTACGTGCATAATGAAAAAACAAAAAACAAAATGAAAAATATAAAAACACAATATCTGAAAAGGTCTTAGGGCCTACAGACGCTGCACACCTCAATGTTTGGATAAACAATGTAAATAGCAAATGTATATAAAAAAAGAGTCCGCTATCCCTTTAATATTTAACAATGAATGAATGAATAATTTGTATAGCGCTACAATGCGAACCGAATCGCCTCAAGGCGCTGTCAATACTGACAGCATGTGTGACATACAAAAATTAAATGTGAATGTCCCCCACTTGCACATGCATTATGACAATAAAGATCTCTACTCTGCTCAGGGATGTCTACGTGGACGAAACACGTAGGAGTGGAGCTTTGACACAGACGTCATAACCCACGTGCGTCGGGTCAGACAGAATGTGATAGTGTCACTGGTTTGTTTTTTATTTCATTCATTTGTGAGAATTTATTTTAACCACTTAACGCCTGCCCCATTGTGGATTTACATACGCAATGTGGTGCCGTTATCCTGGGGGTGACACTGGGGGGTGTCATATGATGACCAGCAGGATAAGCTGCTTGTGCGCGCCCCCAGGGGGCGTGCAGAGCGGCGATCAGTGGTGCGGTGTGTCACTCTGACACACCACATCTACAATCATGGTAACGAGCCTTTGACGTAGGCTCTTTACCACGTGATCAGCTGTTACCAATCACAGCGGTAACCAGAAAGTGCCGGTAATCGGCTTTCTTCGGTTCGCGCTGACAAGGAGAGCCGATCGGCAAGTCTCCTGCCAGGAGGGGGGGGGGTGTGCGCATTGATTATCAGCACATTCCCCATCAGAGGTACCCACCACAATGCAAATTAGCGCCCATCACAATGCCAATCAGTGCCCACCACAATGCCAATTAGTGCCCACCACAATGCCAATCAGTGCCTACCACAATGCCAATTAGTGCCCACCACAATGCCAATCAGTGCCTACGACAATGCCAATCAGTACCCAAAGTGCCAATCAGTGCTCATCAGTAACGCCTGTCAGTGCCCTTTACAGATGCCAATCAATGCCTATCAGTAATGACTGTCAGTAACTCCTCATCAGTGCTGCCTATCAGTGCCATCTATTAGTGCCCATCAGTTCCACCTACTAGTGCCCATCAGTGCCACCTACTAGTGCCCATCAGTGCCACCTACTAGTGCCCATCAGTGCCACCTATTAGTGCCCAGTGCCACCTAACAGTACCCATCAGAGCCATATGTCAAGCGTTTATGGCCTCTGTGATTGGGGGTCTACAATTCTGGTATGAAGATATGGTTTATATCGGTGGCGGGGCACAAGCATGTTTTGAGGGACCGTTGGCACTGGTAACTTTACACACTATAGGGATTTTCTAATCTTAATTGTCATAACGCACTCTTTCATGTGCCAGTAGGGCATATTCACATTTGATTTTTGTACATCACACATGTGGTATAGGTATTGCTAATTTTTAAAGGGACAGCGCACTCCTTTTTATTTACAATGGTTCACAAGTGGATTCTGTGTTTACTGCTGGATGCATAAGGAAGACAATAAAATCTATGCTCCCAGTCTATGCCAGCAGGAATTTTTCTTTTGTATCAATAATGCGATTTGCTGGAATTCTCATTTAATGCCTTGAATGTCTTCACAGGGTTCAGAATAACGGATTCCTGCCTAAGTGCAATGGAAATAGGCTCTCGGTGCCCCTCGGCGCCCCCTTGTACAGATATGTCGAAAAGCAGAGAATTATGGTGTAGCACATAACTTACTTTAACAAAGACGGTGGAATTGCATTCCTGCAGAGCCTCCATTAAGCTGATCAGATGCAGGCAGACCATCTCTACCATCTGGAAGCGATAAAACACAAAGTGTATGATTCATGGGGACATCATGGAGTCAGTAACTAGTCAACACATTTAATCAGATTTAGCAACTTTGCGGGGATCACATCTTAAGCGTCACAAGATCCCCTCAGTGATCCCTCAGAATACCATCGGGAAGTGCTCCGGCCTTGCATGGTGCAGAGGAAACTTTCATCTCATAGGTCCTTGTACTTTCCCATATTACACGATCAGGGAGGGTCTCATAGAATACATATGGGTGGAGCTCGCTAAAGCTGGCCATTCACATATCAGTTTTTTTTTTGGATCAGCCAACAATCTGACCGAAAAAAAAAAACTGAACGGATTCCCCCATCCACACAAATGAGCTGGATGGAGGAACCCTCCCTGCTGTGTCATTGTATTCTGGGACTCCTTCTCCGTCAGAATACACTGAAGCATAGAAACACAATTTTCCAACAAACCAGTTCGAGAGTAGCCAGTCCAAAGATCGGCTACACTCGAACAGAAACACCTATAGATAGATCGAAATTTGGCCAGTCTCTGATGAACCAGCTGCATTTAGATCCATCTCTGGCCAGCTTTGGTCCTGTTGGGCAGTTCCTCCTTCCAGGTTGTGTTGGGCTCAGGCGTTTTCGGGATCGCAGTTCCCAACCCACCACCTGAGCAATTCCACCAGGAAACCGACACTGCCCACCGCCAATCATAGGCAGTGAGGTCTTTCCTGGTCCGCAGCCCACAGACCGGGAAATGCCTCACTGCCTATGATTGGCGGTGCGTAGTGAGGGCTTCCTGGCGGGACTGCTCAGGGGGATTGGGACTACGATCCTGACCACACGCCTGAGCCCATCACTACTTCCAGGGCAAGATCTCTGCACAGCCAACATAGACTGTGGTCTAGGGTAGTGGTTCTCAACCTTGTCCTCAAGTACCCCCAACAGGCCATGTTTTGGGAATTTCTCTTAGATAAAATAGCTGTCCAAAATACCAAGCCATTGACTCGGATTTAAAGCACCTGTGCATGATAAAGGAAAACCTGCAAACATGGCCTGTTGGGGGTACTTGAGGACAGGTTTGAGAACCATTGGTCTAGGGTAGTGTTTCTCAACCTCTTTTTATTCATGGCACCATTGAAGAACATGAGGCACCCCAGTCTAAAATTGGGCCCTCTACCACATCCTTAGTTCCTCACTTTCACATCAGCATTCTCATTCTTACACCTTTAAACATCAGAGTCCTAACTCCCCCCTCCTTCACATCAGAGCCAATCCCCCCCCCCCCCGCTGCCTTTCACATCAAAGCCCAGTGGTCCATGATGCTGATTCTCCATGTAAACGCCTGAAATGGCATTTCTGACAAGCCAGGATGGCATACCGGGGGGGGGGGGGGGCTGAGCACCTGAGCATCCTGGTTGAGAAAGACAGAAGCCTGGTTGAGAATGACTGTTCTAGAACAAGACGGAACCCTGGTTGAGAATGACCGGTTTAGATCAAGACAGAACCATGGTTGAGAATGACTGTTCTAGAACAAGACAGAGCCCTGGTTTAGAATGACTGTTCTAGAACAAGATGGAACCCTGGTTGAGAATGACTGTTCTAGAACAAGACAGAACCCTGGTTGAGAATGACCGGTCTAGACCAAGACAGAGACCCTGGTTGAGAATGACCGGTCTAGACCAAGATGGAACCCTGGTTGAGAATGACTGTTCTAGACCAAGACAGAGCCCTGGTTGAGAATGACTGTTCTAGACCAAGACAGAGCCCTGGTTGAGAATGACTGTTCTAGACCAAGACAGAACCCTGGTTGAGAATGACTGTTCTAGACCAAGACAGAGCCCTGGTTGAGAATGGCTGTTCTAGACCAAGACAGAGCCCTGGTTGAGAATGACTGTTCTAGACCAAGACAGAGCCCTGGTTGAGAATGACTGTTCTAGAACAAGAAGGAACCCTGGTTAAGAATGACCGGTTTAGATCAAGACAGAACCCTGGTTGAGAATGACCGGTCTAGACCAAGACAGAACCCTGGTTGAGAATGACCGGTCTAGACCAAGATGGATCGCTGGTTGAGAATGACTGTTCTAGAACAAGATGGGACCCTGGTTGAGAAAGACTGTTCTATACCAAGACAGAGCCCTGGTTGAGAATGACTGTTATAGACCAAGATAGAACCCTGGTTGAGAATGACTGTTCTAGAACAAGATGGAACCTTGGTTGAGAATGACCGGTTTAGTTCAAGACAGGACCCTGGTTGAGAATGACCGGTGTAGACCAAGACAGAACCCTATAGTTGAGAATAACTGGTCCAGACCAAGACAGAACCCTGGTTGAGAATAACTGGTCTAGACCAAGACGAAACCCTGGTTGAGAATGACCGGTCTAGACAAAGACAGAAACACTGATTTGAATGACAGTTCTAGACCAAGACAAAACCTTGGTTGAGAATAACAGTTCTAGACCAAGACAGAACCCTGGTTGAGGATAACTGGTCTAGACCAAGAGGAAACCTGGTTAAGAATGACCGGCCTAGACCAAGAAGGAAACCCTGATTTGAATGACAGTTCCAGACCAAGACAAAACCTTGTTTGAGAATGACTGGTCTAGACCAAGACAGAATTAGTGTTCACAAGTGGGATGACACGATAATAAATAAACCAAATGTACTGATATTCATTAAAAAGTCTTTATTCGTAAAATAATTTTAGGATTGTAAGAGGCGTGGGGTGTTGCAGTACAAGGTAAATGCTGAGAACTCATCTAGGTAGAAGGTGTGAAAGTACAGCTCTAATAATACACTAAACCTAATGTTGACTTTATTTATAGAGGTTTGCTTTTACACCTTTTACCTAACCACCTCCGTTTTTTTTTTTTGAGAAAAATTTCTTTCTAGAAAATTGCACAAACTTTTCCTATACTTTTTTATGATTCTGGAAAGTTTTGTTTTATTTTGCAGTGGTCTCCACTGGTTTTACTATAAGCTCAAGATGAGACTAGAGGTCCTAAAACTCCGGGGTCAAGACTGGCCATAAGTTCTACAGCTCCCCTTCTCACAGCCATGTGGTACTGAATCTGTATTCTATACAAATCCATCCAGTGCTGATATTTTAGGTCACTTTTGTCCCGCAGTTACCCTCAATGTAACAAGGATTCCAGTGATGAGATAGGCTGAACCAGAATTTCCAGGTTCTATCCAACTGGAAGAGCCATCACAAGGCCAGAAGAGGTTGTCACAGGACACTGATGGAGCTTTTATAATGTAGAATAAAGAACTCATCCATGGAGAATCCATGTGCAAGAAAGTGATGCTCCGTACACCCGATCGGAAATTGCCCCAGCAAAAGTCCGATGTGAGCTCTTGGTCGGATATTCCGTCCGTGTGCATGCTCCATCGGACTTTTGCTGGTGGAATTCCTTCCTCCTCTCGCCGTAGTGTTGTAGGTCACCGCGTTCTTGGCGGTCGAAAGTCCAGAGAACTTTTGGGTGAGCGTGTGTATGCAAGCCAAGCTTGAGCGGAATTCCGTCGGAGAAACCATCCAAGTTTTTTTCCGACGGAAAATCCGCTCGTGTGTACGGGGCATGAGAGTTGTGCTGTGGCCTTGTGTCAGAAGGCGGTTGAGATGAGATGAGGTAATGACAGGACAGGAAAGGCGAAGAGACCACAACATACAGGGATATACAATGTAATACTGATATATAATCACATACATAGGTTGGACTTGATGGACTTGGAAAGGAAGGAAAGAGAAAGAGAAAAAAAAAGGAACATGAAAGGATGAATGGAAAGGTAAGACAGGCAAGGAAATGAAAAGAAAAGGAGGGAGAAAAGGGAAAAGTAAAGGGGGAATGAATGAAGGGAATGAAAGGGAAAAAGGGAAAAATAAAAGGGAAAGAAAATGAAGAAAAGATAAAGGTAAGGGAAAGGTAATTAACCACTTCCGGACTGCCGAAGACCAATATACATCCTGAGGATGGATATCGTTGTTATGGCAGCAGCTAGCTGGCATAACCCCGGTATCCCCATGTTCGGCCGGCGGTCCGCTAAAAGATAAAAGTGGTCTCTGCAGCGGATTCACCACAAGATCACTTTTATCGGCGGCGGGAGAGGGCCCCTCCCGCCGTGCTCCGGTGCCCTCTGTCGCTTACCGGAGCCTTCGGCAGAAGCGGAGGCGATCCGGTCCTTCTCCTGGCTGGGTATGGAGACGAGTGAGGGAAAGATTACCCCCCACCCGTCTCCATGACATTGCAGGGCGGAAGCGACGTCAAAACGGCTCTTAAAGGGCCATTTTTTTTAATAGTTTTTTTAAATGACACATTTTTTTTTTTTTATTACTGTATTTTAGTGTAAATATGAGATGTGAGGTCTTTCTGACCCCCCCAGATCTCATATTTAAGAGGTCCTGTCATGATTTTTTTCTATTACAAGGGATGTTTACATTCCTTGTAATAGGAATAAAAGTGACACAATTTTTTTTTTGAACAGTGTAAAAATAAAAGGTAAAATAAATAAATAAAAATAAAAAAAAACATTTAAAAACGCGCTTCGTCCCGCCGAGTTTGCAAGCAGAAGTGAACGCATATGTGAGTAGCGCCCGCATATGAAAACGATGTTCAAACCACACATGAGGTATCACCGCGATCGGTAGAGCGAGAGCAATATTTCTAGCCCTAGACCTCCTCTGTAACTCTAAACATGCAAACTGTAGAATTTTTTAAATGTCGCCTGTGGAGATTTTTAAGGGTAAAAGTTTGTCGCCATTCCACGAGCAGGCGCAATTTTGAAGCGTGACATGTTGGGTATCAATTTACTCAGCGTAACATTATCTTTCACAATATAAAAATTAATAAATTAAATTAATAAAAAAAATTGGGCTAACTTTACCGTTGTTTTATTTTTTAATTCAAAAAAGTGTATTTTTTCCAAAAAAAGTGTGCTTGTAATGCCCCATGCACACGGTCGGAATCCATCGGATTTTTTCGACGAATTTTGTCCGACACTGGTGTTGCATACACACGTCGGACAAAGTTGTCGGAAAATCCAATCATTCTGAACTTGGTGACGTTCGTTGCGTACGACGGAACTACGTAGAGGCTAGTAGCCAATAGCTTTGGTCTTGTAATTTGATCTGAGCATGCGTGGCACTTTGTCCGTCGGAATTCGCTACACGCGATCGGAAAAAGTCAGATCGGACTTTGTTGTCGGAAAATTTGAGAGCAGGATCTCAAATTTTTTGCGACGGAAATTCCGACGGAAAAAATCCGATGGCGCCCACACACGGTCGGATTTTCCGACAACATAGTCCGATAGGACATTTTACGTCGGAAATTCCGACCGTGTGTACGGGGCATTAGACTGTTGCGCAAATACGGTGTGACAGAAAGTATTGCAACGACCGCCATTTTATTCTCTAGGGTGTTAGAAAAATAAACGTATAATGTCTGGGGTTCTATGTAATTTTCTAGCAAAAAAAATAAAATGTTTTTAACTTGTAAACAACACATCTAAAAAAGAGGCCTGGTCCTTAAGTAGTTAAAATGTGAGAAAGGGGAAAGGAAATAAAGAAAGGGGAAGGCAAAGGATGGACAGGGCAAAAGAACACAAAGGGGAAAAGAAAGAAAGGAAAGGAAAGGGAAGGAAAGGAAGGGAATGAATGTGAAAGGTAATGAAGAGGAGAGAAAGGGTAAGGGAAAGGACAAAAAGGAGGGGCGTAAAGAAAGAAAGGGGAATAAATTGGAAGTAAAAGGAAAAAAGAAAGGAAAAGGGCACAGAAAACAAAGCAGAGACACTTTACTCGTGCCATGTCATCACTGAGGCAGGGCTGGGACAAGGGGTGGGCAGGAGGGACGGCTGCCCTGGGCGCAATGGTTTATTGCAGGGATGGGGCCTCCTGACCCTAAGGGAAAGGGGGGGTGGCATCTTTGCCCTGGGCGTTGGATGATCTTGTCCCGCCACTGCACTGAGGTCCCAAAGAGACATATTATCCAGGAGATTCAACTAATTTGTTACCAATCCAAATTTGGGATCCAATATTTTTTGAACCCGAGGGGCTGGAAGGCTATTCCTGAAATGCAGGCTATGACTGACTCCCCATATCTCATGCAGAGCAACCCAAGTCAGATATTTTCTCCTTTTCCTTGCCTAAACCACAGGAACTTGCGGCATCACCTACCCTTACGTCTCGACCCTTCCCCCACAGAATCATGCCCTATCTACCAATGGATTGACCAACCACCTACAGATTATGTCCTACAGTACTACACAAATGGGAAAGAGCTGTTAGACCGTCACTTTCACATGTCCAACAAGACCATATCCTTTATTTTGCTTACAAATCATCAATAGTTAAAAGGATACAAGAATCGGGTTTTTAAATATTATCAAGAAGGTATAGAATCTCTTTAAAGAGACACATGGATTATAGCTTAGTAAATTGAGCCTGTGAAGCCTGGGGACATCACCTCCTCCCACCAAGTGAGATCTCACATACTCACCACAGTGTTGTGTGCCATCAACTGAAGGACGCTGGGAGTAACGCGGCTCCAGAACTCCAGTGCTGTCAGGATGGCCGTGAAGCTGAACTCGTTCTGGTTCTGGACAGTTGGAGCGATGGCGGCCTGCTCGCAGTACACCGTCCAGAGCTGGGCAAAGATGAAGGCGTGGAAGAGGGAGCACATGTGGAGCACCGAGGTCTGTCAGACACAATATACAGACATCAGGTTAGATTAACGCAAATTAATACCTAAATACATTCCATATTCTTCTTTTCAATAATTTTTTTTATTTTAATAAAGCAAAATTTACTTTTTGAATCAATTTCAAATAAACAATTGATGCAGCGGCTCTAACATCAATGTGGTAAAACTTCACCATGGCAGGCTCTACCACTAAGGGCCTTCAGGGACTTGGCTCCCCTGCAGGGGGTCACTGCCCTGGACCTGTATAGCACCCTTCCGGGCCACAAGGCAATATATATCATAGAAAAGTATCCCGTTTCGCAGGGTCCAGTGCCAACCAGAAACCTTACAGGCTGCCCCTGTCGTTCAGTGCGGGGTCGGGGGACTATACCACTGAGGGTACAATATGGATCTGGATAAAGATATTTTCATGCAGAAAGCTGCACAGACAGGACCATCAACCATAAGTGTGTACACAGGGTGTGCCGGATGTGCTTGGGCACCCCCTAATTACCTTGTGCAGATTAGCATGATCGCCACTGCCAGAGCTTCAGGGGTTGCAATGCTCCAGGGGGTCCATGCTGCCTGCCTGTCACATTAGGTTTTGTGTGGGGGGGTGGGCAATGGATTCCCTATATCGCTCTCCATGCAGTAGCCGAGAGCCGGATCCTACCTGTTGGAAGACAACATGATTTAATGTCATATTTCTGGAGTTTCTTTCTGGTTGATACAACCAAGCCTTTGCTTTCTTGGGGGTGGTCTGGAATGTAACAGGTTGCACATCAAAGCTTTGTAGCATATCTGAAAGAAGAGATCAGGCCTCCATCAAGGCTGAACAAGCTTGGCTCCGGACCGTCCGATGTTATAACACTATGCAAGCAAGCTAGAAAGGCACCATAGCTGACAAGATGATTGATGAATGTCCTGCTACAGAAGATCAAAGGGCATTCAAGATATATAGACATGATACATGGACAATGCTGCCCCTAGAGGCCAATACAGCAGGACGGTCAGTAATATAATATATTGAGGCGGACTGCCCCATAAGTACTGTGATTTGTCAAAAGTCTAGATGGGATGGCAATGGGGTTGGGTCTGGATGGTGTATGATCGAAGTATAAAGAACTGAACGAGTAAGAGAGCTCTCTCGTTACCCCTTTTCGCTCTTGGCTTGTGCTTGAGCCTCATGGCTCTCTCTACCATTTTGAGCCCAGTTGAGGAGACCGTGCGATAAGTATCTTTGATGTTCTTGTGTTATATGTTCTGTTGTTATATGCTTTATAATATCTTTCTTTAGTATTTTCATGTTAGCAATTTCCTATTTTCTTGGGAAATAAATAAGACGTTGTTTTATTAAGCAGTGTGCTTGTTTTCATAGCTAACCTTATATCATTGTGATATCAACAGTAACTATCAGAGTTTTAATAGACTAGATAATTATAGGAATAGACAAATTAATACATATATGGAATAAATAGAGGGAATCCGTAACCACCTCAGATAACATTTATAGTAGAATTTATTCCAATTTACAACTATTATTTCACTACCCCTTTCATTCCTGCGGCTTTCAGCTGCTGTATGGAAAGCCATATAGGGGATCGGTTCTTGTAATTGCCCACCCCACTACATCAATCGACTCCCCTCCGCTGTCCCCACCCCATTCGTAGTGCTGCCGACTTCCGTCCTCTCCTCTCCCGCCTGCTGCTGCAGTCGCAAAAAGGGGCTCTTCATGATGGAGAGCAGGAAAAGGGTTGATAATTATGTCTTTTACCAGCCCTCTCCATTTTTGAATGAACACGGTGAGTGACCGGGACAGATCGTTCACTGTGTTCATTAATAACCGAAGCATAGTGTACTGTGTTTACTATGCTTCAGTTTATGAATAAACAGGAAGGCTGAGCAGAGCTTTCCCTGTTCATTCATTTTGTGCAGCTGAGGCTACATAAAGGAAGTGAGGAATGTGTTTCCTCAATCCCTTTACCTGTCTCAAAAGTGAGACTTCAGGGGTCATTTAGACAAAGAAATGAATTGTGGAAAAAATAAAACAATTGCAAAATAATAATAATAATGAAAACAAAAAATGAAGGGCTCACTCACATGGGTTCTATGTGTATATATATATATATATATATATACACATATACATATATACACACACAGTTAGGTGAATTTACATTTGGACACAGGCACAATTTTGTTTTTTTTCAGGTATTTACCAAAACATATTCAAGCTATAGTTATATAATGGATATTGGGTGAAAGGTCACACTCTCAGGTTTAATTTGAGAGTATGTACATCCAAGTCGGATAAAGGGTTAAGGAATTACAGCTCTTAAGAATAGCCACCGCCCCCCTTTCAAGGGACCAAAAGTAACTGGACAATTAAATCAAAAGCTATTTCATGGACAGGTGTGGGCTACTCCATTATTTCTTCATCAATTAAGCAGGTAAAAGGTCTGGAGTTGATTCTAAGTGTGGTATTTTCATTGGGACTCTATTGCTGTGAACCTACATCATGCGTTCAAAGGAGTGGTCAATGCAAATGAAACAGGCTATTGTAAGGCTTCAAAAACGAAACAAATCCATCCGAGAGATAGCAGCAACATTAGGAGTGGCCAAATCAACAGTTTGGTACATTCTGAGGAAAGAAGAATGCACTGGTGAGCTCAGCAACATAAAAAGGCCTGGATGTCCATGGAAGACAACAGTGGTGGATGATAGCAGGATCCTCTCTATGGTAAAGAAAAACCCATTCACAACATCCAGACAAGTGGAGGACACTCTCCAGGAGGTGGAGACAAGAGAAGGACACTCTACAGGAGGTGGAGACAAGTGAAGGACACTCTCCAGGAGGTGGAGACAAGAGAAGGAAGGACACTCTCCAGGAGGTGGAGACAAGTAAAGGACACTCTAGAGGAGGAGGAGACAAGTGAAGGACACTCTCCAGGAGGTGGAGACAAGAGAAGGACACTCTCCAGGAGGTGGAGACAAGAGAAGGACACTCTCCAGGAGGTGGAGACAAGAGAAGGACACTCTGCAGGAGGTGGAGACAAGTGAAGGACACTCTCCAGGAGGTGGAGGCAAGTGAAGGACACTCTCCAGGAGGTGGAGACAAGTAAAGGACACTCTCCAGGAGGTGGAGACAAGTAAAGGACACTCTAGAGGAGGAGGAGACAAGTGAAGGACACTCTCCAGGAGGTGGAGACAAGAGAAGGACACTCTCCAGGAGGTGGAGACAAGAGAAGGACACTCTGCAGGAGGTGGAGACAAGTGAAGGACACTCTCCAGGAGGTGGAGACAAGAGAAGCACACTCTCCAGGAGGTGGAGACAAGAGAAGGACACTCTCCAGGAGGTGGAGACAAGTGAAGGACACTCTCCAGAAGATGGAGACAAGTGAAGGACACTCTCCAGGAGGTGGAGACAAGAGAAGGACACTCTCCACGAGGAGGAGACAAGAGAAGGACACTCTCCACGAGGTGGAGACAAGAGAAGGACACTCTCCACGAGGTGGAGACAAGAGAAGGACACTCTCCAGGAGGTGGAGACAAGAGAAGGACACTCTCCAGGAGGTGGAGACAAGAGAAGGACACTCTCTCCAGGAGGTGGAGACAAGAGAAGGACACTCTCCAGGAGGTGGAGACAAGAGAAGGACACTCTCCAGGAGGTGGAGACAAGAGAAGAACACTCTCCAGGAGGTGGGCCTATCATTGTCAAAGTCTACAATTAAGAGAAGACTTCACAAGAGCAAATATAGAGGGTTCACCACAAGGTGCAAACCATTCATAAGCCTGAAGAATAGAAAAGCCAGATTCAATTTTGCCAAAAAAAAAAGCCAGACCAGTTCTGGAAAAGCATTCTTTGGACAGATGAAACCAATATTAATCTGTACCAGATTGACAGGAAGAAAAAAGTGTGGAGAAGGCTTGGAACAGCTCATGATCCAAAGCAAACAATGTCACCTGTGGTCACATGGTGGAGCTTGCAGTGTGATGGCATGGGCATGCATGGCTTCCAGTGGCACTGGGTCATTGGTGGTTATTGATGATGTGACAGAAGACAGAAGCAGCCAGATGAATTCTGCCGTGTTTAGAGATATACTGTCAGCCCAGATTCAGCCAATGATTGGACGGCGCTTCACAGTACAGATGGACAATGATCCAAAACACACTGCAAAAGCAACCCAGGAGCTTTCGAAGGAAAAGAAGTGGAATATTCTGCAATGGCCGAGTCAATAACCTGATCTCAACCCAATTGAAAATTTCACTTGCTGAAGGCAAAACTAAAGTCAAAAAGACCCACATTCAAAGAACAACTGAAGACACCCACAGGTAGACCTGGGCAAAGCTTTAGAAAGGAAGAAAGCCAGTCTGGTGATGTCCATGGGTTCCAGACTTCAGGCCCTCATTGCCAGTAAAGGATTCCCAACAAAATATTAAAAATTTATTTTTATTTATGATTATAATTATTTGTCCAATTACATTTGAGCCCCTGAAAATGGGGGAACTGTGTATAAAAATGGTTGCAGTTCCTAAAATTTGTACTTGATATTTATGTTCAACTCCTTGAATGAAAGCTGAAGGTCTGAACTTCAAATTCATTTGGATTGTTTCGTTGTCATTTTATTCTGGTGGCATACAGAGCCAAAAGTATGAAAATTGTGCCTGTGTCCAAATATAGATGGACCCAACTGTAGGTATACTGTAAATATACATACACACGCGTGTGTGTTTGAGCTTTGAGGGGCACACCCTAATGCTGAGCTTACTTATGCCATCACATATGACACCAACACAGAGGGCTTATGCCTAGAAGAAGACTTCCCGCCTTATTTATTTTTTTTGCCAGTGTACAATCACTAGACATGTGCAATTCGTTTCGTTTTTCGTTTTTTTTTCGTTCGTTCGTTTTCGTACGAATGAACGAATCGTTCGAATCGAACGAATCCGAATAACGAATCGTTCGAATCGTACGAATCCGAAAAGCAACGAAAATCCGAAAAACCAAACAACGAAAATCCGAAAAAACAAAAAAAAACAAAAAATTTCGTACATTCGTAACTTTTTTTTTGTTGAATTGGTAATTTTCCGTGTCCCTTACAATGGCGCTGCTTAACGTGCTTCGAATGGATTGAACAAAAAAATTTTTACATTCGTAACTTTTTTTTTCGATTCGTAACTTTTTTTTCGATTCGTAACTTTTTTTTTTTTTTTCGGATTGGTAACTTTTTTTTTTTTTTTTCGATTCGTAATGAATGGATTGAACCAAAAAATGTGTAACTTTTTTTTCGATTCGTAACTTTTTTTTTTCGATTATTAAATTATTAAAATGTAATAATAGCATACACATTACATAAAATTATGAATTATGCTCCGATTACGAATCTAGGAATGTTACGAATGTTACGAATGTTACGAATGTACGAATAACTACGAATGCGTCCGAATTTCGAATAAACAAATGAACGAAAATTAAACTAACGAAAAAACGAATCAACAAAAAATAACTCTTACAAATGTACGAATCGTTACGAATACGAACAACGACGACTTACGAATGTACGAATCGTTACGAATCAACGGAAACGAAAAAAGCGAAACGAAAACAAATTTTTTTGTTCTGCACATGTCTAACAATCACCTGGAGGGGGCAGCATAACCCTATTTTTTATGATTATGCAGATGCTCGGTGTCCCCGTGATGTACAATAAAGAAATCAGACAGGCCAATGTGATTATATAATGTAATGCAAACAATATATATATATATATATATAGTACCTTCGATTGTTCGGGGAAACTGATAAGAATCACAATGAGGTGATCGGCCACATGGGAGCCCGCATCCAGAGGAATCGGCATGCATGGCGAGGTTAAGTTTGGGCAGACCACGCCGTGGGTGAGCGACCCCAAGAGAAGCCACGACAGGAGGCGGATATGTGACACGCACTCAATGAACTCTTTAGGCCTGAATTAAAAAAAAAAAAAAAATAGGAAAATATTAAATACAATGATTTATAAGAATAAAATTGTAAGCCTAGGGACAATTTAGATATATCTGTGCCATGCTCACTCCATCTGCAAGAACTTTCTGTCTATAATATATGTAGACTCATTGCCCGCTAAGATAAACTGCTTCAAAAACAGAACAGCTTGGATATCTAAAGGGTCTTTCCACCCGAAAGTGATATTTTAATTTTAGGCAAAGTGTAACACTCGCCTGGTCCCGGTCCAGGTCTTCTCACCAGCTTGGCCATTGCCAATTCCAGGTTCTGCCTGGAGTGCTGATGCCACAGTCATTTAGTGCTCAGTTGCCTCCTTAAAGTGTCTGCCTGTGTCCACTGTGACCCCTTTGACTCCTTTGCCTCCAGAGACTTTGTGACCCCAGTGCACCTCTATGATCCCAGTGTCTTCACTGACCCGTGCCCTCCTGTGTCATGCAGTGACCACAGAGTATCCAGCGTCTTCCTGCATCTACAGTACACGCTGAGCTCCTCAGAGAGGCCTGGGTCTTCACACACCTCAAGTATGCTCCTGCATTTCCTGGGTGGTGGGTAGAGTACCTTTGGGTCAGAAAGTGTGCTCCAGTTTCTACTGTGTCCCCGTGACCCCTGTGCATTCCAGTATCTCCAGTGTCCCCTGTGTCTCCAGTAACCACATAATCCCTGTGCATTCCAGTGTCCCCCATGTCTCCAGTGACCCCCATGATCCCTGTGCATTCCAGTGTCTCCAGCTGCCCATGTGCTTCAGTGACCCCATGATCCCTATGTATTCCAGTGTTTCCTGTGACCCCTGTGTGCTCCAGTGTCTCCAGTGACCCCTGTGATCCCTGTGCATTCCAGTGTCTCCAGTGTCCCCCGTGTTTCCAGTAACCCTTTGATCCCTGTGCATTCCAGTGTCTCCGGTGACCCCTGTGTGCTCCAGTGTCTCCAGTGACCCCTATGTGCTCCAGTGTCTCCAGTGACCCCTGTGTGCTCCAGTGTCTCCAGTGACCCCTGTGTGCTCCAGTGTCTCCAGTGACCCCTGTGTGCTCCAATGTCTCTAGTGACCCCTGTGTGCTCCAGTGTCTCTAGTGACCCCTGTGTATTCCAGTGTTTCCTGTTACCCCTGTGTGCTCCAGTGTCTCCTGTGTCTCCAGTGACCCCTGTGATCCCTTTGCATTCCAGTGTCTTCAGTGACCCGTGTGCTCCAGTGTCCCCTGTGTCTCCATTGCCCCTATTATCCCTGTGCATTCCAGTGTCTTCAGTGTCCCCTGTGTTTCCAGTGACCCTTTGATCCCTGTGCATTCCAGTGACCCCTATGTGCTCCAGTGACCCGATGATCACTGTGTATTCCAGTGTCTCCTGTAACCCCTGTGTGCTCCCGTGACCCCAATGACCCCTGTGTACTCCAGTGCCCCCTGTGTCTCCAGTGACCCTTTGATCCCTGTGCATTCCAGTATCTCCAGTGACCCCTGTGTGCTCCAGTGTCTCCTGTGACCTCTATGCATTCCAGTATTTTCAGTGACCCCTGTGCATTCCAGTGACTCCAGTGACCCCTGTGTACTCCAGTGTCTCCAGTGACCCGTGTGCTCCAGTGTCTTTAGTGACCCTGTGATCCCTGTGTATTCCAGAGTCTTCGGTGACCCATGTGCTCCAGTGTCTCCAGTGACCCGTGTGCTCCAGTGTCTCTAGTGACCCTGTGATCCCTGTGTATTCCAGTGTCTCCAGTGACCCCTGTGTCTATAGTGACCCCTGTGTGCTCCAGTGTCTCCAGTGACCCTGTGATCCCTGTGTATTCCAGAGTCTTCAGTGACCCGTGTGCTCTAGTAAACCCTGTGTCTCCAGTGACACCTACGCTCTCCTGTCTCATGCAGTTACCACAGAATATCCTGTGACTTCAGTGCGCTCTGTGAACCTCTATGAGACGTGTCACCACGCCCCTCAGGAACGCTCCTGTATTTCCGGAACTGCATCTCTCCCTGTCCCTGACATAAACCCTGGTGGGTAGTGTCTTTGGTCCAAAAAGTGAAGGGAAATCTCCACAATGGGACACAGTAAAAACCCAACAGATGTTCTAACCATTTCCTACTCTATCCAAGAAAAAAAAAAAACACATCGACTTTAGATAGACTTTCATGGTCTGCGGATATCCCGATATCCCGGCTTTGCTATGTAAATTTTGGTAAGCCATGCACCGGTCCCCCCCCCCCCCTATTACCCTTGCTGCATGGCTGAAGGTGGGTGATAGAGCCAAGGCAGGTATCGTAGAACAGCCTTATTGTCCCGGTGGTTTCCTCGGGTTATCTCCATTGCGGCTATTTGGGCGAGGCCAACTTTAAGGTGACCGCCGAACGTGTCTTCATGTAAGGGCTGCGAACAGGTCTTCATGTGATTCTGCGTGAGACAAACATCACATGACATGGAGATATCGGCCTATGGGCCGTGACTTACCGGTATGCTGGTAGGGTGACACTTACCTTCAGTTTGGTTAATGTATGCATATCAGAAATGAAGTCCAAAATCTCGCTGATGTATTGGCGCGTGCACTCCATGGCGGCC